>OY744466.1:4535127-5084326 GCA_963556145.1 Hygrocybe punicea | reverse complement strand
ACTGATATTCAATATAATATAGCATCTACTTAGTACTCCCCAGAATTAAATTTGGATTTTTGAGATCTGTACTCGCAAAGTTGAGTGATTAAGGGTCCAATTTTGGCAGAGGAATACAACACATTGTCAATATCTCTGTATGTAGGATCAATAAAATACACAAATTAATCTAGGAGTTAGGTATTCTACACTTGTATCTCTGGAGAGTCTTACTTTGTTTATATATGCATTATTGTGCATGCCAGAATATTCAAAATGTTCCAGGCATAGTTCCGTATTTAGCAACTCGACCCCATTTAGGAAATCGGCAACTGCCAGTTGGCTTTCCTGCGCGAGTTGAAGCCTCGACTTGTCATTTTCAACGACACGAAACGGGTGCAGAAGAGCACCCAAGGTTCTATTTTTTTTTCAATCTTTTTTTTTTTTGCTAAGTGATGTTACATTTTGTATAGTTACCCCGCGCCAAACGCAGGCGAACGCAAACACCCACCAACCTACCCAACCCAGACAAGAACGCCACAGCCACCTGAGCAAACCCAACGGGCGCGGACAACAACGGTCCTGGTGAGGATAGCGGAAACAGGCCCGTGACGCCGGGGAAGGTGCCAGACGGCAACGATGAGGACACGCCAGACGGCAACGACGAGGACACAGACGGCCTGCCAGGGGACGACGAGGATGGAGACAGCCAGCCACGGGATGACAGGACAACGGAGACAACAACGAGCAGCCAGGGGACAACGGCGAAGGAAACGACAAGGACAGAGATGGGGACGACGGGGACAGGGACAGGGACAGGGATGACGATGACGGGACGACGACGAAACTGGGGGACAACGACGGGGACGGGGACGATGACGACGGGACGAAGACGAAGACGAAGACGAAGATGAGGACAGAGACAGGGACGAGGATGATGGAGGTATGTGCCACCCCCCCTCCTCTCTCTCCTTCTCCCTCTCCCCCTCCCTCTCCCTGCTGCCCATCCCTCCTCTTCCTTCTCCCACTCCCTTCTCCCACTCCCACTCCCACTCCCACTCCCACTCCCACTCCCTTCTCCCTTCTCTCACCCCTTCTCCCTTCTCTCACCCCCCCTCCCTTCTCTCACCCCCCCTCCCTTCTCTCACCCCCCCTCCCTTCTCTCACCCCTTCTCCCTTCTCTCACCCCCCCTCCCTTCTCTCACCCCCCCTCCCTTCTCTCACCCCCCCTCCCTTCTCTCACCCCCCCTCCCTTCTCTCACCCCCCCTCCCTTCTCTCACCCCCCCTCCCTTCTCTCACCCCCCCTCCCTTCTCTCACCCCCCCTCCCTTCTCTCACCCCCCCTCCCTTCTCTCACCCCCCCTCCCTTCTCTCACCCCCCCTCCCTTCTCTCACCCCCCCTCCCTTCTCTCACCCCCCCTCCCTTCTCTCACCCCCCCTCCCTTCTCTCACCCCCCCTCCCTTCTCTCACCCCCCCTCCCTTCTCTCACCCCCCCTCCCTTCTCTCACCCCCCCTCCCTTCTCTCACCTCCCTCCTCTCACCCCCTTGTCCCACCCCCACCCTCTTCCTCCTCCAACCACCTCCCACCTCTCACCACCAGACCACCACCACCAGCCATATTTAATTATTTAATTATGTATTTAGATAAAATAATCATTTAATCTATATTTTCACTCAAGTAATATTGAGGTATTGCTATTCATATGAGGTATGTATTTATTTGCAATTGAGTAATATTAAATAAAAAAAGCACCATATTCCAAGTGGGGTAATTTCTGATTTTGGCATATAAGTAGCTCCTGTAATGGCTGATGGTTAAACTGAGATATTGTGCATTTCCAAAATAATAAATTTGTAAATTTGCTATTCTCTTTGCTTTTAATAATTCCATTGCATTATATTACAAGAAAATGGTTAACTGCCCACTGGCAACTGCCAGAAGAAAGTGAACTGCACCCCCTAGCAATTGCGTGGGAATGGTTAACTATGCCCCTGGCAACTGCCAGAGGAAACTGACCATTCAGTAGCTACTGCTCTGGGTTAAACTGGGGGTCCAGCAACTGCTACACCTGGTTAAACTGGAGGTACAGTAGCTGCTGCTCCAAGTTAAACTGGAGGTGCAGCAGGTGCTGCACCTAGTTAAACTGAGGGTACAGCAAATGCTGCACCTGGTTAAACTGACCATCCAGTAGCTACTGCTCCAAGTTAAACAGGGGGTCCAGCAACTGCTGCACCTGGTGAAACTGGAGGTACAGCAGCTGCTGCTCTGAGTTAAACTGGAGGTGCAGCAAGTGCTGCACATGGTTAAACTGACCATCCAGTAGCTACTGCTCCAAGTTAAACAGGGGGTCCAGCAAGTGCTGTATTTGGTTAAACTGAGCAATCAGTAGCAACTGCTCTGAGTTAAACTAGACATCCAGCAAATGCTGCACCTGGTTAAACTGAGCACACAGTAGCTGCTGTTCTCAGTTAAATTCATGGTCCAGCAAGTACCGCTTTCAGTTTAACTGCCAATGCAGTAAACAGTGCACACAGTTTAACTAAGCTCACAGTAACAACTGGGATGGGTTTAACTGAGCTTTACAGTGAACTGAAGGCCTTAGCACTGCTGTCTAAAGTTTAACTGAACTTTCCAGTAATTGCTAGGCCAAGTTTAACTGTATCGCAGCAGGCACTGTCTGGGAGTTTAACTTAAGCCCCAGCTACTAGTGCAGATAGTACACCTAACTTTCGTACCTTAACTTGGGTTGAGTTTAACTAAAACCCCCTGGACTATTGAAGCATGAATGATGTCAGAGAGGCTCGAAATATGTTTCCGACGGGGCCAAAGAGCTCCAAAGAAAATCGCCGTAATGTCAAATTATCGCCCGTATCGTGCGCATATCGCAGTCGCATCGCAATGGAGATACATATAAATCGGGATGTTTCACAGTGAATCGCAGCATGTTGAGGCTAGAATAGGTCCAATAGAACGTTTCCGTGCTTAGGGACATGCGCTGTGAATCAGCGGATATTTTTAAAGTATTTATTTCATTTGTTTTTCAGATTTCTTTACTTACTTTTTCATGTTAAATGGTATCATGTGACCATTACAGGTTTCTTCACCAACACCGCAACAATGCAAGGCCAATGAATGTGACACAATGTCACGTTCATGAATACAGGTAAGTCTCGGCAATTATCTTAACTTTACTAATATTATCTGTTACAGGAAACTTGACCGCGACCACATCGCGAGCACACCACCCGGCACAACATGGATCCCAACGCCAACGCAATGCCAACGGACATGGGATGGCCGCAACACCACCACCACCACCACCACCAGTGGTGGCAACATCAATGGCAATGTCAACAACAACAATGGCAACAGCAACGTCAACAACGATGATGGCAATGGCAATGGCAACAACAACGACGGCAATGGCCATCAGCAGCGCCAGCAGCAGCAGAAGCACCTGCAACAGCAGCAGCAGCAACGCCGGCAGTGGCAATGGCAACAGCAGCAGCCGTGGCAGCAACACCACCACAACCATACCACCACCCCGACGAGGACAACGGTTGGCAGCAGCAGCGCCGGCAATGCCATGCAGGGACCACGGAACAAGACCACCCGTCCCTCCACATCCCTTTGGGACACCGAAGGGCTCCCATCTACCTCACGAAGTGCAGCGCCGTATCTATTGATACGTGCCTGCCATTCGCGAGGAGAACGGACGGGGTGAGCCCACCTCGGTCTGGGTTTCAGACCGCATCTGAACCCAGACTGAATGCGGAGAGACGGTTTGACGCTGTCTGGGTTAGTGTTGCCACAGCTAAGCTAGCCTAGCCGCGGCTAAATTAGCTGCAGCTAAAGCTAAGCTAATTCATGAAAAATGTCTTAGTCTTAGCCACTAGCCAAGTACTAGCTGCAGCTATGGCTAAGCTAAAGTCAGCTAAGCTAATGACTATTAGTCAGATATGATATCCATTTTAGGTATTTCTAGGCTGTTCTGAGATGATATTATTTTTATCTTCCCTTAGCTTCAGCTACAGCTAAGCTAACTTTCTGAAATACTTTAGCCTTAGCCATTAGCTTAGCTGGCATCAGCTAAGCTAAAATCAGCTAAGCTAATGGCTAGTAGCCAGCTATTCGCCTTAGCTGTGGCAACACTAGTCTGGGTCTGGGTTTGGCCATGCACCAAACCGGACCCAAAGTTCAGTTCACAGTTCCACCAAAAAGGGTCAGAACCGGACCGAACTGAACTTTGGCAACACTAACCTCACGGAATTGGGCAGGGAATCAGTCGGAAAGGTCTTGGATGGATGGGATGATGAACTGACTACCACATCAGGAACTTCTACTGACTAAGGGCCTGGTCATGTGACATCCCAGGCACCACCACTACAAGTGCCCCCCTCTCTCATAGAAATGCCCTTGTCGCTAGCAAAAGACAAGCAAAACAAAAAAGAGCAGAAAAAAAAGAAGACAAAAAAGAAGGAAACTGAGGGGGCTGGAAGAAGAGTGGAAAACAGAAAGGAAACACAGGGCACATAAAGGAAAGCAAAGAAAGTGGGTGTAGACTAGTCCACCCCAGAAGAATCTAACAATGGTGGGTCATGGTGTAAAAAAGATGGAGAATAAGTGGTAGAATGTGGAAATGGAAGTGGTGTGGCATGGCATGGGTTCAGCAGATAGGTTGTTGGGCATGAGTCAATGCAGGGGGATGTGGGCTGCTGTATGATGTGTGGGCAGGGCTGCAAACGTGAACATGCAACAGTCCCTGTAGTATAATTGTAATGAATGCAGAGAAACTCAGTGGTGCATGTTAAAATGACTGCACCCAGTCCCTCTGCCATGAGGACATTATAATGCCATTACAACGTCCCCTGCAGGCCCCAAAAGGCCCCAATGGGCATTATAATGTTGACAGCACACAATCTTCTGCCATGAGGTTAGGTCCTGTGATGCCATTACAATGAGACCCTTATAATGACAGTAGGCAATCCCCCTGCTGTGAGGGCATTGTAATGTCCTGCGAGACCCTTATAGTGACAGCACACAATCCCCCTGCTGTGACAGCAATGCCCTGCGATGCCATTACAATGCATAGCTAATATGTACTCATGTCGTCATCATCTTCTGCCCCCCCAGGTCTCTCAGGCTCTCGTTCTCATCGTTTAACTCAACCACCAGCTCTGGCAAGGACACAGAGCTCTCGACATTCGACAGCTGGGTCCTCAAGACAACCTGTGCTCATTTCCGAATAGCTGCCCATCTTGCTGCCCAGCGGATACCCTGTTGTTGCTCTGCAGAGCTATTCTTGATGGCATAGATGTGCCGTCCCTCTGTGATATAGATAGATGGGTCAGTCTCACTCTCGGCATATTGCAACCACCACCAAGCATGCCACCAACAAAACTCCAATGCCCTGCACATCTTCTCCTTGAGTAGTTGTAACTCTTCATGCCATTGACCTGCATGAGCTCAGGTTTTGGCCCATTCGACACAGAGACCTGGATGAAAGTCAATTCACCATAACTTGGTATGTTATGTACAGATGCCTGACAAAAGTTTTGTCCATGTGCACTCAATATTACATGTGCCCACACTGAAAACACTCCACTGCGATAGAAGAACCTCTTTGTTGCTACTTTAATAATGTGTAGACCCTCCTTTCGCCTCTAGCAAAGCCTTTACACAATTTGGCATACTCTCTATCAGACGGTTAATAAAATCAATATCAATCTTTTCCCACTCTTCTAACAACACCTCCTGCAACTTTTTGGCATTTTGAGGAACTTGGGGCCACTTGTTAACCCCAACCTTTAGTTGTTTCCAAATGTGCTCGATTGGATTCATATCAGGGGACTGTGCTGGATGGAAAATAGTTTCCATGGATTGCACATTCCGGAATTCTTTGGCAAGTTGAGACTGATGAACCAGTGCTCTATCCTCCATCACTTTTGCAATGCCTTGCTCCTCATAAATATCCAAATAAAAGTCCCACAATGGTCCCACAAGTATCAGGTCCATGTAGTCGGCACCAGTCCATCGATCCTTGGGCAGAAAGACAAGTGGACCCTTCCAATTGAATGCAATGCATCCCCACACCATTACACTTGTTTGGCCAGATTTAAATGTTGGAACCAGGCACTTTTCATCATACCTCCAAACACGACAAACTTGTGAATTTTTTCCCAACTTGATGGAACTTTCATCAGTCCAGATGATCTTTGTCCACTCTTCAGCACCCCATGACTTCATCTCTTCAGCCCATACCAACCTCTGCTTCCTGTGACCTGGCTTGAGGAAGGGTTTTTCCTGAGCAATACGAGAAGAGATTCCTATGTTTTCAAGGGTCCTATGCACTAACACTGAGGCTGGAGAGGTTACATTAACAGCATTTGTCAAGTCAGCCAGTGTTAAGTGCCAATTTCCCTGAACTGTTTGGGCTAAGTGATGGAATGTTCTCTCATCAACCTTCTTGGGCCAACCCAATCAAGGAAGGTCATAATTGTGACCACGCATATGGTAGTTATTGACAATACAGCGGACAGTCCGAATGGAGCAGCAAAATGTCATTGCAATTGCACTAGTGGGGATACGCTGTTGAGACATGAGAAACATGGCATGTCATGCCTCAGGTGTGGTATTTTGGTCTCCCAATTCTTTGGGCATGGTTGATCAGAATAAAAATATGATACGCGTCAACAAAGTAGTAAATGCGTCAATGTAATCATGTGATCAGTCAAAACTTTTGTCAGGCATCTGTACATACTAGCTTTGACTTCCTGTGAAGTTCCATCCAGCTCATGCTCACTGACTGAATACTAGATCCAAGACAAAGATCTTTGCCCCTCAACCAAGGCCAGCCTGGGGTCAAATGACACCATAGGCATATCCACATTCTCTACATTCTCTGGCAAGCCTGCCATCTGGCAGGTCCTGTGGTAATCTTCCTTCTCCTCCTGAGTTAGTGATCACTCACTTATACCTCGCACATCTTCAGGCTTGAGAATGGCAAGTGTCTTCTCCCATTCACCAGAACCACGCAAGAGTTGACAGTCAGTAGTTGCCTATCAATCCATATTAGTGCATAAGAACAGATCCTCATGACATCACTCACTGTTTCTCCTTGAGATCCAGGCCCGATATAATGAAGTCGCTTACAGTCATCTCCAGACCAGTAAAGTCTGCCTTGCCTCATGCCATCTTCTCGTGTTCTTCCTCAGAGATTTCTTTTTTTGACTGATGCCAGTGTCACCTCTAAGAAGTATTAGCCATCTCATCTCTGTTGATGAATGATATAACCAACTTTCTTCTGGAAGATTATGGACAGAACTTCATGTGATCAACTTCCCATGCTAATACTTGTTGCTCCCATTCACCCACTACATCACCATGCTCTTCTCGTAAACCATCAGAAAAGGCACATAGTGCTCTGTGATGAATGACGGCCTCTGGGATGGTGATGGAAAGCTTGCGAAGTAGCAGATCACCGAAAATGTTTGCATAAGCTGGTGTCCATGCTATTGAAAGTAAACTCACCGAGATTTATGGTTTTATGTCAATTGTGATAGTTGCAGAAATCATCCAGAGTGTCCCAATGTCCTCCTGGCCCCATCATTGAAACACAGTGTGCTATCCCATTCAGCCATGACCAGTTCCATTTAACACCTTCCCCGTCTGTTCTGCCCACCCACTGAGTGAAATTGAATGAAAAGGGTGCTCAGCATCGCTTGGTGTGTGAAGGTAGATGGAATTTCAGGACATGAGAGTGTACAACAAGATTAGGTGGGAGCTTCAATCTGTTTATGAGCTCATTAGAATAGTCATACTGTTCACCCTTTTGCAGATCACCCGTTCCATTAGGCAGAAAGAATTCATGTCGCATGCATGTAACTGATCCTATTCCTATGGCTGCCAACCCTTTGGAATGCTTGCTGTTTGCATTCCACAGAGCTGCAAAACCAATGCAGTGACTGATCTAACACCAAAGACTCAATTGTCTAGCTATGTCAGTGGTTAATGGCTTGGTGCACCTCATCTTGGTCAACATACTTCAACAGATGCTCGAGATAGGCTGTATTGTTTACAAATGTGGCCCAACCCAGTCCCAGTGCTGGGTCCCTTGAGGCATTACAAGATAAACGGGCCTTCTGTTTGAAATTTGCATCTTGAGCTACGATCTTGGAGTATATCCACCTGTGAACTAATTAAGGCACCAGTTCAATAACACTGCAATCTGGAGCTTACTGCACTTCTGGAGGAGCATCTTGCCATCCTGCCAGGAGGTTTATGCCCAAATGCAGGCAAGCTCGATAAGGAATATACAGCTCACCCTGGCTTGTTTCATCAATGCTGGTTGGATCATACTCATCGCCAGCCCTCTCGACCATCTTAATATGTCACCACTCACATAGCATAAGCATGAACTGTGGGAGTCGATCCTGTGAGAAAAACTATGGCATCAGATATACAAGTTGACACTCCTACAATGGCATACCAGAAGATCTGTTAAACCTTGTCCATCAGTCATCCGCACCAAGCTGTTGTGAAACTCTGTCAGTGGTGTGCATGCCTCCAAGTTATTCACATGGAAAATCTGCAGTACATCCATAGTGGTGACGGTTTGTGGGGCAATTGGTGTTGATGGCCACCAGCACACTTCAAGTAATTGAATGAATGGTTCTGGAGGACCCAGACAACCACAAAAGTTGACATTGACAGAATGAATCTTGTTTGAAGTGATGACAACAAAATCTGCATGGCCACTCTGATGAAATGGACAAAACTGCCCTGTGGGTTGCCCCAATTGAAATTGATAACCCAGTTCCTTGAGCATCACTCATTGAAAATGCCTGTCCTTCCATTCCTGACCACAATGTTAGTTTTGTCATTGCAATAGGAGTTAGGAACTGGTCAAGACTCACCTCCAAGAAGTGCAAAGGATTGGCCTGATGTGAACTGATGGCACAACCATGACACATGGGACAGAGTCCAATAGACTCCTGGCACCGAAAAAAGGCCTCATTTAACCCACAGATTGCACACAAGCCCCACAGCGGACCATGACCTTCTAGAGCCAGACTCTGCACCAAGTATTCCTCATGATATCTGTCACACCAAGTAATGAGTGGAGTGTCCTATTACAAGCATTTCAAGTCAATTCCAGCCTTTGCATCACAGACATATAACTTACAGAATTTGAGTCGTGCTTGGCCTTTTGCTTGACTGTCAACCCTGCTGGACATGCACTGGGAAGGAATTCCAGTGGTAGATTGGCTACGTGGTTGGGATTATCAGTTGTTTGAGGCATGGTGGGTGCAGGGACATGTGTATGTTGTATTCAGCTCTGGTACACATTGGAGACTAAGAAATTACTTTTGGAGGATGTATGAGAGCTGGTTATGCGCGATTTCTTGCTTCCTGTGTTTCTCCCCATCATGAGTCTTGTTGACTGTGCACGTGCTACTGCACCACCACACTGTACAGTTATAAAATTTAGACTATTTAAGACAAAACCTTAATGCAACTAGTACTCTTACAAGGCTCGCTCACTATCACACCCAGATTGGCATGTATTACTCAAGCCTTCGCAGCAGGGGAGGTATTGATGTTAAGCACATAGTTAGTTCAATGTTTGGGGTATCTCTTATATCTAGGCAACGACACGGGTATACCCGCGGGTGTCCCGAGGCCGACCCGGACCCGGACCCGCTCCAACCCGTACCCGTCTACCCACGGGTCTTTTTTCAGCGGGTAGATGGCGGGTAGCGGCGGGTCGGGTACGGGTATTGACCTGCGCAGGAAACCCGGCGGGTTCCAGCCCACATCTACCTCACATTGCTGACACGCACGTCAATTGACGTGGCGCTGTGCAAACGCGAGGAGTGGGGGGGCTGGGAGCCACGCGACGGGTGGTTCTCATGGGGAGTGGGGGGGGCTGGGAACCAGGCGATGGGTGGTCTCGTGGGCAAGAGAATCTCACCCATCGTATCCATCTCCTCGTTCCCCGCACCATCTCCCATTCCCCCCTTCCTCTCATCCTCCTTTGTCGTCTCAAACCTTGCGTACGCGTCAGCCCGCGTTTCGATGCCATTGAGCCTTGGTGTTTGCTGTTGCGGCGTCTGGACGGTGGCGTCGTGATTCTGGGCTGTGGGCGCGTGTGGGCATGTAATTGGGGGGAACAGGGTCTGGAGCGCGTTTTGGCACGTTCTGTTGCACGGGCACGGGTTTTGGGGCCTGTGTGGGCATCAAATTGTCGGGTGTTGTGGGACTGTGGTCTGGGACGCGTTTGAACGCAATTTCTTGCACGGGCGCGGGGTTTGGGGCCGGGGTGGGACTTGAGACACGTTTGGACGTGTTTTGCAGCGGGGACGGTGTGTTTGGGGCTGACGTGGGAGCGTGATGCGTCTCCATGTTGGGACATGGTTTTGCGCGAGGATGGGGCCCTTTGGGACGCCATTGGTGGTGTTTGCGTCGAGGCGGAGGCAGTGGGCACTTGAAAACGGTGTTGGTAAGCGGTTGCTGCTGGGTTGTTGTGTCCATTTGTGTTGATGCTGACATGCGGGTATGCCAAGACCCGCGGTCATGGGTACGGGTTTTGCCCGGGTCCAAAAAAGGTAACCCATACCCGTACCCGGCAGTACCCGTACCCGCAACCCGCGCGGGTTACCCATACCCATGTCATTGCCTACTTATATCAAACCTCTTTCCAAATCCAAATAGTTTAGAATATATTATTATTGCTGCTGATAAGCAAGTGTATGTGCACCATGAGCTGCTAGCAAACCCTGTGGGTCAACCATAATATTTCTTTGAGATGATGAATGATGGTATGAACTTCCCCCCTGTACCCTCTCCGCCAACACTAACCTCTCCCCGACTTCCTCTTCCTGTAAGATATTATCCTGACAGATATCCAGCCTCTTCCTGACTCTGTCTAACTGCACAATAGCATCCTCAATGACAACGAGATGATCGTTACTGGTGTGCAGATGTTTTGCAAATGTGATGAATATGTTTTCAATATATACTGTTGGTGATCTGTGAATGAGCACATAGAAATCATACTCAGCATCCTTCGTTTTCTTGAGGTTTGGGAGCCTGAAATGTGTATTATCAGAGTCTACTATAGCACAATTCAGTAATCAGAGAGCTCACAGTGGAGAGCAGATACCAGATGCGGAGGACTGCCCATCATGCCGAAGGCAGTAATGATATTCATACCATCAAGCGGCAATGCTGAGTTTGTTCCTGTGTTGACATTAGTACAGTGGGACGATAGTTGTAATCAGATGAGATCCACTTTGTATATGAGCGTATGCTCTTAGCTCAATTCACAGCCCATCTCTCCGCAACAGTCTTGTAGAGCTTGGGTTGAGGCATTGGAACTGATTGAGCTAGCGGTGAATACTCTGGTCAAATGTGTCTGACCTTTTCGATGACAACATTCCATGGGTCTAACTTATATAAAATTGGGCATGCAGTGAGATTAAGCCTTGCTAGTTATATTCTGAGCACTATCAGACTCAACAATGCAACTACTACTTGTTATTATTGAAGCTCATTATCAGTGCACACATTGGGATGTTCCTTTTTTGGGTTGATTGAGTGTGGAAAGTCTATTTGGCTGCTGGCCTTGCTATAAGTAACCCATCACTGGATGCATCCTCTCAAATGCAAACTCCTATGCAGAAAGAGTCAACCAATCTTAAGCAGAATGGTGAGTACACGCACCTAGAATATCCGTGCATATTTCACTCCAGGTCCAGCACTTAGTCCTCCAGCACTCAGTTCTGTGCACAAACATTGGCTCCATGCACAATTCCCTCTGTTCATGGCTGCACTACACTTTGAGGAGGTGGATAGCTGCATGGATTCTATGTTTGTGCTGTGGTTACATGAGTTTCCTTCCTGGTACTACCTCAAATGCAAAGTTACTGGTGAAAAGGAGTTCATTGCAACCTGTATAAAATGTGTATGTCTACCCAATCATCTCACATCACTATTGTTTACTCACTGGAAGCAGGACATGGAAAAATACCTTTGGTGGATTGCTTGGAGCCAAGGCAATCGTCGCCATTATCGGACAATCACTTGCCGCCTTTTGTGCAAAGCTCAACCTCTTCACTCGTGCCTGTCTCAACTGCGGCCTCCTCATCGTCCTCCGCGCAGGCCCAGGTACTCGACTCACACGCAACATCGGTCACGATCCCCCACACTTCCGGATTTTTGCTGCCTCCGATGATCCTCTCCGATACCAATCTCGTAACATTCCAAGATGTTCAACACCATTACACCCGCATCCCCATACCTGCGTCTCCATCTTATCGAGATGGCAGTTTTACCACCGCGCTAACCTCCGAAGACATTGCTCAGTCATCCGATTGGTTGGCGCTCGTGCAAGTGGCAAAGGGAACGTATGAAGTCGGCATCCCGTGTTATTCGTGGTTTTGCGGCGAGGAACAACGACTCCTGAATGGACATCAGGAACTATTTGTCTCAGCATTGTATCTTCATCAGTCTCGAGGCGAGCCCTACTGGCAGCCACTATATGGTATGTTACGTTTCATTTTCACGACTTGTATTGATTTGTTTTTACCAGACAAGACGGATAGCAGACTGGGACATTATGTCAGATTCGGTACGGTGGAATGTCCCCACCCCGTGATCCTCAAAGAGGTAAGTAAGCATGCTGTACTAAGTTGTCTTCAACACTTTTTTTCTTTTTTTTGCAGATTATGGCTGGTTTTTTTACGGCCCGTCAACGGATTCAAAATGCCATTAAAACGCACATCATTCCTCGTATCCGGGGTGGGCATTATGGACCTATGGATAGTCTTCGGCAGGTATCCTGCCTAGACGAGCCGTCCATATTCGTAAGTCGCCTCTTAACTATCCTAATATCCCTCTAATTATACCATTCAGAATGTCGTCCCCGCTGTCAATTTAGGGGGTGTCATCGTCTCGGATATTATCACTGTAATATTTCTTGGCCATGGGAATACGTCTATCCATCCATACTGGCTGTTTAAACAGGATGGAAGTAGAACTAATTTACTGCAGGCAATCTGGGCTTGCAACTGTGCGCACGCCGACAAAGCTCTCAAAATGAACTCCGCATACGAGCACATTTTCGATGATGTGGGTGTTCTTATTTGCCGGTATCTTAGTTACCCAATGACTGCGTCCGTATATTACAGTTTGGATGAGTATTGGGTTAGCCACGCAGGTATGTGGTACCAAGCCGTGTAGATTTTGGTTTCAGTATGCAATCAAAATATTTTATGCTCCCGGACACACATCGTGCCTGCAGCCGAGGTATTCTGGCAAGGATGGTCGTATGGGGAAGTCGCGTAATTGTATGAATACGTGTTGTTACTCGTGAAAATAATTTAAGTAATGTGTTGTTTGCAAGGCCATTCGAGGTGGAAGTCGGCATGCTTCTCTTCTGGGATATACTTCCAGGCAAGCTCCCCAATGTACTCCGCCCTCTCCAGCTTCACCTCACAATCTATGAGTTTCAGGGTCAGCACTTGAATGTCTTCTTGTGCGGAGTGGAGTTCTTGTTGTGCTTTCAGGAGTTGTTCATTTGTGTCCCTGATCTTGGCTTCTACACGGCGTCGGTAGGACCTTTCATTATTAGTGAAATGAGAAATGATGACTGACCATTGTGACCTTCCGTAACAACAGGATCGTTATCCCCTTCGTCCATCGTGCGACGAGCCTTTTTATTCCGGATGACCCTGAGATGATACTCGATGGAGAAGTTCTATGGTGTAGGGAGCAACACACCTCACGGTTACTTCAATATCGTCCTCGTTACATCGTTTGGCGACTTGCTTTTCGGAGGTGGGCATATTTTCCGTTTCGAAGTCACGTCTAACAACTTATCAGTTGCCAGGAGCTACTAGTAAATTGTCGGGTGTGTATATTTGTGCATATTCAACACCCACCAATAATGCGTTACATTTTCTGAGGTCCGTCACAGTTGGCGGAGTTCTATTATGTATCTCGACATTAATCTCTGCCAGATTTCATTTCCAGACGACTGTTTATAAAGGCTGCAGTTTTGGCAAAGATCATCTCATATCCTCCTCTATCATCAGATTTCGAGCTAGGCAACAATGTCTGGGATGGAAGCATCGACTGGTCGGTGGGTGCGAGACGATGCACTACAAAGCGGCCCAAGGAAGAAAGCATTAGCGTTCGTTAAGTATCCTTGTCGTGCCTGCTGACATGATTAGACAGTGCCATCACCGATCCCCTGGTACATCACGGCCGTCACTTCGGTTGAGTGTCTTATGCGTTCTGCAACGTCAAGGTACTCATCACAAATGGCCTCCTTCGCTTGGCAGAGGAAGACGCAACACCCCCTGAGACAGTACGGTAAGTGCTCATGCCAGGAGACAGACAATTCAGTTCTCATGTCCATGTTTCCGGAAGCGAACGTCGTGAGGATAATTTGTTTCGGGAATTGCTTAAGATTTGTGTTGGCCTCGAGGAACGGCTTTTATCTGGAACTGACGAAGAGGTCGAGTTTGTTGCTGATATGGTTAGTAATCTGTCTTCAGCCATCTTACGGTCATCATACCTGCCGTCGTTTAGATACAGAAAGGCATGAACGGAGCGCGCGCTGACGACACCAAAACATTGAAATTTGCGATTATTGATTGGATTACTCCGCCAGGACAGACTCTCGCTCCATCCCTCAGTCGTAAAGTCAAGACGACTCGTGGGTTCCACCATGAGAGAACAGGCGCCTTACTCTGCCCCGCCGGAATAGATTGGTCTATACCCAGGTAAGCCACTATTGTGTGGTATGACATTGTGGGCTGAAACTACTCCCAGTGTCAAAGAGAAGCTCCGCAGTGGTGAAACGCACATCCGCGGCGACCAATGGCCCATCTTTCTATACGCTGACCTTGCGTATGATCCTGACGACCCTTGGAATGGACTATTGAGGAGTCAGCTCCTGGTTGCGGTTAGTTTTCATTCTGTCGTTTGCTTTCTATTCCTCACGTTGGGTGACATAGGGATTCAAACATGTCTTTACCTCGCTGAGTTCGGTTGACGAGGATGAACCAAAAGCTACGTGATCGGGAAATGCACGCATCCATGGCATGACTTGTGTCACAAAGGCATCACTGGCGTACATTGGTACTCAGGTAGTCTCACCAATCTTCAATAACGCTGTCGCTGACGACCTCGTAGGTTCGCTTCGCCTTGTGTTCTTCAAGCACCTTCTCGCGTACAGATCTTGTCACCGATTCCGAGACTTTCTATAACAGTGTTCTCGACCTACTCGATGATCCGGAGGAGAAGGATGAAGTGCAAGACCTTTTGAATTGGTGGAATAGGTGAGTGAATCTTCATTCTGCCTTTGAATGTGGTTCTGCACAACATTCTGACAAAGGCTTTTTATAGGAAAATCTTCCCCCATGCGTGCTCTGACGCCAAAGTACCAATTGAAGGAAGCGCTCTCTCTCGCATCAAGGAGAAGAGGCACACAGATAATATGTTCACATTAGGCGACATGAATCCTGAGTAGAGTATCAATGGGTCGGGAATAGTTCATGTGTGACGCTGCTTTGTATTTTCTCATTTTTCGGACGTTCACCAAATATATGTTTTTGCCTTCTATTTCGGATATTCCTGGAGTCCAGTATGAGAATATTGCTGACTTCCTACCAACATGAAGTCATTGCTACATCCCCTATCATCAGTATATCAGCCATGACAATATGATGCATTAGTTGCTACATGAGCAGAACAGTATTTCTGTGTGGTAAGGAGCTATGGTACCATACTGTTGTTGTGGTAGCAAATGGACAATAACTCTCTTGTTTTAGCTATTATGACTTTTATTCAAGCAAAGTTCAGATTCTACCACTCTGCTATATATGGTGGGATTCCTTCAACCCCATCATGACCTTCCTTTTCTTGGAGGAATGATATTCAAGGACACGCCTTGTTGATCCATGGCACAGTTATGACTTTCATTCAAGCAAAGTTCAGATTCTACCACTCTGCTATATATGGTGGGATTCCTTCAACCCCACCATGACCTCCCTTTTCTTGGAGGAATGATGTTCAAAGACATGTGTTGTTGATCTATGGCACATCAAATATCATTCTACTAATTTGATTGACTTCTACCATCACAACCATGCCATCCCTACCTAGATCTAAGTGTGAGCATAATGTCAAACAATGTTAATGATTGTGGGTCAGCTCAAGGCATATATAACCATCTCATATCTGGGTTGATTCCCTGATGGAAGGATGATATTACTCGGATTGTTCAAGAGGTTAGTTCAGCTTTATGAGCTACTAGCCACCACTGACTCGGTCCTTCAGCGCAAAGCCATCTGCCCACAGGAATGCACTGAGTTGAGCCAGTGGGGGGTTTTTTTTAAATATAAAAAAGTATATCAATGTAGTATGCGCTGTATCAATAAAAATTTTATATGGGCAACTGGGAAATTTCCGCATGACTATGAATGACTAGAGTATGACTAGAACATGACCACTATGCTGTATAAACTGTACATTTATTTGCCGCGGCCGCGGCAAATAAATGTACAGTTTATACAGCATAGACCACTGGACAACCAGAAAGACGACCGTGAACCGACTGCAAAGTCACGGAATAGTCAAAAAATCGGGAATTTAGTAAATTTTAGTCATATTGTTCGACTAAACCTGACTAGGCCTGACTTTTCACATTTACGGAGGTTTACCTGAGACTCAGGTCCTGGTAGTATATATTATTGCAGTGGTATACATTTTTTTTTTTTCAAATACCTAAAGTCCCGTCCAGATCTTTTGCACTAGTTCGACGTTCGACCTGCTCACTCAAACAATATTATGCACGTGTTAGTAGTACCGCCTCTGCCAGTATGGCATTTTGGCGTTGCAGGTCTTACAGCGCAAGTTACAGTCGGCTGCTGCAACATCTGCACAAGTCATTCGGAACACGTCAAGCTTTGGCCTATGCTGCAGCCTTCCCCTGTCCACGGTCTACGCGTCTATATTCCGAGAGCCAAATATCAAGGACTGTAGATTGCAAGAGAGGCCAGGCAGACTTTCGACCCGCCCAGGACAAGGACGAGAAGCAAGTTGAAGTGTCCCCCTCTGAAAGTCTGCCCTACGGTCCGCAACGCAGCAGCTTTCATGATGCAGCTCTTACCGCTATTGTGGGCTTAGGAATGGGTGAGTCTTCCCGGGCCATCATTGCCATTGTGCGGAACCTTTGGGTGTCAAAGAGATGCGCGGATTTGTGCTATTTGTTCATGCATGTTCGAGCTCCTCAAGATGTCTGCCTGAGTTATGGATGAATTCTTAGGCTTATTGCAGTTTGGTTCCAGTCTTCGTAGGGGGTGTAGCATATTTCGCATGGTACAAGAAACGAGTTCTCGACAAGGTATAATTACCTAGCAATGTTCGTCACCCGCGACTCTCCTGGTTTAAAATGTTATAGATCGAGGCTGCGTTTGCGCCCGGTTATGATCCAGCACTCGAACTTGCTACCTATGCCGCACAGGTCGGGGTTGAAAAGCCAGAGTTGGATGACGCACAGCACATGCGTCGCAAGGAGCAAGATTCAATCGACCGGATTGTACATGGTCACGAACGTGGCCGTTATTTCATGCTGTTGGGGCCCAAAGTGCGTACGGCTCCTTCTTTATTGTACCGGTTCTGAACCACACTGTATCCTAGGGTACAGGCAAAACAACCATGATTTTTGATGCTATGCAGGCGAACCGTGCTGATGGTTAGTCGGCATCTGGCATTCTATCAACCTTTTTGTTCTGACAGTAGCAGGCGTTGCGATGTGCGATGCACATCCCGATTTAGAGGTCTTTCGACTGCGACTTGGAAAGGCAGTTAATTTTGAGTATAACGAAGACAGTCAAATGGGGCTGTTCCAGCGTAGGGATCCTAGAGAAGGTCTGGCATTTGGTGCTCCAGAAGACAATACGCTAATCTGTTGCTTTGACAGGTGGACCTGCATTAGATATTGAGCGAGGTAACCGGATGATTCCGAATTTTGGTGACGGCATATCTCAACGGACTTCGGCAGCGATGAATAAACTTGAAAAGGTTGCGCTTAGAAGTGCACGCAGAACTGGACGACCCCTCGTTCTGATTATTAATAATGTTCATTTCTTCAAGAACGATGACGAGGGCAAGAATATGCTGTTGCAGCTTCAGCAGCGTGCTGAGTCGTGGGCAGCCGGTGGTGCGTCTCACCTCGTGCATTTGACCTGGGTTGACGTGCAAATGGTGAAGGTATCTTGACCGTGGTTTTCGCAACGTAAAAAACCTTGATAATAACCGTGGGTAGGCATTACTGAAGTTTTGGCAGGGATGATTTCTGGCCATTTCAAGTGTTACGTTCGTGTCTCTATTTGTTGGGGGTCATTTATCAACCTTGCGTGTTTCTATAGGGAAGACTGCTAGCCGCATGCATGTCAGCATCAGCTGTTGTTTCATTGATTCTCTCCCATAACTGACCATTCCACTTGCAGGTGCTGTCTGTCACTGATCTAGAACACCGAGAAGCCCTTCATGCTGCTAGCTTGATGTGCCGCAATGCAAAACGAAAGGAAGCACCTCCTGAGGAGCTGCAAACGGTTATCTCTATTGTTGGTGGTCGACTCTCATTCTTGAACAAAGTGGCCAAGGCTGGCAACATGGTGGATATGGCAAACCATATGAAAGATGTGGAGAAAGCATGGTTGCTGAGTCAGATTGGGCTAATCCCAGATTGTGATGATGATGTGATGGACGAGGTAAGATAAATGATTCCATATCTTGGAATGTTACTCACAATTCTCTTAGCAAAAATGGAGTTCTTGCACTTGGTTGCTCATGCAAGAGTTTGTCAACTTGCAAAAGGAGCAATCATGCAGGGTGGAGGAGCAACAAGGAGAATATTTTTGTCATGGTGTTGAGTTCTATCAGCTTCCCTCAATACCCTATGTCAGTGTTATTTCACTCACTTTATGATTTTGCTGAAATTTGTACTGCACCCAACTACAGTGGAGATGTCGCCAGATCATGACAAGACCTGATTTCTTAGAAGGTATACTTTCATGTCTGATCTACAACTCTTGAATTGCTGATGTTTAGTGGATGCAGAACTTGATCGGTTAAACATTATCTCCATTGATGTTTGTTATGTTCTGTTGACTGCCCATGCAATTTTTCTGCTGATGAACTTCCAGATTGATCACAATGTTTGCCCTCAATCCATGCTCATATTCCATGCTATCAGAGAGGTGATAGAGGGAGAGGGTTTTCAGGAGATGCTACAGAATGTTTGTGACCGTGTAAGTGAGATTGAGAGTTTGCAAAGGACAAGAGAATTGACAGTGAGTGACTTTTTATGGGTACACCTCTCCACACCATTGATGGTGGTGACAGTTTAAGGATGTTGATAAAGGTGATAGAATAAGACTCACAGTGGACAAGGGAGGTGCATTGTTACTTATGGATGGCTGAGTAGGATTCATAGAAGTACTGTATCATTTCATTCAATTTGCTGGCACATGACTGTGAAACTCTCAATAAATCTGAAAAATTGAGAAAGAATTTAATTAAACAAAGTCTGAGTGATGTGTGACTGGTGATAATGAAATGGTATAGTATATGTCTTATCAAAAATGAAGTTTGTTTGTGATCTGTATGGAAAGGATCTTCTTGGCAAGCTGCAAGGCATGCTCTGAAGGATGCTCAAAATGTGACTACTACTATTTCCAAGGGTGCACAGCAGACTGTCATTACACCTGCCAGAAACAAGAATGCAGCTCCTGCGGAGACAGGTGGTAATTCTCACCATCAATGGCTTAAAGCTCTCAATTTAAACACATACAAAGCCCACTCACATGGAGACTATGCTGCAACAATCAGAAGATATGGCACAACCAATTCATATACAACAGAGCCTGTGTGTAACAATATGTGGTTCAGTTACTAAGTTCAAGTTGATTGATTGGTTACTTTGGCAGGGCAAACTGGAGCATTGCTCACCCAAGTTGTGGTACTCTCATACAAGTCATAAGGACTTTGTCTGGCAACTTGCCCAAATAGAGTGGCGTTGAATGCGGATTCGGCATATCTGGAAACAATATAAGAAGGTTGAAAATCCAATTCATGAGTCTGTTCTGCATACACCAAATATTCATCATATTATTGGACCATTCCAAAATTACCCAGTGAATAGACCAGAATTTTTATGGAAACACAATGGAGACCCCACTGTCAAGGTAAGATCCTGTAGCAGCAGTTTGTGTTCACACAGGAGACAGATGAGGATGTTTTGCAAGCAAATATTATGAAGATATCCAGTCAAATTTTGAAACTATTTGTGTTGTTATCTTACCTGTGAAAATATTCCAAAAAATGATGTCATCCAAGAACAGTATTTGTACAGAAATAGCGCATACAGAAAACCAAATTATTCAGGCTTTTATTGTTTTCATTATTGCATACATGTATTCAGAAAAGAGAAAATGACACATTTTTAGGATTTCTGAATCAATATCTGTGGATTTTATTGTGAGGGCAGAATTTTAGAATATTTAGTCTCCGGATAATTGGGGCCTGGCTTGTGCCTGAATTATCTTGAGACCAAATATCTTGAAGATCTGCCTGACAATAAAATCCACAGATATCCGTGCAGAAATCCTAAAAATTTGTGTCATTTTCTCTTTTCTGAATACATGTACACAATAATGAAAACAATAAAAGCCTGAATAATTTTATTTTCTGTATGTACTATTTTCTGTATGAATACTGCTTTTGGATAACATTATTTTCTGGAATATTTTATAACAACACAAATAGTTTCAAAATTTGACTAGATATCTGCATAACATTTGCTCACAAAAAATCCTCATCTGTCTCCTGTGTCACAGCTAGACATGCTCACCTGATCTCAGGATTTCACCCTGAAACTCAAGCAGCAATTAGGGTTTAACACAGGTAACCCGTGGGTGTTTGTTTAAGACACCGTACCTGGACCTGTTGAATACCATACCCGAAATGAATCCTTACCCGAACTGTACCCTTCATTTGTGGTTGCCTGCGGTAACTGCCACTAATGGTGGTAACCACGGGTGGTCAACCACCTGCAGGTTTATTGCAAGGGGGAGGGGGTCACACAGCTATCTATCAATACTAGACACCAACTTTTTCCAGCGTGGGCATATCCTCCTCAACATCAACAACCTCAGCATCAACAACCTCAGAAGCAGCGCATTTCCTCTTCTTATCATTCACAACAGCAACCAACTCGTCAATAGAGATCAACCCGTTGCGGCACCAGTCACCGAGGCAAAGGTAAGCACGAATTGAGGCTGGTGAGAGGCGATTCCTCATGTACTGAAGCAGTCTGCGGCCTTGGGAGAAAACACGCTCGACGGCGGTGGATGTAGGAGGGACGCTAAGATAATCAAGGGCCATGTGGGATAAATTAGGATAGATGAATCGGTTGTTATACCACCAAGTGTTACGGATCGCTTCTGCAGCGGGCTCCAGCAACAATCAACTTAACAGGGGATCGGCTTCCAGAGGGGAGAATAGCAGCTTTCATTGTTGCTTACAGCTAAGACAACACTGCTAACAGGGGGGGTCAAGGTCCAATGTCATTGCGAGCCGTGGGGGTTACCCAAAACAAGATGAGTCTGCCCCAAGAACCAGACTAAACGTAAGGAAAAGAAAGAAGAAAAAGTCCGAACCAACAATAAGGACAGTAGATATAGTGAATGGACTTGAGGGGAGGTAAATGGGAATCCAACCATGAAGCTACAACATGTCCAACTACACCATGTTTTCACCATGAGGCGGACATGAGGCGTCCTCATGTCAATGTTCTCGCGATCCAACTGGAGGCCCGGGTGTCATTAAGGAATAGAGGGGGTCCGGATGACTCGGATGATTTGTCATCAGATCATGTGATGTGCAGAATTGCCTATTCGGGGTCTACACTTGCTGTAACAGGCAAGTGCGCAGTCTGGCAAGTGCATTGCATGGTCGGGTCGAAGATGGGTATCATCCAGTGTAGGATTGGTGATGAGAGTGTCTTGAGGTAGCGGGGACATAGTGACAAGGTCGGTATAAAGGAAAACAAAGGAATGTATGGAGGGAAAACCAACTAGGATGGTGGGATAGTCGAGGTCAGACATGTGAACAGCATAAGCTGTACCAGATGATGATGTCTGTGTCGATGACGTATTGAGGAGCAATGTCTTGTCCTGTCTGTGGAACAATGCGGTCCACCTGATGTTGGTATTCATCCAAGAAAGGGTATTGTTGTAAACGAGTGTGGGAGATATCAAGGTTATAGATGGAAAAGGTTAAATGAATGTGGGTCCAGGTTTCAAGTCATGGCACGAGTGACAAGCTGTGGGAATAAGTTGTCGGGTACTGCATTGAAGCGGTGTCGTGCGAACAATATACGATAGGGGCTGGTTCACTGTTTGGGAAGTCATATGGTCTGTGGTCGAAGTCCAAAAGAGTATACTCCGGCGATGGTCGGATTAGAGAGAACAGTGAAATGTCTCGTGTTCGGGGATTGTTCAGAGTTTGCATGCAGGTGAGGAATGTCGTTGGATTGTCAGGGAGGATAATGGTGGGCACAGGGCATGAATATGGAAACCAAATATCCAGGAATGGCAATTGTCAATTACGTGTCGATATATTGTTGAGGTGGAAGTCAGAAGTATCAATGGCGGAAGGGTTTCGGTGCCGATGCCAAAGATAGATCATAACAAGGTAGAAACCGATCAGGAAGGTGATGGCAATGCTGCCAATAACAATTACGGTAATGAGCGGTGTCGGGAGTACAGCCATCGTGATCGGTTTGTCGTGGGATAGCATAAACAAGATATTGAAGGGAAAAGACAATGTCAGTGACGTCCATCGGCAAGGAGACTATTTGGGTACAACAAGGTCACGTGGGATATGTCCATGATTGGTCTGGATTGTTCTAGAAGAAGGGACAAAAAGAGAACAAGAATAAGAAAATACAAGGATGTCCGAAAGAAGAAACAATGACATTGAAAAGAAGACAAAGGACAAAATGAAATGAAAAAGGAAGGTGTGCGGTGCAGAATCGTCATGGTGGGTATCGGAATGGGCATCGGGGTTGGAAGCGGAGTTGGAAACGTAACACCAAGCTAGCAGATCTTTGACAGACTCGACTGGATGACGCAGATACTCATCGAGTTCACTCGTACGCACAGCCTTTGTCTTGACAGAGAAGTCGCCGAAGTCATTGCCACTCGATTCATCCTAGTCATGGTACACAGCATGACACGGCACATGGATTGAGAAACTAACCAGTTCTGTGGAAGCAGCAGATGCTCTTCCCCCTGGCTTCTCATATTTATCCAAATACTGCTTCTCAACGAGAGCCTTAGCAGCCTCAATCCATTCTTCCTCCCATTCTTGTTGTTGGAAGTATTCAAGTTTAAGTCCAGGGTGGAGTACTTTTACGATTGTCAGTGAATGCCATTAAACAGCGTGGCGTTAAACTCACTCATCACAGTCCGGTAGATGTCTGAGAGATCAGTGAGCGAGTAGTAGCGGTTGAGTTTCTTGCGTGCCAACTTCATGGCAACAAGGATCGACGGGTGAAGGGCTTCTTTCATATGTAGATTGAGATGATTGTCTAGTCAATCCATTGCAGGTATGACCGCAGCAACTGTTGCTGTATTACTTCAGAAAAAAATTGTGGCCTTTTTATATTGCTGAGATATGTTAGTATCATGCAGAAGAAGGACCTTGGAAACATACCTCCAAAATGGCAACTAGGTCGCCAACAATCTTCCAGTCCTCATCGTAAAGTTCGTGCTTGCGCAGCTTGAACTCCTTCTCAGCCATTATGGCATCAATTGGCTTGCAATATTTTAGAGCAAACTTCATCATGTCATACGTGGAATTCCATCGTGTTACGACATCGCGGGGGATGAGGTTGGCAGGGAGCTTGTTTTCAGCACACAGATGCCGCCATGCTGGGAGGGCCAGAGTTGTTGAATGGATAATGGCAAATGAAAGATTCCTGATCTGATCATGTGTTAATAAGAAATCACGAAACACATCGGGAGATTCACCTTTGAAATGGTCTCATGAACAATGGCAGTATCTTCTAGAAGCTTATTACGCTCATCCTCGCCCACCTCATCCAGCTCATTGATGCCATCGTCCTCGTCCTCAGCATTGATCTCTTCAGGTTTGTTGTCCCCTTCCTCATCTTCTTCAATGGTCGCAAAAGTCCCTTCTTCATCAGTATCTTCGTCGTCTTCCTCGATGCTAGCTGTATATCCCAAGCCAGCATTGAACGGCGTGAGCAAAGTCTTGGCCGACAGTTGCATACTGTGATTGAAACAATGTACATGGTTTTCCTCCTCAAATGAGTTCTCCTTGGCGGCTAGCGCAGTGGATTGCGTGTTGTTGCTGGAGGTGCCGTCAGCATTGAAAGACAGAATCTGATTGCAATGTGCATGGACAAGGAGACAACGAAGCACTAACCTTGTTCTGTATCCCGAATCAGAGAAGCATGTTGTGAAATTCTCGTGCCAAAGTTGCGCCACTATGAGACTTGATGCACGGTTAGTTTTTTTGGAAGAAGGGGCCAGACAAGAAACACATGCCTCAGGTACTTTCACAACATCCAGCAAAAAAGCGAGCATATTGCCTTTGTGTTCCAGATGGACTGTCCAAGTGATGATGGCACGATGGTTGGGTGAGGTCCATGCATCCGTAGCAAAATTAAGATGTCCTGGATGTTCCTGATGCTTTTGCGTCAGTGAAATTGTGTTTGACCCAGATGCACATACCTGTAGAAGCCTAGCAACCCGCACTTTGCACTTCTCAAATGAAGCCTTGAGGTCCCAAGTGAGCGTAGTATGCGACGGCAGCTGAAGCTTGGGACGACCAGTGGTAAGGAGCTCTTGGAGCTCATGGTCATTGATGATGCTAGCAGGGTGGTTGCTCTCGGTGATCCACTTTACCAAGTGGGCCCTGCAATCACATCCGTAAATGTCACAAGTAAAAATGAATGGGTGTGAACTCACCAAACTTGGGTGTTAGAGTGCGTATGATGAGAGACATTAACAGGTTGTTGACCCTGCCTAGCGAATGCAGCAAATATGGATCCGTCCCTTGGGATTTCCTTGTGTGATGAAATCGTTGCATTTTCCACCACTTTGTCGCCCCAGCAACGGCAAGCATGTTGCCTCAAATTACCTGTAGATGCCTTGTCGGACTTATCCTGGTACCTACGAATGCCGCCAGTGCCAACCTTGCAGATGCGAGCGCCACACGGGAACCAATGATAAGGTCTCCCATTGTCGCATCAAATAGCAACTTGGTCGGTCTTGAAGAAGGTGTAAACTGGAGAACGCCAAGTGCTTTTCAATTTGGCTATAAAGGTAAAATCAGCACTATATTATTGATGTAGGCATTGAAGGACTGACCAAGCTTCTCTTCAGGACTGACAACCTTGTCATTGTCAGAGGCGCTCTCATTGGCGGTCGTGTGAGCACAATCAATCACAATTGGGTCTTCAGTTGGCTGAGTAGTGGCCGAGGAGAGTGACTGGGCAGATGCGCTTTTGCGAAGGGATTAAGAACTCTGAGTAGACTGAGATGGTGCGGAGGTGCGAGACCTTTTTGCAGCAGAGCGAGACATTTTTGCCATGATGAGAATCTGGAGTGGTGGGTGAGTGACAAGAGAAAGAAAAGACACATTATATACATACGATGACTTTGCAATATACCCTAAATTGTGCTGGATGACGAACACCGACATGGTAGGGAACTTGGGAACCCGTTGGGTTGCACGGCAAAAGAATTGACAGAAAGCTGGCTAAGGGAAGTGATCTGAATGACAGGGAAATGGCTGATGAGGTTTGATAGCAAGATTGTACGTAGATGCTGAACAACGAAGTGTCAAAACAGGGTGTGAAGAGGCCGGAAATGGCAGCTGAAGGATCATCAGGGCAGCAGATGTCGAGATGGGGGGTGAGATCGATGAGAGTTGAATGAAGAAGTCTTGATTGTAACATTATCGAAGGTGGGCATAGGTGGAAGCTCGATGGAAGCCTTGACACCCAGTGAAACATGGAAACCGCGGATAAGGGTGATGGTAACAGGTCCTGGTTCTGGCCACTGTACCCGGACCCATGACTACCTGTTATGGAAAAACCACGGGTATACCTGTACCCATGTTAAACCCTAAGTACTGGTCAACTGGTCACTTGCCCTTTATTTTCAATTTTTATTACATTTTTATTTATTTATTTTCCATATTACAGATAAATGGGGTCATATTATATATTATTCTGGGGCATTTATACGGTACATTTTGCTACCACTGTCATGCTGCAGTTGCTGCCACCACTACTTACAGCTACCACCCCTGCCACCTTGCCACTGCTGTTGTAGAGGGCTCTGGGCCCTCTGAGACCAGAAACTTGATATCCCATGAACCCGTTCGAACCCAACTTCCTTAACGATTCACCCTCAAACCTGACATAACCCGATGCATACCAACAAGCACGGCCACTCATGTACAGGGTCGGTCCAACTCCTAAATGCACGGAATTCCAAACATTGCAAATGGATCTTATTGGACTGGAATCCCAACATTGGACTTGCCCAATTTGCACATACCATCTCCCTTATGGAGATATATAAAAGTATTTGACATATTTTCAAGGCTTTTCACTTCTCCTGTCATCATCGCATTGCAACCTTCTCCTCACTCCCCTATTTCTGTTCTCCTTTGTTCTCCCTCATCGGCCGAGGACTCTCAGCTGAAACTAGATAGACATTTTTGTAGTATAAAAATGGTGCCCAAGTGCTGTGTCAAAATAAGAAACCAGTCCCCCTGTTTCTCCTCACTCAGAATCAGCTTCTCAGTAAAATCCTTCACTCATACAACTCATCAGTTCTCTTGACACTCTCTCCATTGTTCTTAGGCAATGACACGGGTATACCCGCGGGTGTCCCGAGGCCGACCCGGACCTGGACCCGCTCCAACCTGTACCCGTCTACCCACGGGTCTTTTTTCAGCGGGTAGATGGCGGGTAGCGGCGGGTCGGGTACGGGTATTGACCCACGCAGGAAACCCGGTGGGTTCCAGCCCACATCTACCTCGTGTTGCTGACACGCACGTCAATTGACGTGGCACTGTGCAAACGCGAGGAGTGGGGGGGCTGGGAGCCACGCGACGGGTGGTTCTCGTGGGGAGTGGGGGGGGCTGGGAACCAGGCGACGGGTGGTCTTGTGGGCAAGAGAATCTCGCCCATCATATCCATCTCCTCGTTCCCTGCACCATCTCCCATTCTCCCCTTCCTCTCATCCTCCTTTGTCATCTCGAACCTTGCGTACGCGTCAGCCCGCGTTTCGATGCCATTGAGCCTTGGTGTTCGCTGTTGCGGCGTCTGGACGGTGGCGTCGTGATTCTGGGCTGTGGGCGCGTGTGGGCATGTAATTGGGGGGAACGGGGTCTGGAGCGCATTTTGGCACGTTCTGTTGCACGGGCACGGGTTTTGGGGCCTGTGTGGGCGTCAAATTGTCGGGTGTTGTGGGACTGTGGTCTGGGACGCGTTTGAACGCAATTTCTTGCACGGGCGCGGGGTTTGGGGCCGGGGTGGGACTTGAGACGCGTTTGGACGTGTTTTGCAGCGGGGATGGTGTGTTTGGGGCTGACGCGGGAGCGTGATGCGTCTCCATGTTGGGACACAGTTTTGTGCGAGGATGGGGCCGTTTGGGACGCCATTGGTGGTGTTTGCGTCAAGGCGGAGGCAGTGGGCACTTGAAATGGTGTTGGTAAGCGGTTGCTGCTGGGTTGTTGTGTCCGTTTGTGTTGATGCTGACATGCGGGTATGCCAAGACCCGCGGTCACGGGTACGGGTTTTGCCCGGGTCCAAAAAAGGTAACCCGTACCCGTACCCGGCAGTACCTGTACCCACAACCCGCGTGGGTTACCCGTACCCGTGTCATTGCCTAGTTGTTCTACCGTCAATATTCTTATATCGCTTGCCACCTGACACCCGACCTGCTGTACCTGACAACGTTGGCTTCGTTGTCTTAGACTGGTCTCGATAGATAGTAGTAGTTTTACATGGCGGCTTTCCCTTCTCTGTTCCTTACCACTTTACTGAAGCTAGCTACTATTCCACCATCACTTCTACGCTTACAACCCAGGTTAGGATCATTATTCCATAGCCACCATGACCTCACCACTACATCTGGAGCCCACCGCAAGGAGTAGTTTAGCATCACCATAGCTTCCTCTTCCTGTATCACTCCCTCTGACCATCATCTTCGAGACCTTCCTCGAAGAACCCTTCAATAAGAACTTTCTCTAGCTGCCTTTGACCCGACAATTGATGATGATTTCTTCCAACTAGAGCCCTTTCAGTGTATCTTTTCTATGAAACATGGGTCAGCCAAGATGGACAATTCCAACTTGAAGTGGGCCAGCCAACCTCAGCTGACCAATATCTTTTCCCAAGGCAGATGGCTTGGCTGAGGCATCCAGCTGGCCAGCCCAAGTGGGTTGGCCAA
This sequence comes from Hygrocybe punicea, assembly GCA_963556145.1. Taxonomy (NCBI): domain Eukaryota; kingdom Fungi; phylum Basidiomycota; class Agaricomycetes; order Agaricales; family Hygrophoraceae; genus Hygrocybe; species Hygrocybe punicea. Next base: position 5,055,771 of record OY744466.1, on the reverse strand, counting down.
CTCGGGGATATTTCCCATAACCAAGTGGGGGTTTCAGCTTGCCATCAGACATGGGTTGGCCGACTGTCTGCCATATATTGGCTGCTCATCAGGCATGGGTTGGCTGACCGTCTGAGAAATTAGCAGTGGGGGAGGCAGAGAGGGAAGTGGTGATCATGGGAACCAAATGGAAGTGCAGAAGATAATAGCTGCTAAGAGCTGCAGCTGTGAACGAGAGTGTGAATTGAGAACAGGCGCTGGAGGGGCACACCAGCGTGAAAGAGGGCATCAGAAGGCCCTTGACTCTTTGGTAAAGGAAGGGTTTGGGACTACTGCTGAGTGGGACTACTGCTGAGAATCACACAGACTTGGAGCAAGAATGAAAGGGTGCTCACCGTTGTTGGGACAATCATAGCGAGCCCTTAAGGCTGAAGCGACACCCTGACCCAGCACGCAAAACAAGCGGTGACCTGACCCAGGGGGTTTCACTGGCATGAGGAAAGGGCACAAGGAGATGGTGACTGCCCACGCTAGGTGTTGTCAGCTGGATTCCCGTGACCGGTAGTGATAATGATCCCTTGAGTTGAGGATCATGATCATGAGCTTCAGATCATTTGCCCAGTAGTTGTCAAGTGCTTGTCAGGTTGTAGGCCAGTACTTGCCCTGTACTAGTTAACAAATTTGAGTGTCGACAAATTCTGAATCTGGTATTGTCTTTTGACATCTCAGAATACAATACTAAATCCCAATTTTCTCTCGTTATTTGAAGTCTCCAAAAGGTTAGGAAAAAGGACAAAATTGTACATGTCCAAAAGAGTATATTTGAGAATATTTTTACAGGGGGTAAAAGTGTGAACCAGGTTTCAAATATATTGGGTCTACAAATATTGACTTGGTCAATATAAATTCAAGTCTCTAAATTCGGATCTACATTTTAACACAAAAATGAATTTTGGGTTGCCCTTTCTAATCTTGAAAATATACTGTGATCTATGATGTTTTGGGATGGAATTTTATCTGGCCTCGGAACCAACAAACACTAGTATAAGTTCCAAAAATTTATACATGGAACATAGCTTTAATGTCAAAACATGGATTGTATGAGATTTTCAGGCTTATCAGGGAGGATAAGAGCTATATCAAGCAGGATCAGTGCTGAAAGTCGTTATCGGAGAATTATGGGCTGTTGGGACATGACCAAAATCACACTGGCTACAACAACACCTGGTACAGTATCCTTCTTCTTCACATTCTTCTTCTTCGTCGTCACCGTCGTTGTCACCATTGTCATTGTCATCGTTGCCTTCATCCCCTTGATCCTCCAGCTTCTTCGGTCTCTCTGGCGTGTCCGATCATGATTCCAAGGATGAAATTTTTCAGTAACTTAGCTTTCCCAATTTGACAATGCATGATGTGACAATCCAAGCCAGCCAAAATTCTACATGCAAAGGCTCTTGCTTGCTTTCATGACCACCCCTTCCCTCAGAAATAGTGTGGATAGACCAGCCTATCATATTATTTATTGTGGATATGTAATTTATGCCAAGCCTTCTCAATGGAGACCCAAATGGCATGAAATAAATTTCAATTTTACAACATCTCCATGCAAATCAGTGTCTCTAACTTCATTGAGAAGCCCAGAGGCATTGACCTACCGGTTGAATATTATTCAGATACACTACATTTAGTTGACAAAAAGTCCAAGATCAAAACATGCATTGTGAGCGTGGAATTCAAGTTTATCCCAAAACATCATATTAGCCCAAAATGTCATAGATCAGGGTAATTAAGAATTCAAGCTATTTGTGCGTCAACAGAATGGTCTTTTTCACACCTGACCCCCGACAATTTTGCAGGCTGCTAAATCAGTGCTAAATCATTTGCAAGTTGTTTGAATTTTGCACATCTATTTTAGCCCATTTAGTTCTTGATAAATGCTAAATTTGGATTCATTTATATCTATAAAGATTAATCATTTTGATTGAGATTTTGCACACACTAAATGCAAATTACATGTTCTTTTAAGAGTGACAAAATCATAGATTTGCCTTCAATTTATTATAGATGTCATTGAATCATTCACAAACCAAATTAACAACCTCACAAATGTTATGTCCATTAGCCCTTAAAATAAAATTTTTGCAACAAACAGAACGATTTATTTGTGGCTTTGTCAAAATTTAAATTTATACAGCCTACCAATTTATAGCCTGTCTTGTGTGCAAAAGGATCATGTATTGATGTATTAATTCCAAGTTTTTTTTTTCCATGTACAACTGACCAAATTTATCATTTCTAAACAATTGAAAACAAGTCAAAATGATGAATTTTGCTGGTGTGCTAAATTCATTGCCCGCTCAAGCGGTCCGCTGAGTGCCCACTGAGTGCCCACTGAGTGCCCACTGCCCACTAGATGCCTGCTGGATGCCCACTGGACACTGAAATACAACCAAGTGTTTCACAACAACTGCCATATTATTTCTATGCCTATGTAAGTTTTGACAAGATAACATGTCTGACAAATGAACCAGAAAACACAGGAACGAGAAAACACATAAGCCATCGCAGACTAATAAATTGTGAGCCATAAACCAGTAGCAGGGAATGAACAGCTTGCCTCCAGTTTTTGAGAGCAGGATGGCTTGGGCTGTGGTAAAGAAGTGGCAGGGGCACCAGCTGGTGCAACCACAGGCACAGCTGCTGTGGAGACACTTAGCCCGAATGGACCCGCTGCTGGAATGGGTAACAGAGATGGTGTGGCCTAGACTGTTTTCAGTGATCGACAAGGCAGATTGCTGCACAGGATTATTCTCCGTTCATGCTCTCTTGTGGTGGAAGCTTTGCGTGTTGTTTTGGTGGCAACTGTTGGGTGACCATCGGTGCAGTGAGACTTTGGGCGAAAAAAAATCTCCGCTTAAACATCGAAAGCGGACTGTTACACTATTGCAAGCTGAAAGTGAGCTTGTGTGTGACTTCACTGAGAAGGTCCTGCACATACCATCTTTAATGCCAATTGCCACCTTTGTATCCTCCTCAATCGGTCTGAAGGGGGTGAATGGCTTGGGAATATTCTGGATGCAGTGTGATCCCATGTGAATGGGGCAGGGATATCATGTGTCAGGAATAAGGTAACCTTGTCCTGTTGTGAGCGATCTCTGAGGGTAGTGATTGTGCCGACGTGGGGAGTATCCAGTGAAAAAGACGAATGTACCAAAGTAAGAAGATTCAAAATGTCAGAACGGTAACCTGTGGCCGACCCGACCGCAGATGAGGCAAGTAACAGCAGTGGGCGTGCCATTCTTGCCTGTCGGAAAGGGCTCGTCTGTTGAAGAGCTGGATCTGCCAAACCTCGTGAAATTCAGAGATAGAAATATGATCCTCATCTGGGAATTGAGCTGGATCGACAATGGTAGCCTTGGTGCCCAAAATTAACATAATATTTTTCATCATCAAAGTTGTTGAATTCTTCCATAATAAATGGGTCGACTCTGCAATGAAAAACGTAGAACGTATGTGAAAACTCGTTTTGGCAAGTTGAATTGTCAACGACCATTCAGGATTTGTACAGCACTTCAGAAACAACAGAAGTGTTGCCATATTTGATGTTGAAGAAACTTCTCGAGATTGGTTCATTGTTTGGATGAGTTTCATCTCCTGCCAAATGGCAGCAATACAGATGCCGCTGACCATCCCGTTCCTGCTTGGTAAGATGTTCTTATTTCGATGAAGCCTCCACAACGAGAAATCTTGGCCTTTCGCATGGCAGTTTGTTTGGTTCTGTGGGCTCTAGTGTAGCCAAGCTTGGGCGGTCATGGGGTGGGCTGCTGCCCAGACTTCATCAAGATGAGAACGTGATTCCAACTGTTTGGATGCATATTGTAGAAGCACCTCGATGTCACGCCATTTCTGTCGAATGGACAATTTTAATGTGAACAGGACAGGATTCGGTGGTTCTAGGTCATGCTCCAAAGGAATGTGAGTTAGGCACTCAAAGACACCAACGAAGACCGGGTTCACTGGTATGAAGGTTAACCAGCCTTAGTTTGTATCCAACAAGGGTTTATGTAATTGTGAACTAGGGTACAGTTGGTGAACAGATCGGTTTCAAGATTCGAAGTGGTTGGGTTGGGCGGAGGAATGGTGGAAATGGTTCGAGAGGAGTTGGGAGAATACCATAGCACGCCATCAATGTTGCTCAAAGAACCTGAATTGATTTGAGGACAGAGGTCAGTATTCAGAACAAGTGAGGTTCACGGTGAATGAACCTGACATCATGAGGAGCAGAGATGAGGTCACGAAAGAAAGTGCAGGGAAGCATTTACAAAGACAATTGGTGGCAGACAGCGCAATGAACATAATGGATTGGACAGTTGGAAGTCACAATCACTGAAGAATGGAGTGGGAGTCTGCAGGGTAGAAACCACTGAAGTGCGGAGTGGAAGTCTTCAGGGTAGAAACCACTGAAGCGCCGATGCAAAGTAGAGAAACGACTGAAGAACCAAGTTGAAGCAAATAGGATTCTTCAAGGTAGAAACCACTGAGTGAAGCGATAAGGCAAATGTTAGGGTTATGTGAAAACCGGCAAAGAAGGGGTTCGTGATGAAGCAAATAGAGGAGTCTTCAGGGTAGACACCACTGAAGCGCGGATGAAGAAAAGATGCATACCGTGACTGTGACCATCACCATGGTGGTGACAGGTGACATGTGACAAGTTCAAGTCTCAGTGGAAAAGTTCGTCCACTTCTACTGTCATTAGTGAATAGCGTGGGTTTACCCACCATTACATGTTCTTTTTTCATGGGTTTTCATGGGTTTCTTGTTCTTGAAGCAAATATTGCAGATGCAGAGTAGAAATCTGAGAAGGATTTGTTAAGCTTGATCAGGGCTTCAACACATATCAGCAACACATTTCAAACAAAAAGCTGAATGGCTTGTTATGACTGATTTTCCAGAGGGATAGAAGCATGGGTTTTCATGGGTTAAAAAACTCGGACCCATGAAAACCCATGCTTCTATCCCTCTGGAAAATCAGTCATAACAAGCCATTCAGCACTTTTTTTTAAATGTGTTGCTGACATGTTTTGAAGTCCTGATCAAGTTTTGCAAATATTTCTCAAATTTTAACTCTGTATCTGCAATATTTGCTTCAAGAACAAGAAACCCATGAAAACCCATGAAAAAAGAACATGTAATGGTGGGTAAACCCACGCTATTCACTAACTGTCATGTGTGCACTGGGTTTCCCGTGCAGACTCCAATTCCTCCATTGCTTCCTAGGCTCTCACTTTCTTCCTATGATTGTGTGCACTAGGTTTTCCGTGCAGACTCCAATTCCTTTCGGTCTGATCACTTCCTCCTCATTGTCAGCTTCACGTGTGGGATGTCGTGGTGTCTTGCCGCTCGCTCCATCCTCACTCTAGTGTGCTATGTTCTTGCTTTGGCATCACTCAACTCTGCGTACCCCTTGCATTTCCTGCTTCTATCATAACATACACAAGCTTTCATTCACCAGTATTGATTTCCTGCCAAATCTGGCCATCACCATTCACCTCTCATTCCTATCAGTCAAGCGCAGACATCACCACCTCTAAATCGAATTCTTCTCCGGCATCAAGGCATCTCTTGTCCCATGTCAATAGCTCCTGATACCACTTTGCACTATAAAAGTTGATGGGTAGCTTTGGGATAGTGTCCCTGATGCTGTCTCTTCTGCCAACTCGTTCGCGACGTCGGGGAGGATTTCCGGCTCAAGTGTTCCCATATCCATTCATAACATTGTAGTCCCTGTCAACACGGGCTAAACACACCCCGATGATTGGCGAGTGCCATTCCAGCCTTTTCACTTGAAAGACTTTGCTTTGCCTCCTCCTGTCGGTTTCAACCTCACTTTCATCAGAGCTCATCCCATCTCGTCCAAGCGTATTGATAACACTATGAAGATCATCCCATATCTAATCAATCATTCCATCTGGATTCTCTCTGTTGTTCAATGCAATCTCCTCTCTCATGAGGTAGAGCTGCTGAGGATCTTCATGAGTATTTTTTTTCCCTCCCTTTGGATGCATCTTTGCAATGGATTCTTACCTGTCACCTCCTCATGTTAGGTCATTGATGGCCCAGCGTCCTGAGGTGATGCGACCTCACCCTTTCCTTGGCTTCCCGAGCAGACTCAATACTGTCCTCGGTGGCGAGGGTCTCGTTTTTGTTGATGCACCGCTTGAGACATGAGAGTTGAGAGCAGAACATCCCTGAAATTTCATCATCAGTTAATCGCTGTCATGATCCAAAAAGGATTCGGATCAAAACATGGTAATATGCTGTCACTAGTCACCATCCCTACAGCACACATCACATTACAAGGACCATTCATACTGGAATGCCTCCATCTGCATATGGAGTAGAAAGGAATACCCTTATCTGCATATAGGACACACAGGAAATCCTTATCTGCACATAGGACATACATGAAACCCTTATCTATACACGGGACATGCAAGAAAACCCTTATCTACAGAAGGGACATGCAAGAAAACCCTTATCTATGCAGAGGAAATGAAGGAATACCCTTATCTTAACTGATAAGGCCCCCAAAACATCTTATCAGAGGCCAAAGAAGCACAAGAAGCACAGCCACATCCTTATCTCCAATCATAGAGATAACACATGCCACCCATCATTCCCTGATCAAGAAGCACATCACATTTCATATCAATTGATCAAATACAGCCCAGCCCAGATCTTATCTTTTTCTTAACTGATAAGGATACACACATGGCATGGCATCAATTGATCAAGAAGCACAGCCTCAGGAAGATGATTCTAGAAGCACACCCTGGCACAGCCCTTGCCTTTGATTCACACACCCAAGATTAGAACAGCAGCATGACTCACTCCTATCAAATGTGACTCATTGGTCTATCCATGACAAATTATGACCCTTATGACATATTCATGACCCCCCATGACTCATTATGACCACCCATAACTAATTATGACTATTTCTGACTCATTATGCCCCCTCCTTTGATTATAGTACCTATGTGACTCATTAATTGACTCTGTATGAGTCACAAACCCATGTCTTCCTTTCTTATGATTCCTTATGAGTCATAACCCCCCATGCCCTACATTATTATGACTCCTTATGAGTCATAAACCTATGCCTCTCCTCTATATGACTCCCTATGAGTCATATCCTATGCTCTCCATTTGATATACCATTCTATGACTTAGTATGACTCCTGCTGTAGAATAGGTATATATATAGAGCCCAGTTTCTGCTGGAGATGGCCCAGTCACCTAATCTGACAGGCCCAGTCACAGGACAGTCCCTCTCCCAGATTCTGATTCACCCCTCTGTATTTGTTTGTATTACCTACTTTGGTAGTAGCTAGTACTCAAATACCAATTGCAGTTCAAGTCTTCATTCATTTGTTTAAGGATATCAATCTCAGATATATTGATACTCCCTTATTACTTGTTTCATACATATTCTTTGTGTTCTGTCACGTAGTACAGTCACATTCATTTTCTTTCAAGTTCTATTGGTCATCACCAAAGATATCCCAGTACTTTATTCTGCACTAGTAGCCAATGTGCGTTTGAAGCTTCAGAATAAAGTCTGATATCTTGATCATCAATCCTACTTGCCTATTGTTCAGTTCATTCATTCTGTACATAGTATTTTGTCACACCTCCCTTTGTTTGACATCTACTGTTACACTCACCCATCGCCCATCGTCTATCGCCCATCATCCATCATCTATTGCTCATCTCTATTGTACCTCTGCTCATTGTATACTTGCCACTTGTATACTTGACTGTTGTACACTCATTCATCTTACACTGTTCATACTTGCTTGAGTTATTATCCACTTATACTCTTGCAGACCTCTTGTCACTCAAAGTCTTTACCTTCAGTAGGGAAGACCTCACTGTTCACTCATCCTCTATAAGTCATACATCTGACTTATATTATTGTTAAGTAATTGTTGTATCCTTCAAAGCTAACCTTTGATAGGATTCACACCACAACCCAACCACCCAACAGGAATAACCCAGAGTTATTAAAGAGCTAAATCCTTGTTCCTAAAGGACAACAAGGTAATTTCCCGATCAACGACGCACTCCAGAAACCCTTGGTGTGGATTTGTTCAAACACTTCCCACGCAAAACATCGCAAGTTGTGTTTTTCGTTCACAACCTCGTTGAAGTGCTCCATGAACATTTCGGTGAGCTCTTGGTTCCATTGTGATCTTAGCGGATTGCTCATAGGAAACTCCCAGTCAATCATCATAGGCTTTAGGCTTGGACCATAACCATCCTCCTCAAATGCCTGGAGTTCTTCAAGTGAGACCTGATGGCACTCCAACGCTTGGAGGTCTGTTTCGACACCCAAGAGCTTGTTCATCTCGTCCTGTACCAGTTTCTGTTGCTACGTCAGTTACCATCACATTAATGGTTTAGCACTTCATACCAGCTTTTCTGTGCGGTCCACATCCTGAGGGCGGTCAACGTTGGTTTTAAATCAGCCATGCCTCCACCTGTTACTGTTCACCCTGGCTCGCTGTCCTGTTTTGGAACTGCCCCCAAGGAAGCTGGTTCAGCACAAGCCGGTCTATGGTGCTGACGAGTGCTTCCACATTGCTGTTGAGCAGCTTTAGTCAGTCGTTGATGCATCTTCTGGCCATTGGATCAGGCTCAAAGTTTTTATTTTGCATGAAGGGCCTGGTGCCTCCTCATGGACGTGCAAATTTGATCAGTCTCGGAACAGGAGATGGGACTCCTCTTCGCCTTGCTTCGGCATGCTGACTCTGTCAAAGTTTCATTTCTTCAGTGGTCAACATCATTGGCCCACTAGACTGACCTCGCCATCTTCCTCTTCATCTTCTGACTTGAAAGCCATGTTGCCAACAACCTCCAATTCCTCCCTGATGTCGTCTTCCATTGAATCCTCACTTTGGTCCTGGTTGAGCGGCCGGCGAGGTGCCGGAATTCTCCTGCACGATGGAACTTGAGTGGGTGTTTGTATGCTGTCAAGTACCATTGACTCCTCGTGGATATCGACCCTTGTGCTGCCCTCCCTTGCATTGACACTGTCAAACAGGTGGATTTGACCTCGCAGCATGAGAGTGCGCATCTTAGCATGCTCTTGCTTCGCAACCCTCAGCTTTTCAGAAGTCAACAAATCAACACCAGATCAACGACGCATCTGAGCCTTACCTCCACTTTCAACCTCCAATTCTGTACCTGCAACATCAGGTGTTGCTGTTGATTGCATTCATCATTTTCTACGATTCTGACTTTCTTGGTCCGGAACTAGGCAATTTTATCAACTCCTCTGTAACCGTGGCTCGTAAAGCCTATCCACACCTGAGGACTACTCGGTTTAGTTTTGCCCAATGTGGTCCTGCTCTGATGAATCGCTGTACATCAACCAATAGCAGTTTGGTTGTTTTCGCCCAGTTTAGTGAGCTCGTGAATCTACAAAATGAAGTGGCACTGACTTGTCTGAGGATAGCTTGCTTCGTCATGTCATGTCAAGTCACCCTCAGGCCCATGTCGGTTCGCGAATGATGAACATTGCCCCAGAGAGCCTACTTGTTCAAGACCATCTAGGCCGCCCAAAGCATCGCCGGTCATTTCCTGTACTGATGGCTCTGCAGCCATCATCTCTTGCTCACCTTGTCCCTCTGGCTGCCATTCCGTGTCTTGCCGAGAATTCTGTTCGATGACATTCGGTGGCGCTGCCCAAGGATTAGCCTCGTTGTCCGCCATGGTGACATCGATGTCTACGTGGGGCATGGCAAGGCTGACCATGTTCGACAAGGTTGAGAACATGATAGAGTGGTGTGTGTGTGGTTCAGGACATTTTTATACATAACCAAGCGGTCTAGGGATAGGAGCGGAATAAATTGTAACAATAAGTACGTGACTGTCAGAGAATGACTCCCTGCCCACTGACCGAATAAGGAAGCCGCCATATCCAAATGAGGAAACTGCTTCCTATTGCCCTGCGAAACCACCGCTATGATTCAACCAGCGGCTCCCACCATGAAACTGCTCAGGGTAAGCGATGGATCATCTGCACGGTTCCTTCTTCATATTCGTTCCAATTCTCCGATCCAATGGCCCTGACATATTCCATATTCCAACTCCTTATCCACTCACACTCAACTAGTGGGATGTGGGCCATTGCTTTGCATGGCATGTTACTCGTCCCTTTTTTTAGCAAGAGAACAAATATTAACAATGAGCATATATAAACAGTACAGCATTATTACCATTACATGACAATAAATTAATATTTGAAAAGTCATCTATATCACCTTCATTAATACAAATTGATCTGGTTGATATACCATCATGAAACCATATCATACTGTCGATGAATATGCGGGCAGTAAAATGTGCATCACCAAAGTACACAATTCCTCTCAATGTGAAAGCAGTGGATATGTCATCAATTGACAAGTTTATAATTTGACTAACTATTAAATTCTCAATAGAGTCAACTGTAAACATGATTAGAGGTGGAAGTTTGTTAAATGCAATAAATTTAGTAATTTCTCCCCAACACAATTGACATTTGTGCCGTTGTCTATTAACTATGATTTGAGCAAAACATGCTGAGATTGTTCCAGAAAATGAATATGAACAATGAAAGATGGCATCACATCTATCATTTTCCAGAATGGTTATGTTTTCACAATTCATACATTTAAGACAAGTTGAAGTCATTGGTTCATTTGCTTTCATTATATAATGGGCCAAATCACTTATGGCAATGCCAACTTGACCATAAGGAAATATTTCGGGTTTATCTTGATGCAATAAATATCTGATTGTGTTTCTAACTGTTTCTAAATCTGTTGTGTGATTCTTGGATCGTTTGAATCCTAAGCTCAAAATCTTTAATATTTCATTGATGCTATTGAATCTTTTTTTCCAACTTGATGGATCTTCATTCCATATTGCTAGTAATATTGTAAAGAGTGAATCATAAGCACAGCTCCAATCTTGCGCATCCCATATAAACCCTTTTGGTTCATTTACAGCCGTTTTAGTAATTCATGGCAGTAACTGGATTTTTTTTCATCAATTGAGAAATTTGGACTTAGTGGAATTTCCAGTGCTGAATCTTGTACCTCATGAAATACTGTATGGATTAAGATGGTTATAGAGGGAAAGTTGTACTATTTCTTAAGGGCTATCTACTCCTATCATTACATTTGGATAATATTTAGTGTTTGGTGACTTGTGGATGAAACAAAAGGTAAACCAGTACTTTTTGACACCCAAAATGATATTGTCAAATTATGCCATCAAATGAGCTCATATGAAAATGATTGTAGGGAGAAACGTCTTCAGTTTTTCAAGGGCTAGAAGTACAAATACCGTGTTTTCATTCAATTTTGTCCTTGGAGCCAACATTTAAAATTCATGTAATATTTCAAGCCTAATGCAGACAAACATAGTGCAGATGCAATGTTGGCTCCAAGGACAAAATTGAATGAAAACACGGTATTTGTACTTCTAGCCCTTGAAAAACTGAAGACGTTTCTCCCTACAATCATTTTCATATGAGCTCATTTGATGGCATAATTTGACAATATCATTTTGGGTGTCAAAAAGTACTGGTTTACCTTTTGTTTCATCCACAAGTCACCAAACACTAAATATTATCCAAATGTAATGATAGGAGTAGATAGCCCTTAAGAAATAGTACAACTTTCCCTCTATAACCATCTTAATCCATACAGTATTTCATGAGGTACAAGATTCAGCACTGGAAATTCCACTAAGTCCAAATTTCTCAATTGATGAAAAAAAATCCAGTTACTGCCATGAATTACTAAAACGGCTGTAATTCAATAGTACTTGTTTTTTGTCTTTTTTTCACTATGGAAGATGAACTTACAAGTTGTTCTAATTTTTGTTTTTTATTTTGCAATACATTGGCTGTGGAATTTTTATAAACAACAGTGACTGGAACAGTTCCTTTTGCAGGAACAAAGTTGAGGTTTCTGAAATCTGCCTTTTGATGTTTGTTCATAGGTTTAATTAATTGCCATGGAGAGGGTTGTGCTGTGTATTGGTTTAGTTGCTCCGTGGCTTTCCATGCAATAGCATGATGAATGTCTTTTGGAACATATGACTTTCCTTTCCATTTTCTAAATTGACCAATAATAGAATTTCGCTGATCTCCCTTGACATGTTTTGGTAAGAGTCCTTGATATTTCAATTTGGTAATCTCATCAAGCAGTTCCAATTCTCTGAATTCTTGCTGGAGATATCCAGAAGCACCCCCAGTAATTACTTTAGGATCAAAGCCTTGCATGATGATAGTTCCTGCTGCAGAAGCACTTCTTGATAAGCAAGAATAATAGGATTGGTAATTTCTACAACTACTGAGGTTGACTACATTGTTAGGACGAGTACGTCCTTGACATGCATAATCAGTCATTGCAAAATTAGGTAGTACCAACACTTGTTCTCTTGACAAAGATATCACATCATCATTGGGTAATGAGCACATAGTGGACGTGACATGTTTTGTAATTGGCACCACATTTTCAGGAAGTCCTTCTATGTTAATTTTTTTTGGAGGATTCAATAATCTGACAAATAAAGTGTCCAATACAGTTTGTTGTTCTGGACCTATTGCACTCTGCCAACCCACAACCATGCCCTCTGCTCCTTTTGTAATGCAACACTCCATCGCATCATTGTTTCTCAGCATCACTGGCATGCCTACACATAGGTCTAATCTTCCTGGTATATGATCAGAGGATGATGCATGTGGTTGGCTCCAAAGTAGTTTTTGAAGTGAAGGTTGCAATAACTTTGTGTGTCGAATAGGATCCAAAATTGTTGACATGTGATGAGATTTCCTGTTGCTATTGGAACTAGTAGGATCATTCCATCTGTCTATGGAATAGAATGATGTTAATGGTCTCCTATTTTCAGCAGCAAAACGTTGAATACCAAGTTCATTGATTTTGTCTTTTTGTGCATTCAATGCAGTTATAACTGACACATTCCTGAATTTCTTTTGGGCTAATTTTGGATCATTTGGACTTTTTCCTGCAACACGAGTACGAAGAAATGCAATATCTTTGGGAGTACATGCTTTGTATCTCATGTTTTCCAAAGCAAGCCTCAGTTGGACATCTTCTTCTGACTGATTGGTTTGTCTCATATTTTCACGTAATATAACAACTGTTGTTATTTGATGCCAAAGAGCTTTGCCTATAGCCGCTTCCTGATTTGCTATAGTTTGACTGGAATTGATTTGGACACCAACAGTTCCAGAGTACAAAGGAGCACCACTCATAGCCGGTGGAAGTTGGCCAAAATCTCCTGCAAATATCATATTAATGCCACCAAAGGGTTCATCATAAACGCCACGTGCTTTTGCACACTGAGCACTAATTTTATACATATCTCTGCAAGATAACATTGACACCTCATCAATGAAAATGTAATCCATACCATCAAGATTGGCATGGACTTGTGCAAGGGAACGAGATGATCCTCCCTGAATAATTCCAAGAATGGAGTGATATGTGGATCCATTTACAAGGGCAGCAGCACCACCGGTTGGTGCAAGAACCACAAACCGATGATTCTCATTGTGTTTACCAAAGAAACTAGTCAATGCTTTGATGACTTGTGACTTCCCTGTGCCTGCCATCCCACCAAGATACACGCGTAGCTTATCAGAACTGTTAATCAAGGTAGAGTGATTGGCAATGATATGAAATGCTCTCTTTTGGTCAGTGTTCAAGTTGTAATCATTGATAGTTACATCAATAAGATGACAATCAGTTCTGTTTGCAGGAATAAACATATGGTTGATGTGTGCTGTGTCCACTATCTTGACATCATTATATTGAAAATTTGCCAATTTATCTATGGTTGCTGTGTTTGTTGGTAAATTTTTATTTCTGTCATCAATGATTTCTTTTATCTTTGCAAGGACTGCAGCTTTTCATAATTTTGCAGATTGTACTACAGGTGGTTCTATAGGTATCAACGGTCCTATATCTGGGGTACCATCAATACAATCATCCAGCCACCCTGACCTTTTCAAAGTTCTTTCAGCTATTAGCATTTGATCCTTCCTCTTTTGTCCTTTATGGCCAAGTTTCAGAAGTATTTCTGTGTCATTATTGTCTTCATCAATATTGTTGTTGAAGTCATCACCATTAAATGCTAATTCAGCATTGTGCATGTCATCCAGTTCATCAAGACCATTTGAAGTTGCCCATGAATACCTTATATCTGCAGTATTATTCTTCTGACGTTTAGCAGAGAAATCATCTCTTGCATCCAAACACTCATACCGCAGACCAAAGTATTTCATGATCTCCATCTCTCTTTTAGAAAACTCATGGTCTATAAAAGCATTATCCCATGTTTGTAATTTACATTTGAGTTCTTTGCCGCTTCTCCATGGCTTGAAAAATGTTAACATTGTACAACAATAATATTCTCGATCACCAGGGTCGGCCTTTGGCAAAGTGTTTGGAATAAAATTCGGAACTATAAAAGGATCATTCTCTTTCATTTTGGCATGGTGTGTAAGATACTGTGGATGATTGAGATGTAAAGTATAATCTTTTTCATTTTTCGTCGATTTATTAAGATGAAGTCCATTTGTTTCATCTGCTATTCCTGTGCTTGCATTTCTATTCAAACTATCGGGTTTTGGAATTTCATCTATTTCCATGAGCATATCATCATCAATGACATCAGACAAGTTGTTATCAATAGAATTATTCATAGGTTCAGTGAAAGAGTCAGACAAATCATCACAGCCTAGATTGTCAAAAATATGATTTTGCACTGATTCTTTTCTGGCTCTTTTGGTTTTTGTTTTGGTGGGTTTTTTATTTGGTTCCATAGTGGCAAGACGTATCCAGTCATACAGTGATACATTATCATACAAGGCTGGTCTGAACATATAATTATTTACTTTGGAAAGTCCAATGTATGCACCATTATTCTTACCAATAACAACCTTTTGTGCATTATTTTGGTCTTCATATATATTAGCAATTTCTTCATCAGACCATGCAGTGTTAACCTCTTTAACATAAGATCTCCAAAAGAATGGCACGAATTTATGACTGGTGTAGTGATCAGGATTTCCAAGCACATATAATGAAGCCATTGGAGCACCAATTTCCATTTTGGAGGTGAGTAAATTGACTATTTGTGTAAACAGTTTTCTGACTTTGTCTTTTCTTTTCAGGTCGCCACCAATCATTTCGGAATTCTTATCAAAAATACTTTTTATCACTTCAAAAATGCTATGGTCTTCAAGGAGAATTTGGTAATATAATCTGTTTTGTATGCAACTATGGCCTTTATAGCAGTACCTGATAATAAGCTGGTCACATCAGAATTGCATCATAGCATATATGTAACTTCAGGTGTCACTGTGTTCATCCAAGGTTCACCATGCTTGAGGTTGAGAGCACCAGTGTTAGGTTCTATAAAAGTTTGTTGAAAGATATCACGGGGAAATCGTCGTTTACATTCACCTTTCGAATTAAGACAGTATGGCTTTTTTTTGCCGTCATGTCTGTTATGTACATTTAATCACAATAAAAGATCATCTACAACATCTTGAAACCTTTGCCACCATGTTGATCTTTTGTTGTGATATTGACAATTCATGGAACAATTATATGATGGTGGATCTGGCATGACACATGTGGGTGGTTGATATTCAGGTTTTGACATTGTCTGTTCCATTTTCTGTGATACCTCATCTTTAGAACCTGTCATGAATTGTCCTACACACAAACTTTCCAAGTATTTCACTAATCTTTTCTGAAAGTCAGAATTTTCACCCATAATTTTGTCACATATTTCTTGCAGTGTAAGGCATCCCTTTATCCACAACAGCATATGAAGATGCAAGGTAAGACATCCTTGTTCCTCTACCATTGCATAATAACCTGATGTGTTTCCATAAAGGCCAGGATGAGATTCATTTATTCCTAATATGTTTGATAAACATTTCAGTAGTAAAGTGAAAGAAGCAGGCTCCAGCAACTGGATTGTTTGCAATTAGTTTGTAACAATCCTGGGGTTGACATAGTTTAGGATAAAACTTTTCTTTATTGTCAGCATAATATAAGCATAGTGGGTGATTGATGTCTGCAGATGCAAAAGTGATAAACCAAGTTGGCGCACCAATATAGGATATCAGAGACCAAATCTCATTTCGCATGTATTTTTTGTTAGTAATTGAACCTTTTACCTGACCAGCTACATGGTCCAAGTCTGAAATGAGCTTATAGCATGCCTTTTCTTCAGGTGTATCTGGTGTGACCCTATCACCTCTAGACAGTCTTTTAGAGAGATCATCTAAAACAGTTGTATTGATATTCATCAAGCGATCTGCAATATCATTGAAATTATGTTTATTATTCAACAGATATCCACCTGTTGTACTGTCTTTGATTTGTTCCTGATTGAATGCAATCAGTGGAAAATAGGGATCGATTTGAAATCTTTTGTCATGGTACATCAGAAGATGCCTTTTGTGCATCATATCACTGATGCTTAAAACATCCTTGTCAATGCTGCTAATACCACCCAAGCCATATGGAAATAGGCAGGGGAACATCATAGGATATAATTGAGGATTATTAAAGAATGATTCTGGATTTCTAGCATGGCTTATGGCAAGAACACCACCACAGTCATCTATCAAGTACTTTGTCACTCTCGCTATTAATGCCTTTGGACTTGTAATATCTAGATTTTTGCCAGTTACTCCACTAACAACAAAGGGACAAGGCCCATCTTCCACACCATCTTCCTCTTCATTGTCAAATGCACTAGTGGCTTCCGGTTCCTTATTTGTGTCTGCTGGTCAATATGCAACCACAACAGGAATTCCATAGCTATTATATGTATCTGTAGACAAAAATATCATATCCGGTTCATCCAGTCTATATGGCACTAGAAATTCCTCAGAATACAGCAGAGATACTAGTTGGACAATACAGAACTCTCAGTACTGTTCAGACAGGTTTTCAACTCATCCATATGTCATAATGTGCACATCACACTAACAAAGAATTTGATTATTGTCATGAAGTCAGCTTAGCAGTGGACTACCCTTTCCCGACTTGGCACCTTTGATCTG
Source organism: Hygrocybe punicea (assembly GCA_963556145.1). Lineage (NCBI taxonomy): Eukaryota > Fungi > Basidiomycota > Agaricomycetes > Agaricales > Hygrophoraceae > Hygrocybe > Hygrocybe punicea. The sequence continues at coordinate 5,038,622 of OY744466.1, read as the reverse complement.
GTGACCTTATTGTTCTTGCTCATTTGAGACAACAAATTCTCACAGTTACAAAGTCAGCAGTCACACGGTTTCAAATTTATTCACAGGGCTTCAAAATTGTTCCCACAGTTTGCAACAATTGTTCCCACAGCTTGGCAAATTAAAGTGTGACCCTGAGTTGAAAAACCCACTGTATAGAATGACTCCCTTATAGGGACTCATAATATAATTGTTACATCACAAGCCACACTTCTAATTCCCTGAATTCAACCATACAACACATGTGTATTTACTCAATCTGAAGCTATTGTAAGTACATGGTATAAATCAAGGCCCAAACCCTGCATTTCATCCTCTGCATCCTCTTCATCCTCTAAACTCTCCTCCTCATGCTCTCTGTCTCTCATATCCTTGACACAGTTCTCACTACTCTCCATCTCAGCATTTGGTTGTGGCTCACAGGTTGGAATGGGAAGGTCAACATCCATCATGCTGGAAAGCACTGGCCATTGCTCTATGCTCTCACCAGGCACAATGCTTTCTGTAAAGCCTGGCAGGGCTGCCAGCTGCTTGAATCGGCAGAGATGATGGTCTCTGAAGCGGCCTTGTTCCATTCAATAGATGTCAATTTGATGGGCCAGGTGTGGGTCGAACTTTGCAACTGCCAGCTCACTAGCATGTAGAAACTTGTCCTCATCCACAATGTAGGTCACTACTCGAGGAATCTCAACATTAAGCTGAGAAATTTCTTCCCAGGCATGTTCCATCTCGAAGAAAAGGTCCATGACCAGCCGACCAGCAGGTGTGGCCCATGTCCGAGTTTGAATGTCATTTCGTGAGTCATGCAAGAGATCAAAGTCAGCAAGAAAGGCATACTCAACAATGTCCTGCCATTTCAGGGAACAGCGTGGAGGTGACAACATCTCAGCTGCTTTGTTATATCGGTCAAGTGCTGAGTGAACAGCCTGAGAGCGGGCTTGCAGTGCCTTGGCAATATGCTTGTGAAGCTTGTACCCTGTGATATTAGTTAGCCACTACAACCCATCAGACATGTGCTTGAATGACTTACCAGTTTGAGACATGTTCATCTTTGTCAGTTTGAACATGCATGCCACAACCAGCCCCTCTAAGGTATCCAGGGCCTTGCGATATTTGCACTCAGCCACCAGCTTGTATGCTTTCTGCCATTCAGGACTCCCTGCCTCCCATCGGACCTCAATGTTCAGAGCCTTCTCTAGAAGATGGACAGCTTTGAGGTCCTTATCTCTCAATTCCAAGGCATGCCGTTGAGCCGTCTCGATACTCTGTGTTTTGTCATGAGGGGCCTCCATCACGGTGGCAGGCGTTGAGATGATCCATGCATTTTGTGCAGCAGTTAGTGAGATCCTACATTCAAGTAAGCAAGACGGCCCAAACTCAAGGTCATGGTATACTTACTTGCTTCCCCTGAGGTTGGCAAGCTTCTGGTAGTACTCCACCTCCAATGTCTTGACTTGAGGTTCCGACTTCAATGCTGTGAGATACTCTCACTCTTCAAGAAGCCACATGTGAAATACACTTTCATTCTGAATGCCCAGGTCTGCCATAGCTTTGGCAAGTGAGGCAGGTCCACTGCTCAGGATGTCGAGTGCATTTTTATAGTGATTGTACAGAAAGGAACCTGAAATGAAGCATGAGCAGGAAGTAAAGGTAACATCAGGTTGAACTGCTTACTGAGTAATGCGTATGTCTCAAATATGTCGGTGTGCTTGAGATATGTAGAAATGCTTTGTTGATGATGGAACACACTTGCATGCCGAACACTCCCAGCCAGCTCATTGGACTTTGAGAAGTACAGCTCACAATTCTCCAATGCTGATAATCCCAGGCCTGTTTGGTATGTTGCAAGGTGAGAAAGCTGACAGATGCGGTTGTGCACATGTCCATGGAAGGCCCCCACTAAAGACGTGTGGTTCAGCTGCCAAGCAAGAGGGCCAAGGGGGCTGGAGGGTTTTGCGAAACCTACATCTGATATCATAACCTCTGCCAAGGTCTGCACCAAACACCTTCAAAAGCTTCTCTGTACAGGTGAGGGGGTACTTGGCCCTGAGTCGGGTCAGCATGCATGACCAACAAACTCTGGCACAAATGTACTCACAGTTCTCCGCTACGTACCATGTCTGCTATTACAAGGGCAAATCCATGCTCGCAGAGGGCAAGAAAAACCCCAGTCTCGTCAAAGACTCCCCACATGCGCTTAGTGACATTGGTTATCATGTTCCGCCAACGATCAGCACATGGATTCTCTTCCATGTCCCCCTGTGATGTGGTTGAGCCACTGGATGCAACAATGCTCGAGGTGGTATACCTGGTTATCCTGGTCAGGTATAATCTCTTCCACAGCCCATTTGTCCACCTCTTCCTGTGAAATATAATAGCCATTGCCAACAAACACTCATGAGTCCAGCCCTTCATTAACTAGGCCTAGGGCAGGCTCGGTGGCACCTGATGCTTCCTCCGCAGGACCACGCCGGAGGATTCATTTCGGCAAGTCATTCCCATCCACTGTAGAGAGTATGCTGAAGAGAAGAGGAGGCTCGTCCTTCAGCTTGTAAGTGCAAGCTGGGCAAGCATGGCGTAGACACTAGTCAGGAGTGTCATGTTGCAGGACAGTGTGGACCTGCAGGTTCACTACTGCCAATGTCGACAGGTAGAGGTCAAAGGCGATGGAAAATTGGTGGGAAAGGTAGCGTCGAAAGGGCACCTGGTGTGATACATTAGGGAAGACTGGCAGCAGTAGGCAGCCACTTACAGGTCACAGAGTGTTTTGATGAAGGCGTGTATGGACATGCGAGGGCAATGGAGGTGGGCAATGCGATAGAGTTCAAGTACATCAGTAGCAATGGCGACCGAGGGGTTGATGGGAGCGCAGGGGAAAAGACCTTGTCACACCAGTCCCACCAGGATGGATGTGTCTTCAGACCGCATTACGACATCGGTGATTGTGGTTTATAAGCAGCGTGAGGAAGTGTACCATTGCAAGACTATAGGCACTTACTAAAAACATCTACCACAGAGACGCGCACACTGCCCTCACCCACTGCCCCACATGATGTATCACCAGCACTCCATGCCATGTAGGCTACCGCAATGGCATTAATCTAGTTGTCGAATTACAAAGTACGCTGGTTGGTATGGTCTCTATGGGTACGATGGTCCTCGACATGCCTAGGCCATGCTCTATGCATGTGTGAGTAGAAACTTTAGTGAAGGAGGAATGACATTTACCGTGTGTTCCACATGTCATTCCGAAGCTGGTCTGTGATTGCCTCATACTCACCACCAGCATGGCTGATGTCGAGTCTTTGTTCACCCACCAATACATCCTCCATATCCTCCCAATCCCTGCCATGTTCCATTGACCCATCACGAAGTTCCAGCAATGCCTGGTACTTGAGTGGTGTCATGGCTGATTACAAGAAAGGTGAGCCAGTAGCGACAGAACAAAGAAATTCCTCACCAGAAAGTCAAACCTTCTCTCTGGAAATACCATCAGCCTTGTGCTCAAGCAGTTGCTTCCTCCCAATCGCTGACTGGTTAGGACGGTTCCCTGATGGTGCGACCTGGCAGGGAGTACTACATCAAACCCGTCTTGAACTCGAAGATGTGTGGTGGCTGCAAGTGGCTCTTGAGGGAGCCATAGTTCGGAGTGGGTGTCAAATGAAGCGCTTGCAAACAGAACTTTGGATGTCACATGCGCAGTAATGAACTTAAGAGTACTCTGAGTCAATTCCTCTACTAGCTCATCATGCTATGTCTCTGTTCCACCTCAAGTACTCCACTCTATGTAGTCAATAGTACACGTAGCAAAGGATTACATTGCTGTGCGGTACTAGTATTAGGTTAATATACAGAAGCAAAGAACATCATCCTTTGATTGTTTAGTATTTGGGACATGTTCCATACTTGCAATCGCACCAGGTTACGTGGAACAGCATGCACACTCATTTCACACTCATTTATAGCTTGTGTCATTTTATGGATCCACGCACAAGGTGATAAACTGACGATTGCATTCGTGGATGGTACATGTAACACTACAAACTACGCAGGGGACAGGCAGTCAATGGGGAGGCAAGGGTTTGACAGAAATCTTCAGAAATCTTCAGGTGTGGAGGGCGTCCGAGGGGGGAAGAGGGGAGTATATCGCCACTTCACCATCCATGTATGTGCTAACAAATAGCCTGTCACCTTCCTCCTGCGAGCCAACCTTTTCAAAGGCAGGATATTTAACATTGCCGACCACCTGGCGAGTGAGTTCACTAATCTACGTGTTAATTGATGATCAGAGTAGGAAACGGGGTACTTACAGATCGTGGTAAACCCCTGGGTTTACACCTTGCAGCACGACCCACACTTCAGGCTGCAAATGAAACGACGAAGGTAACTCTGCGACCTTCTGCACAGTGGGGTCGCCATATGTTCCTTGCTCGCGTGCAATATCCCATGCAGTGCAAGCATCTTGATGTGTTGCATACCCACAGAAAGATGAATTGGAGTGGCCCCCAGTCGCTCTGTTACAAGCCGACCTACAAGAGTTCAGAGAACTCCAATATTGAATGGTAACAGCGTACCAGTTGTCCATTACCCCTAGCTGGCGACCGTTGAAAATGACAAATGCCCATGCCTTACCCTTCTTGGCAGGTTGAGGACCTTGTTGGATCATAGGGCTGAAAGTCAAAGGCGATAGCGGCTCGCCACAGTGCTGAGGGGTCCCCGGTGCCCTGTGGTTGACCTTAGAGTCGGTCAGTGTGAGCATGGAGTCCATCGACGAGAGAAGGGCATCCATGGAGCCAGTGAATGATGCAGGGTCTGCATCTGGTAGAATGAAAAACAGAGTAGGGTGAGGTGGGGACTGACTTACTTGACATAGGAGAACATTCATTCCAGGGAGCATCTGCGTGGCAGGGCTGTAAGCTAGAGATGCAAAGAAATAATGAGGACCTACCTATTCCACCATCATAGCCTGGTGAGTGCTAAGAACCAATTTTCAGATGACCTAATTTCTGACAATAAGTTCCGAAAGTTCATGTCGCTTGTCCAAGTCCAATATGGACGAAATGCCTGTCATGCAAATGCTGCCTGTCGCACCTGCCTGTGAGCCAGAGGACAACAATCCACCATGCCCCAAACTGTCAGCTGCTCAGAAGGCATTGCAGAAGAAAAACCGCTGCAGACAAGAAGGCCAGTCTCTTGGTTGAAGATATCAACCAATTCCTCTGTGAACGCAACGACAAGATAGAGGCTCTTGCAGCCAAGCACCACAGGACCGTTGCCTACGTCAAAAAATGCGTGAACAACTCCACTCACTATGTCAAAACGCGTGCTCCCAACTTGGCAAATGGCATCGCGCATTTCAAGGCTATTAAGGTGAATGAAGGTACGTACCTGGAAACTACTCAATGAAACAATGCTCACCATATGGAATCACAGATCTACCGAAGGGTGCCAAGCAGAAATTGAAGGAGCTGAAAGAGTTGGCGGCAAGTGACCCGGAACTTAATGAACTCTCTCAACAACAAAAAGATGATCTCATTGCCTCCCTTGTCGAGTACAGAGAGAGCAAGAAGTCTGGCGCCCGTCCCTCCAATCAAGCAGCGGCATAAGATGCTCGAGTAACGATCCAACATATCGAGGACAAGGTAGGTGCCTGGTTCGTAACACTGGGAAGAAATCTGACGTTCTCATCTAGCTGACTCTCCTGTGTGAACATACTGGTGCCCTCTCCTTCCTGTTCACCACTCGAGGGCATGTCGATAATTATGTACAGCCCAGTCTGTTCAGATCCGATGACGCCTTAGACTTCTTCCAGCAAGTACTGCAGGTTGGTGGGATGTGATTCGACAGTTTGAGCAGTGGGCTTGCAACCCGAGAGGTAAGTCGACACATAGCACTTCCATAACAGAGGTTCTCATTAGTTTGCTGCTTAGGTGGCAAAGATCGTGACACATTGGCCACAGTGCGTGCTCAATGCACCAAATTGATTGGGAGTGGCTTGCGTAAGTGCCTCTTCGTTGTACGAGACTGATGGTCACTCTGTGTTACAGGCAGAGTTTGCTGCCAGGACAAAGAAGATTTCTATGAACTACGTTAACTACGACACCATGATTGTGCTTGCCCACAAGGTCAAACTTGTCGGCTGGCCCACCACTCTCAAGTTCGCCAACCCTTCAGAGTTCGGGGTTCTGGATGATGTCCGCACATTGCGCGATGCCCTGAAAACCGGTGCTTGCAAATGCGTCCACCTAACCCACTGGGAGGTTTCTAAACACCAGGAGGATCTGGACCGGCGGGTGGAGAATGGTGAGGTTGTGCCGAGGAAGCGCAAGACCCGAAAAGACAAGGGTGCCAAACGACTGCCTAAGGCTAGTCCACAAGATATTCAACATCCTCTCTCTCACTCTGACTCCGATGGTGATGACAACACGGAGTGCAACAGCAGTGATGGAGCCCCCCCTCGCAAGATGGCGAAGCTGAAGAAACCCGTGCCTGCATGCAGGACAACTGCTGGCAAGCAAACACAGAGTAAGGCCAAGCCGGCTGCCCAGCATGATGATGACGAGGAGAGTAGCAGTGGCAGAGATGAACCCCCCTCTTGAAACACGGCCAAGCCGAAGAAACCTATGCCTGCACACAAGGTAACTGCTGGAGAACAGACTCAGAGTAAGGTCGAGCCAGTGGCCCAGTCCGATGATGACAAGGGAAGTAGCAGTGGCGAGGACAAGGCACCCCCTCAAAAGATGGCCAAGCAAAAGAAACCTGTGTGTAAGCCGACCACTGCCAGGCTAACTCGGAGCAAAGCCAAGCCTGCTGTCTGGTGTGGTGATGATGAAGAAAGCAGCAGCACCGATGATGACGTCCCTCCTCACAAGAAGGCCCTGTTAAAGTAATCAGTGCCTGTGACTGCCAGGCAGACCCGAAGCAAAGCCAAACCTGCAGTGCAGCATTGGGTCAGTGGGCGGAATGCAGGCCCAGGCAAGAATGGGAAGTTGTTGAACAAGGTTATGGTTTGGAATTCTGATGAGGATGACACTTGAGGTGAATGACATGGTGCTTCAGATGACAGTTGTCTGACCACCCTAGTAGATTTTGCTGTTGCTTCCCTGCTGACTATAATTCCCATTCTCTTGCCCTCTCAAAGTTGATCCATGTCCTCCCTTGCCACTTATAGATCTTTATCATTGTGTAGCACAAAATGAAGGATAAAGTTTGTGTCTAAGCTAATGGAAATAAATTGTAATTTAAGACTTAGCAGAAAGTGGGTGATGATCAGGCAGATGGCCTATGTATTAATGAAAATAAGGAGAAAGAACACTCCAAACACCTAGTTAGGAGGAAGCATAGACCTATGTCCACCTCACTATAGCAGGAGGCCTGAAACACTCCAAACACCCCTAGTTAGAAGGAGGCATAGACCTATGTCCACCTCACTATAGCAGGAGGCTTGAAACACTCAGAACACCTCTAGTTAGATGGAGGCATACATCTATACTCAAAATCTATCTAAGGTGAAAATATATATACCTGATTATAGCAGGAGGCCTGAAAAACTTGAAACACCTCTAGTTAGAGGGAGACTTCGACCCTTTGCCTCCCTCTAATATGAGGGCTGGTGATTCTATGAGTTCTCCTTTAAAATCACCCAGTTCGTGGGTAGAGCACTCATGTCCTATGACTTTACCTTGAAACATGTTTGGTTCTTGCACCAAACTCGATACCAAAGGCAAGAAGATTGATTCAGAGGAGATGTATGTGAGTTGGCCTGGGCATAGTTGTGGAAATTGTATTACATTGGCAAGAATGTGTAAAGAAGTGACAAGAAAGCATATGTGGATGATATTGTCGAGATACATGTGGATTTGTGAGAGCAGGAGTAAATCTGGTGATATCTATTTAACTTGTTTAGTAGTTCAGATCATGAATCACAACAATTAACATGCCGAGTTTGATCATATGATATCGCTCCATTTGTATGGCTCTCTCAAACTGTATATTGTGCCCGAAGGCTGTGTTTATTCCTATTTGGTTGCTTCCCATGATGCAATGATTTCGTCATTGCCTATTGTTTCCCATTTGCAAATTCGCAAATTAACAAGATAGCATTGGTATAGGCTGCAATGGTATGTTTTGTATGTGATGTTTGACTGAGATTATAATTAATAATCTACAAGAAAGAATTTGAGCCTGAACATACATATATGTTTTGATTGATAACATTTATTGTATTGTTGAATTCTCTCCTTATTTTAGTTGTACATTATTCAAAGCAACAGATAAATTTGTTTTAATACAAGTACAAAAAATGTAGAATTCAAAGGCGATGGTAGAAGCATGTAGAAAGGAGCATGAAAGAATTTGAGTCCTGAAGATTTACTGGCAAGTAAGGGCTGATGTCGAAGACTGATAGTACAATACAAAAAAAAAAAAAAATTTACAGACTCACTGGATATTACAGTTCTGGATCAAATTTGGATGAGGACAGTTAGCTTGCCTTTACCCTTCCTTTGCCCTTGCCTTTTGAGATTGAATCCTCTGTCAAATACATCAAAGAATTCATTAAACAACAGTTGATGAATAGGCCGAATGCTGTTCAGCAAGTCTTTGTTAAGCTGTCACAAGTATATTAATGCATGCTATATGGCTTAGCGACATCTGGGAGATGAGTATTGCTCAGTATGCAATACTATTGCATAATTGTTGCCGGATAATGTAATGCAACATAGGACATTCCATTCTGCCTGGTATTTGGGTAGCAGCATGTTCTTTACAATTGTTGTGGCTTGCCGAACGGTTGATGAACGAATTGAATGCTGTTCGGCAAGTGTTTTGTAAGCCATATAAGCACTATAACGCCATTCAGCAAGTGCTTGTTAACCTGTCACAAATATACTAATACATGCTACATAGCTAGACAATTGCCACCACAGATGAACTGTAAGGTTAATCTTAGCCTGTCGATTTCATAACTAGCATTCGATCAATGATGCATATATTCAAATAGAATACAGAATATTTGAATCAACTTACCAATCACTTGTGACTGTCATTCTCGGTTTGTTTGACTTGGGATATTCTCTTATCTCAGTTCATGCATTAACCACAGCAGGGAACCGATTGATTTATGAATATAATAAGAACTACAAATGTCGTGATGGTAAAAACATATGAAGAGGCGCATGACAGACCCAGTTCCTAAAACCACAACCAACCAACATCTGACGGAAGAAACCATTAATAAAATATGACACAGATCATATCAACCTATGGACTCACTTCAAATTACAGTCCTGGATCCAATTTGGATGAGGACAGCTTAGGGGGTGGCATCACAGATAGCACTGGAGCAGCCGAGGTGTGAATTTGTGGCAGGACAATATTGCCCCAATCCATCTCCATAGATGAGACGCTTGGCTCCATCGGGGTTGCTGACGTGTTTCGCGAATATGCACGCATGCCAGGACGCAAAGCTAGATGTAGATGGGAGATAAATTAATGTTTATAATGACGTGATGCTGAACAAGTTACCTAGAGTTGACAATTTTGTCTTCTTTTTTGCCAGTTTATCGTGATCCTCCATGTTGATGTCAAGATCCAATGCATGTGCGGCTTTGGCAAGTCTTTGCCTTTCCGTCTCCAGAACACTATCCTCAATTTGGTCACCACCACCTGGAGATGTTTTCGGGCATTCATCAGACATGAGCTCATCCTGTACCTCACTCTCAGAGTCCTGGTCTTATCATTTGAATCCAGTGGTCCAGATGTCTTGATCTCTTGTTCCGAGGAGTCTAGTGTCATGGTTTCCAACTTCGACTTTTTGGTCTTCAATTTCTTGGAGACCTTCGGGACTTCAACAATGGCTGTCCATACCTTAATGGATATATTATGTTGGATAATGGAACTTACATTTTCAAAACTTGGAATCATGGTCCTCCACCTCTGTCCCGATTTTTTCCATCTTCATGTCCTCCATGAATGGACATTGTGAAATATAAATCTCATATATGGCGTTCAATCACTTACCACCATTGTCATCTGCAATCTCTGATGCTCTTGTGCGCTCTATGGTGATTAAGCTTGGATATTATTAGCAGGGTCAAAGAAACGTGGCTTACTTGACTTCAGTTTCGGTTTCGGTTTGCTCTTCCCCTTTGTCATCATTTCATCTGGACAGGGCAAAGATCAATGTCATTATATATATATAAAGTGGAAAATGGTAATGCAGACCAGTTCCATGATCCTTCATCTTGTCCTCCGAAACCACCTTTGCTTTTCCTTTTCCCTTACCAGATGGGACCGAATCCTCTGTAGGTTATATGAAGGTAATGCTAAAATGCAATCTCTGTTGTGGATCCTACCGTTTTTAATGGAGGTATCGTGTTCTCTACACCATGTGATGACCCAAGGGATAATTGCACACTTGGTGGCATCGTCTTGTCCATTGAACTTCCATCCGACAACGGTACCATTGTGCCATGACGGAACAGAGTCATCGTATTCGCCCCAGTCTATCAAAAGCTATATTCAATTTATCTGTTGTGATGCGGATGAACAAATACCAAGATCCTCTGGCATTATGTCTGTATTGATGGCACCATGTTGTATCAACGCCGTAGGGGAATGTTTCTTCACATGATATTCTTTGAGGAGCCACTCATCGAAAACCGTACTGCGCCAATCACTATTTATCTCCTTTGCCTGTGTTGCTTTCAGCACCTCATCCCATATTTCATCCATCATGACGTCGGTGTATTTCAGATAACATTGAAGAATATCGGTAGCCTCTTGGTCTCATTTAACATATTCTTGTGAATAGTGAGGTGCCTTCTTGTCAGTGATGGCCATTGTTACATATATATACATGTTCATGCGATATATGATGCGTCATAGTGCTTCCTCATATCAAGATGGCAGTTCGTGTCATAATTCACCTTGAGCGGCGATATTGTGAGGATGAGCTTTGATCATATATAGATTGCATGATAAGACTGGAATGGTACCAGAAGTCTTGTATTCCGCTGGTACCTCATCAGGAACCATATATTGAATCTGGAAAATTGCGTGGAGTTCCTACATCTTTTTTGGCATGGTATCAGGCCAGTATTTGAAGGCAGATGGGTTTATGGCAGGGGTGGAGACTTTGATGAGAGGAACAGCCATTGGAGGAGCAGAGTTTAATGTTTGGCAGAATCGAGAGAAAATTTCGGGTAAGTGGAAAAGGGCAAACCTCATGTGCCAAATGAAGACATAAATAACAACCGGAATCACCTGATCCAATTTGACAATGTTTTAGGGCAAGTGTTCGCCGCCTCATGGATGACATGCAGAATACAGTCATACATAGAAGAAAACATACCCAAACATACTTTGCTTTCTGTTTTGATTACGGTTTTGCTCACAAGACAGATATACAAGGGGTGTTGAACATGCCATTTATGAAATATATCAGGATGGATACTCAGTCTTAAAGATTTTCCTGTGTTCGTGATATTTTCAGTCTGACATAAACTGTTGTGACCTAAGGCTCACACGCATCGACAATGTATCTATGTATCGTGGTATTCTCATCTCATATATCTGAATGCAGCCGAAAGGTTAGTTCAATTTTTTTTGGTTCATTCCTTCCAGACTCTCCATAACAATTCGTTTCCATCCAACATTACACAATCTCGATTTTCCTTAATCTATTCGGAATGTAAGGGTTAGTATACTTCCTACTGTTTATTGTTCAGGGAGATTGCAAGTCATGTAGAGTATGACTTGAGTTCTTCAGTATAGATTGCAATCATTGCTGGACATTGTCATTCAATGTAGGATAATACATTCTGCCTTGAATTTGGGCAGAAGCATTTTTGTTACAATTGTTATGGCTTACCGAACAGTTGACAAACGAATCGAATGCCGTTCGGCAAGTGTTTGGTAAGCCATATAAGCACTCACACATAATCCAGTGCTAGTAGACAATTGTTATATAAGTATTGCTCAGCATGCAGGACTATGGCTTGCTAGACATTGTCATTCAATGTAGGACAATCCATTCTGCCTGGATTTTGGGCAGCAGCATTTTTGTTACAATTGTTATGGCTTACCGAACAGTTGCCAAACGAATCGAACGCCATTCGACAAGTGTTTCATAAGCCATATAAGCACTCACAAATATAATCCAGTGCTAGTACACAATTGTTGAATAAGTATTGCTCGGTATGCAGCACTATGGCCACATTTGTTGCTGGACATAGGACAGTCCATTCTGCCTCATAGTTGGGAAGCAGCACTTTCTTTGCAATTGTTGTGGCTTGCAGAACAGTCGGCAAACAGACCAAACGCCATGCAATAAGTACATGGTGAGCCACCTAAGTAATATATTAGCAACCATGCTAATCCTTAACCACCACTATACATGACATCAACACTACCTTGACTAGGTTGAGCAGCCATAATCTGTTGTTGCCTTCGGTACAATTTTCTAGGCTTTCAGGCGATTCAGAAGGCACATATCGACGTTGACGAGTTTTACAGATTACAAAGCGATGATATTTAATGTCACCAGGACATCATTTCAGCACTCCCAACACCATGACCCATTGAACATTGAGGGAGATGCTCTTTATCAAGTCCTCCACACGCTTGAAAGTACTAATCATATGCCCAACAACAACACATAAATCAGCTGGAATGTCGTGCGGGAAACATGGAAGCTGTTGGAGAGTCTTCAGCATTGTAGCAAAGTCCGTTTTGACTTTTCGTCCATCGAACATGGGCACTATCATTCATTTAAAACACAGCTATTCTGTATCCATGAGCACTTACCAATATTGTGATAGGATGGCGCTGCCCGACGAGTGAAGGGGCTGAGTTTCCCTGATTTGGAAGGTGATGCCTCTGTACAACCCGATTTAAGTTAGTCATTAAGAGTTAATATTGGACATACTACTCGGAGATACGTCCATTGCACTTGCAGAAGTGGTTACGAAGGACACAAAGTCCTTGAATAGTTGTGCTCGAAATTCCACCTCACCGATTACCACTCCAATTGCACCAATATATCGCTCCCACTCACCTTGGAGCAGTGCACCCTGGATAACCTTGACAGGTTTTGTGTTACTACCAACCTTTGGTTTGTCCAGGTAACAAGATTCCACCATGATGACAGATATGAAGATAGTTGGATCACCTCCTCCAACAGCATGGAAGACGTTTTGCCCAAATCCACCTGTAGAGATTTGGGCTGGATCATCACGAGAAAGATTCGAATATTTTCCAGAGCGAATGAAGGTGATGGCGGAAAACAACAAACTGCATTATATGAAATTTAATCACTACAATCATTCTGAAGATGTCGAAACAACTGACTCTCTGTTGATCTTATAAACGTTGGAAAGGATTTGGCTAAACTCTGGGTTGCCATTTCCAATGGCACTGGACCAAGAGACCATCGCCGCTGCCCTGAATTCGCTTCAGTATATCATGGATATATTGAATGAAGTACATATACATACTTGATGTTTACACACTCCTGATAGGTATTGATAAGCTGTGCATCTCGATTTCCAATATTGGACTCATTGACATCCGGAGATGGTAAACTTAATACAGGATGTTCATCATGAAAAGATCATGTTAAGACTAGGTCAAACACACCTGGTGATCCGGTTCTGAAAATAAGTCGCCTCTCCATCATTGCTACTAGAATCCTTGTTATCATCACTGTCACCAACCACCGCAGTCTTGGTAAAGGTAGATGTCATAGCTTTGGAGGTGCTGACATCATTCACGCCTAAGGAACGCCCATACCAATGCATATATAATTTTACAATACCGGAACACATCATCAGACCTGTTGGTCAAACCAAATTTGACCTTGGTATGAATCCTAGAATGTCCAGCATAAGCTAGATGTCATCAAATGCAGACAAGTCAACTCACTTGGAATCGCCGCCTTCATCATCATCAGCATTTTCAAGGTTGTCCAATTTATGATGAATGGATTTCTGCTTCTTGGAGGGAGAATATGTATTACTAATGATGATATCTGAATGATGAATGAGATAGATGGATAATAACATGATATTTACACATCATTGTTGATGTCTATAATATTGGGCAATGGTGAAAGATAGTGTCATTTTCCTCTGGAAAAAAAGAAAAGCAATTAGCATCATAAGACATACATGTCATATTAAATGACTTACTTCGCTTTGGTTTCGGACAATTTTTTGGTAGGCCTAATTAACGAAATATATTAACAAAGCAAAGTAGAAATGAAGAATTCTACAAACGTTTTAGACGCTTTGGAAACTACAACACTGCCAATGCTTCAAATGCTAATAATATCATCTTCTGCCTCCGATAGAGCAACACTGCCCAGATGTTAGGAGAATGTAACACAATTCATATGTGAGTACATACACATCACCATCGATCCATTTGGCAGCGGCATTTTTCCCCTTCTTCCCCACTGCCAAACGCCTGTTATTTAAATGGATCAGTGACGGAACAGACAGGAAACATATAAGGTTACATAGGTGCCCTCGATCTGAGCTTTGAATTCAGTTTAGCGGTTGCAGACTTCTTGGGAGGCATTGAAACAAGAGGAACTAACACACACCTGAATGTTTCCTCGACTTTAAATCCACCTGCATGGAAGATGAACAATAGGACAGATGACATCCCGATGACCAATCACCTGATATGCTGGTGTATCCTACAACACCACAAATATGGAACCTTTTGAGTGGAAGAGATGATGGAAGGACATGTTATCAATGCCAGGATAACCGGGATTCATGAAAATTGGATATCTTTGACTAAAGGAAATGATGGATTAACATGTGATCAATGTCATGGTGGCTGGGTTTCAATAAACGCAGAATATCTTGAGTGGGTGGAGTGTGCATTAGCTCCTAATCAATGTCGGGATAACCGGGTCTCAATAAACCAGAAACAGTCTGAGCAGGAGAAATGATGGATAGACTGTTTAACCAATTTCAGGATGACTGGACTTCAATGAAACAGCAACCTCTTTGGCAAAAGAAATGATGGATGAGCTCGATCAATGCTGGGATGACTAAGTTCGTTCATAAATAGAAATTCGCTAACCAAAAGGAGATATTGCCAGTTCGTTACATATCGGCTCAGCTGACAAATACAATCAAATTGATACAGGGGCTACAACAACAAAAGGATCAAGATATTGCTGCACCATAGCTGGCTGTGCAAATGTATTCTGTTTCAAATGTAAATGCAGAAACACTAAATGACATCCACACAATACCTATAATCAGAAATTTGAGAATCAAAATGTCACATGTGTATTTTGTGCTGAAGCATGTGATCAGGATATGATCATACATTTGGAGAAAAGTATTTCTCTATATCAATCAACCTTTTCTTCCATATTGAACGATGGATGACCATTATAATTTTGCAGATGCATGTCAGACATACATACGCATACATTCACCCATCCCTGATATGACATTGACAGCCAAATACTTGGAAAGCCTCATAGCCACACGATTAAATGACGATGATACTCAACTAGCGAATTCCGCAAATGTCAGTAATCACACTGAAAAGATTATCATGTTGATCATATGCACAGATTTTGAATATCAATGTCATACATAACAATTGCTAAAACTGCTGGAGATTTACAATGCCAGCAACAGATACAACAGAACCAGAAGAATTGGTCTTAAGCCTGCAAGCAATATTGGCAAAGAAGGATCTACCACCCATCACAACAATGTAAGGGGTAATATATCTTATACTACAAGAATACTTTATAGAACTCCAATAGTTCACCTGAACGCCAAATCCCATTTATCTGTCAAAGCGTTATTGTTACAGGTCTTAATACCACAGGGCCCAGGCTTCAAATCCTTTATCAATAACCTTCATATTTTGCATCGGAAGCTAGCTCGTTATTTCCCCAAACATGTGATACAGGACTTTATGCCAGCTACCTACATGGAATACATGGCATTAGCAATAGGAACCCAATACTTTACTGATCGCCGATCCAATGACACCTCTTGTGAGATCCCATTCGACCGCAATGTTGATCCCAAAAGCATCCTAACGTCCATGGCCAATGCACGCTATTTCCATGGAATAGACAACCAGGTCCTTTATTTCAAGTTGGAGTCAAGTGGGAATCGATCTCAGTGAGTGTTTGATCATTATGATACAAATACCTGGATTAAAAGAAAAAACATATTAGCTTTCTGGCTGGAAATCCTATTTGCTTCAGAGTTGGTGATATTGTTGAGGTTCAATTCACTGTATTGGCGGTTCCTCTGAGGGGAGACAAGTTCAAGATGATTTTATGCCTGTGATCATTGGTGTTGGTTGAAAATGACTTTACAGACACAGGGTGCGCAGTAGCATACCATGTCACACAGTATCTTGAAAGTACTTGACAAGTATACTAAATATCATTACCATAACATTCAACATGGTATTGTAACAGTATTCAGACATAAACTACAATACTTGTGCTCAAATTCATCTGAAGGTATGAAGGCAAATGAGACTTATACCTTTTCAATAACATCAAGCCTTTTGTTTCACTACTTTTACTGTATCTACAGCAAAGTACTGTATAGTTCAGATAGAATAC
Source organism: Hygrocybe punicea (assembly GCA_963556145.1). NCBI lineage: Eukaryota > Fungi > Basidiomycota > Agaricomycetes > Agaricales > Hygrophoraceae > Hygrocybe > Hygrocybe punicea. The sequence continues at coordinate 5,021,983 of OY744466.1, read as the reverse complement.
TTGCAGCCTAAGATGAATCAAAGTATTAAACTAGTAAGGAAGTTGTGCCACTTTCACTACTAGGATACCTTTTGAATCCTTTCAAGATACAGTGTGAAATAGTATAGTACTGTTGCCATATTGTGGATCTAAGATACTGTGTCAATACTTTTAAGATACTGTTTCAGTACTTTTATTATAATAAAAGTATCTTAAAAGTATTGACACAGTATCTTAAATCCACAATATGGCAACAGTACTATACTATTTCACACTGTATCTTGATAGGATTCAAAAGGTATCCTAATAGTAAAAGTGGCCCAACTTCCTTACTGGTTTAATACTTTGATTCATCTTAGGCTGCAAGTATTCTATCCAAACTATACAGTACTTTGCTGTAAATACAGTAAAAGTAGTGAAACAAAAGGCTTGATGTTATTGAAAAGGTATAAGTCTCATTTGCCTTCATACCTTCAGATGAATTTGAGCACAAGTATTGTAGTTTATGTCTGAATACTGTTACAATACCATGTTGAATGTTATGGTAATGATATTTAGTATACTTGTCAAGTACTTTCAAGATACTGTGTGACATGGTATGCTACTGTGCACCCTGTGAGAGGTATCATTCATATCTTTGCTGTAATTCAGATGTCCACTAATTTGTACACTCTCTCAGGATGTGGCCATGAATTGAAAGAACACAAATGTATACGCTCCCACTCCATTATTCAGAATTTCAATCAAACGCAGAGTAGGCTACGACTATCTAGACGATAATGTGGATGATATTGTGGAGACAAGGAGGCGTCTCAAAAATATGAATATTGATCAAAGGGATTAATACGGTATATGTATTCTGTTCCAACATCCACAGCCCTCTGGTATTCGTATCTATGAAGACTATCTCACAATATATTTTGTACCACCACCAAATTTTTCTAATACTTACTGTGCCGAGATTTTTGTAATAGGATGTCAAAGTATTCCTAACAGTATTTCAAAACATTTGTAGAAGTCCATCAAAGGAACATGGAATGTACTTAAAAGAATTTGTTGGAGTGCTGCTTCAGGTATTTGTAATACCGCAAGATATTTGTAGCAGTTTTCAAAACTTGTACAGGTTCATGGGTTTTGTTATGCAGCTTATATAGATGTGTAGTAGTACTCAAAACCTTTGTGGTACTCCTCATTAACACATAATGCCTTGAGGTATTTGTAATATTCTATTATACAGACGATGTCGGCAGGTGAAATTCCGAAAATCCCATTGTACATGGCTTGTCAGACATATGTCAAGTAGGGAGTTGTACAATGATCACAGAACATGCATACCAGCATCCAGACATATGACAAACCATATTTAAAACTGTTAGTGCAGCGGCATCCTTATTAAAATTGTTTGTTGCTGAATCTTATCACCAATTGTATGAGAATGCATTCTATATGGGATTTGGGCAGCAACATCTTTTTTTAGAATTGTTGTGGTTTGCTGAATGGTTGACGAACAGGTTATGGAAGCACCATTTGGCAGATTCTCATTAAGCACAAGTACACTAATGCATGCTACATGGCTTGGTGAACGATTGTAAAATAGGTATTGCTCGGTATGCAGTACTATTGCGCAATCATTGCTGGTTAATCTATTCCAATGGATTATGCCTGGTATTTGGGCAGCAACATTTTTTTTGAAGTTGTTGTGGCTTGCCAAACGGTTGATGAACGAGTCGAACGCCGTTCGGCAAGTGCTTGTTAAGTCATATAAGAAATTACAAATGTGTTAATTCCAAAATCTTGTCTTACGAGTCTTATGGGTTATCACACACCTGGGCGAAGATTTACAGCAATCATTGTGTCGATGGTACTGTATACTAAGCAATACACATTTGACAAGTATCTACTCAGACATGTAAGACAAGACTTAGGAATTAATATATTTGTGACTGCTTAGATGGCTTTATGCACTTGCCGAATGGCATTCAATTCATTTGTCAACCGTTCGGCAAGCCACAACAACTGTAAAAATAAATGTTGGCCCAAATTCCATGCAGAATGGATTGGCACACACTTGACTTTCAAAAGATCTGGACCGATCAACAAGGCTTTGTCGGTTTTCTTTGTTATTGCTACAATAGTTGATTAGTATCATTTTATAGGCTATTGTAAAATTATGTACAATAAAGTGTAAAGCTGATATTGTGATGGAATTTCCAGTTGTTTACTCCTGCTTCTATTTCCATACAGCAACAAGGTAACCTAAAACAAATGTCAGGACCATCATGATAACACTATTGGGAAGCATCAACTGTGGTCTTGGAACGTTTGACATGACGTACCTCTCAATCTCTTGTTGCAAAGCCCTTTCACGCCGTTGCACCACCTTTTGCAATCTTCTTTCCCGCCTCGCCTCGGAACGGTCATTTGGTAATTGGGTGATTGCTACAAATATGTTAATACGATGCCAGAAATGGTTAGTAAACTTACTTATGTTTATCTGATCACCTGCAATGTCATTGAGGTTGCACCAAGTCAGTTTAGAATGTTTGGCTTGCCCGAAGAACATAATACTGGGTTGAGATGATATAAAGTGTAAATCGAGTAAACGTCTAAAGACTACAGATTGAAATTACACAGAAACAATGAGACTCTCAGGATTTGTGCTACATCTGATGTTACACCACATTTGAACCCTCTCCTGATCATACTATTTTCCTGTCTCTGCAGTGAATTCCAGAAAATACAGTTCAAGATGTTTTCAGCGGGCCAATCCAATATGAATAACAATGCTAAGTCCTGAAACAACATCTACATAGCTAATTTAACAGTATTCTCCTTGTCCAATAAGCATTCGTTCATGTGTATCAGCTACAATAGGTCAATATTGTTATGCCTATCATTTATAACCCATATCAAGTATAATTCCAACATTAGCATTCCTCTTGATATTCATATCGATGGCACTAGATGACAGATCAAAGAACAGAATAATAATATCTATTTATGGAAAATCCAACAGATTTCTCTTGACATGCCCTTGCATGAGATAGTTGAGAAAAATTTCACTGAGATGGTTGAAAACACTTCAAACCTACCAAATATCGCTCGACATGCATTTGTCAAGCAATTAAATCTTGATTCACCATACTTTACCTATTATAAGCACATTACCTATTATATGTTATTGTCACGTGACCTGGTTCCGATCATTATATAGTCAGCAACTTGAACTTAAACTTGGATAACCCACTTCCTTGTGACTAACTCCAATTCAGCAACAAATACCCATATCTGGTACCTTTCATAGTTCACATTATCAAATCATTGACACCTTCATTCCTGTAGTTTTGAAATATGCCTAGAGCTCAGGAATTTGGCTATGAAGTTTGCACCCATATCTGTCCAGGATGAAAATGCGCATCAGTACAGACATGAACCATCCTTTGGAACAAAGAAGGGAGCTCTTGTCAGCGACATTGCAGATCAGCATTGAAACATCCAAATTGTATCTCATCTGGAATCTGCCCACAGTCTGTGTGTCTTGGCCAGAGGTTCATAGAAAACTCTCAAGGCATCCGAAATCCTACAGATGAGGAGCATTCACTATTGCCACCAATCACGCCCACCGTCTCCCTCCAATGTCGAAATGGATTATACACCAATGAATACAATAGCGCCAACTGCCAACAACAACCGAATCTTCTGAATCATCTTTGTTCTTGATCCTACAACATGCATTGTCAGCAAAGCTGCCGCAACAAACGACCTGGCATTTGTTACAACCACAATATCACAGAAGGAATACGATACCGTTTCACACCTTGAGGGGTTTATACACAACATCAAGAACCACAAGTCTAGTTATGGGGTTTGCATTCAGGAATGGGTATGTATTTTGTCTTGGTGATCTAGATAAGTTTATACCTGATGCAATCTATAATGAATAGGTTTATGTGGCCATGTAGGGAAATGCAGGGGTAATCCCAGGATACATTTGTCTGTATCCGTACTCGTACTCCCCACAGATACGGATGCAATATCCACGGATTTTACCCACGGATTCCCGATCAAAATGAGCCGGAGATCACCTGAAACGGTCAAGAATTCACTGAGATAGAGTCCAATCAATGTTTAGTCTCTATCTCAGTCAATTCTTGACCGTTTTGGATGATCTCCGGCTCATTTTGAAGCCCACGGATACGAGAATCTGTATCCGTACTCGTACTCTTAAGAGTACGGATACCTGCGGATCAGGATTTTCCCTTATCCCTGCATTTCCCTATGGCCATGTGAATGCAGCATTGGCAATGCGATGATTCCAGGTTAAATACATGTTTTGGCCAGAATTCCATCATGCGATGCTCCAATGCAATCGAAAAAACAAAACATGGGAAAAGTTCAAATCAGCCGATTGTGTCTTTGGTGGAGTTGACATGGGAATGTCATACATGTGAGGGTGTAAATAATTGCCATCCGGTCTTTGATTGATGGAAGAATTTATAGTGGTAATCAATATGGTATAACGCTGGAAAATGTGTCAAGCTTCTTGGCTGGAATCGAGGAGCTTTGTCGAACAGTCCATGTGTGACCACCACCGAAACAAATGAATACCGTTCATTTGAAATGGATGCAGATGCAGAACCTGCTCCACATAGCCCTTATGAAGACACACACAATACGCCTGCAAGCAAGATTGTTGATGGATGGAGAACTATTTCCGGCAAATATTGTGTTGAAAAGAATGCATAGCGACACTGGCCACCACGTGTTATTCCCGGGTGATCCAAGACGTAATTGGGATTATATGCATCAGAATAGTGAGGTGCCCGGTTCACGTTGGTTCGGTCAAACCTACGTTGAGCCACTAGCCAAAATTGGAGAATGGTGGGTGTTTTTGGTGGGTGGAAGGGTCATCTATACGGTCCACACACATTGCAACAAGGAGACGAAATCATGGATGTGGGACATTGTGACAACATTTTATACGTTGGAGGAATTGAGGTAAGTACAAACACCCTCTCTCACACCATAAAGGTTAATCCCTCATCTCATTTAAGATCATTCCAATCACAAGGGACTTTGTTGAAAACAGATGTCTGCAATCCAGACCAAGGCTCCATTGCGATTCGAGACCAAGGCAAACAACAATTCTTCGACTTTGTTCGAAGCACATACAAGGGCCTATATGCTATTGAGTCAAGTGTGATTGGTGGAAAGCCTTCAATGAGTGTATTTTGTCGGATAGACATCTCACTCATTGTTGATTCACAAACCAACCATGGTTGCTATTTTGTGAACAAGGTTGAAAGGTATCACACCACAAGCTTGTGGTCCAACATGAAGCAAGGTGCAAAGTCTGTTCGTGCTCCACTCGGATCTTTTGCGTAGTGTTGCCGAAGTTCAGTTCGGTCCAGTTCCGACCCTTTTTGGCGGAACCGCGGACCGAACTTCGGGTCCGGTTTGGCCCTGCGCCAAACCGGAACCCAGACGGCATCGAACCGTCTCTCTGCATTCGGTCTGGGTTCAGATGTGGTCTGAACCCCAGACCGAGGTGGGCTCACCCCATGAGCTCTGTTCTCCTCGCGAATGGCAGGCACGTATCAATTGATACGGCGCTGCACTTCGCGAGGTAGTTGGGCTGTGGGGGAGCTGTCCAGCGCTGCTGCTGCTGCTGCTGCTGCCACTGCTGCTGTTGCTGGCGCTGCTGGCGCTGCTGCTGCTGTCATGGCCGTTGCTGCTGCTGCTGCTGCCGCCGTTGCTGCCGTTGCTGCTGCCGCTGTTGCTGCTGCTGCTGCTGGCCGTCGTGGTTGTCGTTGCCGTTGGATGGCTTTTGCTGTTGCCGCTGCTGCTGCTGCCGTTGCTGCCGGCGCTGCTGCTTCCGCTGTTGCTGCTGCTGCTGGCCATTGCCGTTGTCATTGCCTGGTTGCCGTTGCCGTTGCTGTTGCCGTTGCCGTTGCCGCTGGTGGTGGTGGTGGTGGTGGTGGTGGTGGTGGTGTTGCTGCTGTCCCGCGTCCCTTGGCATTGCGTTGGCGTTGGCATTCAACTTGTGCCAAGGTGGGTGTGGTCGTGATGTGGTCGCGGTCGAGTTGCCTGTCGCAAATAACATTAGTAAAGTTAAGAAAAAATCGAAACATACCTTGATGAACACAACACAAATTGTGTTGTGTTCAACCCGCATTGATGTTGCTGTCACGGTGTTGCGTGAAAGGTCACGGCCGGTCACATGATGCCGTTTAACACGAAATAGTAAGTAAAGAAATACGAAAAACAAATGAAATCAATACCTTAAAAATATCCGCGTTCGCAGTTTGAACGCGGTTTGGAGACATTCAGGAAATCCGGCGGGCCTTGAAACCCGGAACTGAACCCGTGGTCCGGTTCAGCACTTGGCTGAACTTAGACCGAACTTAGGGTTCGGTTCGGGGTTTGAACCGGGTTCGGCTAGGTTCCGAACCGAACTACAGCAACACTACTTTTGCAGACACGTTTTTGAGTGTATTCTACAAGTACCTTGTAGATATTACAAATCCATATTTGTATCTTTAAATATGTCACCAACCACGATTTAATCGAACATTATGGCATTGGTTGTATTTATTGTCTTGTCCACTGGCCATAAAAAAATACTGTGACCTGACATTGGTTGTATTGATTCTCTTGCACACTGGCCATAACTCAATTATACAATTATCTACAGCATATTCAACAGATGTCAACGACATTTCTTGTATTTATTTAAATTTTGTGACTGAGAAACCTCTGCCGAACGGTTGACAAACAGATCGAACGCCGTTCGTTGTCATGACCCCAAATGGTTTTGGGTGTAATGTCATGGGTTTACCATCGGACCACAGACTTAGATATTTAAGTGCAACACTATGGATGCACACCTACACTCATTAGTACCCATTTTATGCCTTTCCACGTTATGCATGCTACTGAACAGACACAAATAGCATATATGCTTACCTTTATATCATTTATTATGGCTTCACTAGCAATGCCCAGACTTAGCCGTTTATGTATGGTGTACAGAGGCGCATCCCCCACTCATTAGTATTTATTATATATTTCTCTGTATTGCACGTGTAAGGAGACAAGCCCAACTAGCGTTTCTACCTATATTAGCAGTAATGGATTGTTTACAAATCTTGTTTACTTGTATTGATCAAAAGCGGCTCAGCTAGATAATGGGAAATGATTAGATAAGATGTGAACAAGAGGATGATAAGATAGTGATAAGATAGGATGCATCAGAGAGTGATTGTGATAGTCTGCTTACATAAAGACAATGGTCTATTGTTCTGAGCAGTCCTTTGTTCTAAACAGTCCAAATGGAGATAGAGCCCATTGTTCACAGCCTCTTTGATGCCATCCATTGTTCTCATGACTCAGTCCTATTGTACTCACTTTCCTATTGTTCTCAGTCCCCCATTGTTCTCCAACAGTATAAATAGGGCCCCCAAATTCCAGTAGTCAGTAGGATTTCCCCCTCACCACTCAGTAGTCACTCCTAGTTGGGTTCACACAGTGTGATCCCTCATTCTATTAGTACTAGTAGTTACTCATTGTAGTAGCTAGTGCTTTCAATCCAGTCTAGTTCACTCTTATTCTATCATTCTCTGAGTTCCCCTTGTCATCAAGGAGAATTCACTCAGTTCACTCAGTCCAATCAATTCATTAGTCAGCATTAGTCAGCTAGATACACTTCTAAGGTTAAGATTTTATCCTAAACAAAACAGAGTATTCAAAAGGTATTAAAGATATCCCTGAACTAGTAGCCAATGTGCGTTTGAAGCTTTGGATTTAAGTCAGATATTATAATACCCAGAGATACTCTTGATTGAATAGGCCCTGTAGCCAAAACAGTTCATATTCAACTGGCGAATATTGTTATCAGTATTCATTAGTTCATATTTTTATATTCCAGTAGTGAATATTAGTATTTTCAGTACATCACACACCCAATTGCTATTCATCCCTACTCAAAGTCTCAATTCTTAATTGAAGAAACCTCACTATTACATTCTATTGATTCATATAGTACATATACCCATAAATCCCTTCCTGATAGGTTATTTGGATATTAGAAACCCACAAACAACAAGAAGGTACCTGAACAAAGTCAACTCCGGTAATTCTTGGTGAAACAAACTTTCACATAACATCACCAGGGGTTTGGGAGCTGTGACACATTTTGTTTTCCTACAAATACCGTACAACAGTTGTACAACCCACTACAGCATATTTGACACATGGCCATGACATTGGTTAGGTTGATTATCTTGCCCACTGGCCATAATAAAATTCCACAGCCATCTACACTATGGCTGTGGAATTTTTTTGTGGGCAGTGGGTAAAGAGAATCAACACAACCAACATCATGCCCATGTGTTGAATATGCTGTAAACGATCATACAACTGTTGTATGGTAGTTTGTAGGAAAATAAAATGTGTCACAGCTCCCAGACCCCTGACAGACAGCGTTCGATCTGTTCATCCATTCGGCAGAGGTTTCCCAGTCACAAAAATTAAATAAATACAAGGAATGTCTTTGACATCTGTCAAAAACACTGTAGATAATTGTATAATTGAGTTATGGCCAGTGTGCAAGAGAATCAATATAACCAATGTCAGGCCCATGCATCAAATAGTCTGGTTTGGTCAGACTGACATTGAGTCACTCGTCTTTTTTGCTGAGTGGAAAAGACATGTCCACACATATTGCCACCAGGACACAACTCATGGATCTTGGACATTGTCAGAACAATTTTGGATAACTTGAGGTAAGTGCACATGCCCTCATACCATGAATCTTAATAATACCTCATGCTATCCAAGATGATTCAAAACACAGGGGATTCTGTTGAAAACAGATGTTTCCAAGCTGGACAAAGCTCGATTGCAATTCAAGATCATAGCAAACAAGAATTCTTCAACTTCATTCAGGACACATATGCATCATGTGAGTGTCAGACTTTGTTACTATTCTATATTTCTGAATACACTTCTTTACCAAACAACTTGTGAGAGTGGAGCTCATTCACAATTCCAAGTTCGGCAGCTCTGATCAGACATTCTCACCATTACAAATTTGGCTCCGACCTTATTGTTCACACTGATTAGGACAATAAGTTCTCACAGTTACAAGAGGAAGAAGGTCACACAGTTTCATAATTATTCCCAGGAATTCAAATTTGTTCCCACAGTTTGTTAAATTTGTTCCCACGGTAAGGCAAATTGGCGTTTGTGGCGTTTTTGACCCTGAACTGAAAACTGACCATATACAAAATGATTCCCTAATAGGGACTCGTAACCAGGAAGATGTGTGTGACTCACCGCTTTTTTTGATACTCCAGAGTTTTACTGCCCTGTTGTGGCTAGAAGCCGCAAGTCGATTGTGTTTTGGGTCATATGCAAAGGCTTCCACGCAATCAAAATCAAAAGCAACCGTTGATGACAGCTGAACCAAATTTCCCTAATGCGCATCTTTGGTCACCGTTCTGTTGAACGATGATTGCACTTACTTTGTGTTGCTCATAGATTAAAATCAGGCCTCGGCCCAATCCAAAGCACAAAGTTTCGCCATGATTATTTTCTGGACTCAGCCATTTCATGCATGTTACTTGTCCCCATCTATGGCTCCCATTGTGAAGGATTTGTAAGCATTTAAAGCCTTTTACCACCCAAATATGAGCTGTTTCATCGTCACCTGGTAGTGCTTGGGTCAGGGAAATATAAATAGCCTCCAAGGATATTACCTCCACTGGCAAGTAGGTTTCCCTTGTTGTTGAAGGCAAGACAATGGATGGGCTGAGTGTGGCCTTTGAGGCGAGCAATCAGGCTGTAATCCTATAATATCTTTTAGCATCGTCAATTTACGGAAGGAGAAGTATCACTTGTTTCAGCTGGGCTGTGTTCATGGTTGTAGAAGTTGGACGAGTTACAATGTACTAATGGTGGAGACATATGTAGCCCCTTGATTATTGTCTTCATAAATTAATTGCAGGAGTCAATCATGATGACAAAGTCACAGGTTTTAATTTGACTCAGGAATACAACAATTGGTGTTATGTGTGAACGATGTTACACGGGGCTTGTGTAATCAGTAGTACATATACTGCATCCTCTGTCTGACACTCATCATTGAATGACGGCCATTCCCGTCATCCGAAGGCATCTACCACTTCTGACAACCCATATACACTTTGATATCAAAACTCCAAGCCCGCCACCACCTACTACCACTTGAGTTGAACATGCAGCTAGGCTAAATCCAATGCCAATTGGTGTTAACATCGACGAAATCTATTCCGACGACAGCCAAAGTTGTTGTTTGGAATTGTCAGAATTGTCAGAGTAATCAGTCCCTGGAGAGGAAATTCCGAAGCCACACGGTGAAGTGGCACAGCCAGGTCGAGGTGGCTATAACCTGGAGCATGCAGTAAATTGGGATGCAAAACGATTTGAAGAAATCGAGGTATGACTCACTGGATATAAAGATTTCAAGGTATTGACTGTAACAGAAATTTGTATGTAAGCAAGCAGCAAGGATGCTCAGTCCCACGAAGAGTTATGCCTCTCAGAAAAAAGAGCTGGTCAATCTAATCTGTGATGAGGGTAGGGAAGAGTCTTGCTTGATCAGCACTGGCTCACTCAACAGTGGGAAAGATGGCAGTTAAATTTGAAGAGCTCAAAAAGTATGCAGACTATTGGCCTGTTCGAGATAGCCTCAAGCTGCATATGAAGAACTTGGCAGCCGGAGCTCGGTGCGACGACAGGAACAACACACTAGGCAATGGACAAACAGCATGAGAACTCTCATAGGTCTTGGAAGAGTCAGCAGAACAGCTGTATGTCCAAATAACAATTCAAACCATTTGTACTATACTTTGGAAATAACGATTGTGTACAAATATGGAAAGATTGAGTGTGAGTGGATAAGGAGTTGGAATATGGAATATGTCAGGGCCATTGGATCGGAGAATTGGAACGAATATGAAGAAGGAACCGTGCAGATGATCCATCGCTTACCCTGAGCAGTTTCATGGTGGGAGCCGCTGGTTGAATCATAGCGGTGGTTTCGCAGGGCAATAGGAAGCAGTTTCCTCATTTGGATATGGCGGCTTCCTTATTCGGTCAGTGGGCAGGGAGTCATTCTCTGACAGTCACGTACTTATTGTTACAATTTATTCCGCTCCTATCCCTAGACCGCTTGGTTATGTATAAAAATGTCCTGAACCACACACACACCACTCTATCATGTTCTCAACCTTGTCGAACATGGTCAGCCTTGCCATGCCCCACGTAGACATCGATGTCACCATGGCGGACAACGAGGCTAATCCTTGGGCAGCGCCACCGAATGTCATCGAACAGAATTCTCGGCAAGACACGGAATGGCAGCCAGAGGGACAAGGTGAGCAAGAGATGATGGCTGCAGAGCCATCGGTACAGGAAATGACCGGCGATGCTTTGGGCGGCCTAGATGGTCTTGAACAAGTAGGCTCTCTGGGGCAATGTTCATCATTCGCGAACCGACATGGGCCTGAGGGTGACTTGACATGACATGACGAAGCAAGCTATCCTCAGACAAGTCAGTGCCACTTCATTTTGTAGATTCACGAGCTCACTAAACTGGGCGAAAACAACCAAACTGCTATTGGTTGATGTACAGCGATTCATCAGAGCAGGACCACATTGGGCAAAACTAAACCGAGTAGTCCTCAGGTGTAGTGTTTTAAAGTCCGGTCCAGTCCGGTTTTTTGCCATTTTTGGACATTAACCGGAACCGGACCGGTTAACTCATCGCACAATTTGTCAAAAACCTGAACCGGACCTATGAGGACCGGTTCATTTTTTGATTTTGGGTGGACCCAACCGGGGAAAATCACGCTAATTATCTAAATAGCTAAATCATTCTTAATAATTAATAACTGATGGTTTTGGGGGCGTGTTGGGCCGTTGGCGACCCCATTGGTGAGTCTTTCTGCACACCCACACACTCTCTTCAACCTCGCAAAACCGGACACACGTCAATTGACGCGTCGCCGTGTGGATGCGAGGTGGACTGGGGTGTGGGCGTTGCGGCCCCGTTGACGACGGCGTTGGTAGTCCCGTTGTGTTGACAGCCCCCAGTGGTGGGGGTGTTGGCGTGTTGGTGGGGGCATTGCGGCCCCATTGATGACGGCGTTGGCGGACCTGCGGCGTTGATGGCCCCCAGTGGTGGGTGTTGGCGTTTTGGTGGGGGCGTTGCGGCCCCGTTGATGGCAGCGTTGGCGGTCCCGTTGATGGTGGCAGTGGTGGTCGCGTCGGACGCGTGGGCAGTGTGTTGACGGGTGCGTTGGTGGCTCCGTTGGCGTGGGTCATCATGTTGGTCAGGAATTAGCATAGAACAATAAATGAAAAATGAAAATGAAAAACATACTTTTTCTGCAGCGGGAGTGGGCGCACCACCCCCCGCTGCCTTTTCTCGCTTCCTTGTGGCCGTCGTGGTTGTTTGCTGCGGTCTTGGTCGATGTGGGAAATAGGTACTCGTTAGTGTTCTTGTTTGGCCAGCATTTGTGGCCAAACTTGTTGACATGGTCCGTGCGCACGCCACACGGCCTATATAAACCCAGCCTCATCTCCCTAAGTTGTAGTCTAATTAGTTTAATAAATAAATATTACTTCGTGTAGACTGCAAGTCCAGTTGCAACCGGTTAAAACTGGTTGCAACCCGGTCCTTAGTAATGTAAGTTAAGTTAACCGCAACTGGTTTTTTAATGAGAAAAAAGGATGAACCTCAACCGAGGTCCGGTTTTTTTCCGGTCTGGTCCGGTTAGGTCCCGGTTTTTTCCCAGTCCTAGGGACCGGACCTTCAAACACTACTCAGGTGTGGATAGGCTTTACGAGCCACTTCAGTCCACCACTATTGTACATCTAGTTAGATGTAACATAACGGTATGTTGTGTTCCATCTAAGTGTTCTACCAGGCCTGGTCTTCCCAGGGACAATTTATTAGTCCCAGGGACATTTCACCAATGGGATATATTTTCAGACCACGGCTAAAATGGGACACTTTCAAAAGAGGCCCAGCAGATGATTAAATATCCCAAGGGATAAATTTGAAAGAGAACCATGGTCTAAATATGAGTACCATGGGATTCTAGAGCTTATATTTGGCTGAAGTACGGGACAATATATATTTTGAGAATCTACAAAATCATAGTCCAAGGGATATGTTACCAATGCAGAAGAAGACTGTGGGACACTAACTGGCACACAAATGTGTCCCATGGGACATTAGTCTACTATGAATATTTCTCATGGGATACTTTGATTTTGAGGAAATATACTATAGGACATTTATTTGACCATGAATATTTCCCATGGGATGTAAATGTGTTCCATGGGATGCTTCCATTATATTGAACTTATACCACGGGATATTTATTCTACCATGGATATATCCCATGGGACATTTCCATTTGTTCAAATTATACCACGGGACATTTAGTCTACTGTAGAGATGTCCCATGGGATAGTTAAAATTATACCACAGGACATTTATTCTACCATAGATATGTCACATGGGATATTTTAAATTATACCATGGGACATTTATTCTAACGTAGATATATCCCATGGGATATTTCCATTTGTTTGAATTATACCATGGGATATTTATTTTACTGTGGAGATGTCCCATGGGATATTTTAAATTATACCATGGGACATTTATTCTACCGTAGATATATCCCATGGGATATTTCCATTTGTTTGAATTATACCACAGGACATTTATTCTATCATAGATTTGTCCCATGGGATATTATACCACGGGACATTTACTCTACCATGGATATATCCCATGGGACATTTCCATTTGTTCAAATTATATCACGGGACATTTATTCTACTGTAGATATGTCCCATGGGATATTTCAAATTATACCATGAGACATTTATTCTACCATAGATATGTCCCATGGGATATTTTAAATTATACCACGGGACATTTATTCTACCCTCAATATATCCCATGGGATATTTCCATTTGTTTGAATTATACCACAGGACATGTATTCTACTGTAGAGATGTCCCATGGGATAGTGAAACTTATACCACGAGACATTATTCTACCATAGATATGTCCCATGGGAGATTTCTATTTCTTAGAATTATCCCATGGGATTTCTTACATCTGTACCATCTGGTATGTCCCAGAGGACTTTTATTCTCCCAGACATTACTTGTCCATTGTATTCACCCACATATCTGCATAAAATTCTACCAACAAACTAAACATTGTCCTTACCAATCAGGGGATATAAGAGCCGCAGCTCAATCTGACCGATCAACCTAACTATATTAGTCCATTCTTAATCATTGTCATCACTCCCACTTTCGTCAGTCATCGTGACTTCTCTGTAACAGGAGGGGCCTGCTTCGGATGTGGTTGCCAGTTTGCTGCCGCCCTTTACCCATCGGTTGGAGGCACCATGGTCCCTGTTCCTATGACCTTGAACATCACCCACATAGCAAGACCATTTTGTTGGTCGCATTAACGGGCTTGCAGCAGGTGCAAGAAAATGTTTCTTTGGTGGGTAACATCTCTTGGACTCATTGGGATGGGCACCTTGCGTAGGGGCACGATATTCACCAACAGCCCGTCGATACTGTTTCTCCCTCGGCATTTCTGAGGTATCATCCTCGGAATCCACCCTATGGCGCTTGTCGTTCCTTTGGTCATCAGTCGTGGATTCATCCTCACTGTAAGTCCGCTTCTGACGATGACCGCGGGGGTTTCTGCTGGCACGACGAGTGCCATCATCCGACTCAAGCGAATCCTCATCAAGGACTTCCCGCTCCGTTGACTTGCGGTTGACACGATCACGGGGCTGTCGGACATGTGCCCCCATTTGCTGGGCTGTATCCTCGCCGTCATCCCAACCAACATATTTCCGTTTAGAGGTCGTGGAGCCATGCCTGGCACGAAACTTCTTATCAACACGGGAAGCCCATTCTGGGCAATCCTTGAGGAGCCGGAGAGCAACACCGGAGCTTGATATAACTAATGGTATGATCCTCTTGACAGGGTCGTTGTCGGGGCGAGCAATATCATCTGCGCTGTAGTTTAGAAAAACTCATGTGTGAGTCAGGAATTGCACACCTTCACTCCATGACACGATGTGCAGAAAGATATTTTTTGTATTATTGTTCTTCACATTCTCGATGTAACCCCCGACAAGGAGGTTAAGCGATTGAGAGCCTAATGCCTTGAAGTTAAAACCGGGCCCAGGCGGTGTGACATCGTCGGGCCAACCCTGAAGGCAGAGATGGTGGTTCGCGGCAGTCTTCAGCCACTTCGGCCAGTGAATTTCTTCCCAACCACCCCATCAAGTTTATCTGTAACAGTGTAAGCAAAAAATACATTGAATCTCGCAGGAAATATGTACCAAGACTCTCCTGCATCATGGCCGTGAAAACACAGCGATCATGATCGCGATTGGCTTCTTGGCCTCGGCATTCTACATCGAGGGTTGCTGCTGGCATATTTAACCCTCTCTTGCGATACACAATGGATCTGGCAAGGGTGTCAGGCAATGGAGTATTGTAAAGTGCAGGAACTCACTTGACGCTGGTAGTTATCGTGTCTAGAATTCGCCAGAGGTCGACGTCGTAGGTCTTGATCAACTCGAACATCTCATCTGACCCTGCGAAAATGGACGACGTTTGCCGGGTGGCAACATCCAACCCAGTGTAGATGATGGTGCCGACAACTTCAATTTCCTCTAAATTTCGATATGATGATGCCTGAGAGTGAGGTGAGATGACTGCGAACACACACAGTTGATGTACTCACCAAGTTGGTAAATTAATCCTTCGCGGTCTGCATCGTCGCCACAACCGACTTGAGGGTATGAGGTCCGCCAGTCTCAGACTTGTCCAAGGCATCTGTGAAATTCCAAATGGGTTTCATGACTTCAGCACGTTGAGTGGGGTCCTCAATTGACAATACCATGGTCTTATAGGCTTTATGCATGGTTTTGCCATATTCCGTGTAGCTCTCTGCACTCAGAGAATTAGCTGCAAGCACGGTGTAAGCACGAATAACTTACGGCCATCATTAGAATGGTGGTGCGCATACCACTTCTTGAACATGTTGAAGGGGTTCTTCGAGCGAGACGTACGAATACCTAGGCCAGCCGCCAGCATAATTTCCCACGTGCTCTTCTTGTGTTTGCAAGCAATTTGCTTGGCCTCTGCGGTGACTCTGGCAGCAAACGCCTGTGCCTCTGCCTTAGCTGCTTTGGATAGCGGTCCAGGGGATTTGGCCCAACGGTCCTCGGGAGCATCATTCGCCTCTTCATCACCATCGTCAGCATCCTGCGGGGCATCGGTCGACTTATTGGTAGGTGATCGAACTGCAGAGTTGTCATCCTCTGTAACAGCATCCCCGGAGAGTTCACGGTCTACGCGTGCATCCTCTGATTCCATATCACTAGCTTTATGGCCTCGTTCTGTCTCCCTGCGACGCTCAGCAGCTTTCACCTGCCGCGCCTCAGAGTAGTCGCTGCCGGATGTTCCAGACCCCTCTAATGCAATAGTTAACAGTCGAGGCATCATTGAGATGACTGAGTACGAACCAGGTTTGTCATGGGACCCTTCCCGCTGGGAAAAACTAGGGACTGGGGTCCCTTTGGCACTAATGGATTCACGCGGGGAGGGAGCAATTTCCTCATCAGCGGCGGCCTGCACATGAAGTAAAGAATAAAAGCTCAAGTCAGCCGAAGGCACAGAAAACAAACTGAATGCTCACCTGAGGCACCTGGCCCTCAGCGTCTGGATCAAGTCCGTCACCGACCACTGAATCGCCTTCATCGTCAAGTACACCCTCGACGGCCGCGTCCTCAGTACCCTTCACCTGATCGGGATCTCCTTTGTCCACCTCCGGCGCGTGTACTCCGTCAAGTGTGTCCAACGTGTTGGATCCTTCTTCAGCACCAGGGCTACCAGGAGCTCGCGGTTGGCAGGGAGAATCCATGGTGTCCCCATTCGACGTGCCATTCACAGGGAGCAGGGCTCTTCCTTGTCTTTCACGAACACTTCTGTGGGAAGAAAGTTTGGAGTTCCCCTTCGAGTGCACGAAATGCAATTCCACGGTGGGTGCGTGCTGGGAAGACCATAGTTGGCACGGTGCATTGATGCCCATGGCAGGAGTAGACGTAGACATGGGTTTTTTGGCCATTGTTTGTGGGGAAAGGGCAAACGTGGCCTGAATCATTTATATATCAAATGTGCATCAATATTTGCATGTTGAAGCTGGATCATGCCTGAGATCGCCAACCGACACCAATGGCAATGGAAAATGGACTAGCATGACCGTGTGAGCATGCGACACCCGCTCTATGTATCCAAATGAGTCAATGTGAGATTTCATAAGTTGAGTGAACTCACTGCCAAAAAGCGGGAGGACCGGGTCGATGGGTCCTGCAGTTCTGAAAGTAATTTCATTAGAAAAGCACTGTTTTCTTCACCTGATACAGTCTGACGATGTACTCTGTATCGCCAGCGGTGTGGGAGACCAAAGGTAAAAAGGGGGAGACAAAAGGGAACTGACCATTGCTGATCGAGTACTACACCGAGGGAGCTACAAGTAAAACTAGATAGAGGGTAGGAATGGCAAGCCATGATGGCTAGAGGATGGGGGACGACATGTCAAAACATGAGGAAGTGGTTAAAAGTGTCCCACGGCAAACTAGAACATCCCAAACCGGTATTGTCCCAGGGACATTCTCGTGCAATAAACCAACTCGCGACTCCCACATTTTCAGCGGGAAATGTCTTGTAGTCCTCTGACTCCTCCCTGTCGGGCGCAGATTGTGTTCTGGCACTGTCCATCGGGTGGTGGACTGCTGGTGAGTTAGATACACATTTCGCGCTGGGCTAATTTTCATAACTCATGTGGAAATCACTCTAGCGCCTCTTTAGCTTTCATCTTTACCTGGTGAGCTTGATGTCGTTCCCGCTCTCCACTCCATTTCAGTTTGTGCTCACAAGACTGTCCAGTTCAGAATGTCATTTCGCCGACCCAAAGCAAGGTACAAACGTCATTTGCCAACCTCACCAGCACCTAGCGCCATCATTTCCTCTCCAGGGACTCAGGCCTCATCAAGTGTACCCCCTCAACTGCCGAGTCTCATCCCGCTCACCCACGCTCCTCGCCCCAAGCACCCCCATCGTTCAGTGGAGTTATTCTTACCTGGCCCAGAGGTGCTCCTCACATTGCCCGGTTGCAGGACATTCACCCAACCGATAGACCATTCCACAGAGTCAGGATCGAGCAATCAGCCAGCAACGCCACCCCACGGCGACTCTTACAACACCCTTCAATCAGACAACATTGGATACTGCAGCAGCGTGGATCTCAATCCCTCTGAACAGGAACATGACCTTGCTCAACCGGAGTCTCAGCGCCGCAAGGGCAAGCACCAGTATGCCCGGTGGACAAGTTTAATTACTTTGCTAGTCCTGTTTCACCTCCGTCTCATGCAAGAGACCCAATCCCTCCAAGACCGTCTGCAAAATAACCCCCCAAATTGCACATGTGGCAGCAATGTGCGAACATTGGCTATAGTATGTGTATATTTTCATGGTAAGTTTTCCTCGAGATTCATGTTCTCCAGTCTAATATTTCACCTAGGCCAGGAATGCATTATGATCAATGTGTGTTCGTGTGCCCCCGCAGCTCAGCAGCTGCTCTCGCAAGGACTTTTCCCTTGTGCTCCCTTGGCCCCATCCCTCACTGTTGATATCACCTTGTTGACATTCGCTCGTGAACTCTTCATTCACATACCACCTAATATGAGCACCTTCTCGGAGTCATTGGAGTCATCCTTACACCATCGGAGACATCAGCTTCATGGCCAGGTAATGTTCTATGACTTTTGAGTGTATGGAGTTTATTTAATGTCACTCTAGGGGTCTTTACGACGTCGGTTCACTGCAGCCTTCCGCTGGTACATGAAACTTTGTGAGGCTGCCGAGGCCCACATTCAAGGTCTTATAGAGATTGCACGCCAAGTCTCTGTTCAATCTCCCTGTATGCCATCGAGACTTGATGTTCATCATCAATCAACAGGCGAAAATTCCACTGATAACAATGGCCCCCCATTCAGTGCATCAAATGACATGATGGACATTCTGACGGACTGAAATTCCACCGACGGCCAAGGCCTGTCCACTATGCCGGACCTTTCTAGGCCAAGTGAATACCTGCAGAGTTGTTGCCTGCTCTGTTTTGGTGGTGTTTTCCCTCACAATTCCAGGCACATGTGACTATCCCTTTTTAGTGCACCCTTTCTGATCTTTCTGATTTTGATGGCTAGCCCTGATGTTTTAGCCTGCGTGGATGCATGCTTTAAGCACAAGTGTCATAGAGGCTCATATGCTGACACTGACACGGACTCTGAAACCCCATACCCATCGACTTTCATTGGCGCAGCTGAAGTCCAAGCCATGGAAGATTATGTGGAGGCACACAGATCTACCCCCCACCAAGGTCACACCACCAACTGGGATGATGGTTATGAGGGTCCATTAAAAGTTCCGACATCGGTACTTAATGGATGTCACGAATCCTTCACCGCAGCCAATGAGAAGCGCTGCAAGGCAAGCACCCAATTTTTTGCCGACACAGGGTTGATGGCCATGTTATGCCGTCATGACCGGGTGCTGTGGCTGGTGAATATGACTTCAGCCGGCGAAAAGCAACACTATGTTCTAGTGCTCTTGAAAAAGCTCTTCGATAACCTCCCGCAATCGTTAACAGTTGGCCTGCTCTATGACATCAGGTGCCAGCTTCATCGAAGCTTTGTCAAATGGGGATTCTTCCCTGAATTCAGCGATCGGCTAAGTTTTGCAATCTCGATTTTCCACGTGTATGGCCATCAATGGCCCTGTCAAGTCATTTATCACCCACGCAAATGTTTAGGTTTTGGATTGTCTGATGGGGAAGGCCGTGAACGTTTTTGGAGTTCCATCAAGAAGCTGGTTGCCATTTTGCGTGTATCAGGGGTGCAGCCCTTTCTCGTTGTTGTTTTACGGGCTAACTATGATGTGATGTAGTTTCTCCAGCGCTTATTTGTTCTGGATACTCAAGTGCGGCATCTTGCTGCAGTGTCCCTCAATGGTCTTGGTGACTGGCTGGCCCGAAAATGGTATGATTGTCAAGATCAAAAGCAGGATGCTGAGGCAGTGCTCGTGGACCTTGGAATCCCTGTGAACGAGTTGCGAGAACAGTGGAGCAGCAGGTGAAAGCGCAAACTAAACCTATGCTGCGTTGGTGCTCCTCGCTTCCTAAAATAAATGTAACTAACTTCCATTTATAGGTCAATAAAGAAATTCAGGCAATCAAGAAATTGAGTCCATCCTGGCTCTGGAGAAATCATTGAAAGAACACCGAACAAGTGTTCGCCATCTAGAGGATCAGCTACAGGATGGTGTCGTGCCACAACTGGAGGTCGTTGATATCGGGATCCTGCTCACCGAGACCCAGCAGAGGTGCGCCCAACTGGCAGAAAGTATACGACGAAAAAGGGCTGCCCTTGGTGTCAGCCAGCGCATGACTGTGCAGAAGTTGAAGGCGGATATCTTTCTCCAAATCAGGATGAATGCCCGAGCTCTCAAGACTCGGATACGTGATCGTTTGCGGCAACGGAAATTTGAGATTGAACGCCTCGAGTGTTCGTACAGGCATGCAGTCAATGGTATGAACACACTATCCACCATTGTAGTGTAATCTAATGTTTCAACAGAACGGAAGCTCATGACCCATACTATGTCATCTATTAAGCACCGCGAGCCAGGCATTCTCAAGCTTGCAAAGAAGTACAACGAGTGCTGCAAGCAAATGAATGACCTGGCGAGACAGAGGAGGACCCTCCGGAATGTTCTCCTCCCCAAACCGATTGATAGTCGTGGCCTATTTGCATTGGATGTCGATGATGACATCTGGCAAGACTCTGGACTAGATGAGGCAGAAGAGCCAGCGCCCGCCTGGCTCACGAGCGAGAATATCCGTGATGGGATCAGGGCTCTCCTCAACCGTGACTGCTGCTTGGAGGAAGAAGCTCGTATTCGGAAAGAGAGGGCTGCCATGCAGCACTGGATGAATGAAAAGTGGGTGATATTGCAGCAGACTAGTGCCAATCACAGTGAGTACCGGATCAAACATTTTCACTTGACTAAATCCTTATGAGCAGGTGATCCCGATGTCATCTATCAATTACTGCTACGAAAAAATAAGTTACGTCAATTATGTGAACAGTGGCAATCGAAGGTGCATGGAATTCCTTGTGTTGATCAGTTTTGGGGGCCTGGAGATGCAGAGGTACAGTCGGAGAGTGCTGCGCAGCTGGATGACAATGGAAGTGATGATGATGAGATTGATGAGGAATGTTTGCAGCAAGAGGATGAACTGTTTGAAGAAGCCGAGTCTGTTGCATTTACTGATATGCACCGCATGTACTCAGACTCATGTGAACTGGACACCTTACTTTGACATGTATATGATAGCTTTGACATCGCTGCTGTTGTGGTAAATGATGGTTGATGTTAGAGCTGGTATAAGCTGAATGAAATGGAGATATCTCATGGGATGTATCTATGGTAGTATAAATGTCCCGTGGTTTAATTGTGAGTATCCCATGGGATAAATAAATGGGAGAATAAATGTCCCGTGGTATAATGGTAAGTATTCCATGGGACATATCTACAGTAGAATACATGTCCTGTGGTATAATTCGAACAAATGGAAATATCCCATGGGATATATCGAGGGTAGAATAAATGTCCCGTGGTATAATTTGAACAAATGGAAATGTCCCATGGGATATATCCATGGTAGAGTAAATGTCCCGTGGTATAATATCCCATGGGACAAATCTATGATAGAATAAATGTCCTGTGGTATAATTCAAACAAATGGAAATATCCCATGGGATATATCTACGGTAGAATAAATGTCCCATGGTATAATTTAAAATATCCCATGGGACATCTCCACAGTAAAGTAAATATCCCATGGTATAATTCAAACAAATGGAAATATCCCATGGGATATATCTACGTTAGAATAAATGTCCCATGGTATAATTTAAAATATCCCATGTGACATATCTATGGTAGAATAAATGTCCTGTGGTATAATTTTAACTATCCCATGGGACATCTCTACAGTAGACTAAATGTCCCGTGGTATAATTTGAACAAATGGAAATGTCCCATGGGATATATCCATGGTAGAATAAATATCCCGTGGTATAAGTTCAATATAATGGAAGCATCCCATGGAACACATTTACATCCCATGGGAAATATTCATGGTCAAATAAATGTCCTATAGTATATTTCCTCAAAATCAAAGTATCCCATGAGAAATATTCATAGTAGACTAATGTCCCATGGGACACATTTGTGTGCCAGTTAGTGTCCCACAGTCTTCTTCTGCATTGGTAACATATCCCTTGGACTATGATTTTGTAGATTCTCAAAATATATATTGTCCCGTACTTCAGCCAAATATAAGCTCTAGAATCCCATGGTACTCATATTTAGACCATGGTTCTCTTTCAAATTTATCCCTTGGGATATTTAATCATCTGCTGGGCCTCTTTTGAAAGTGTCCCATTTTAGCCGTGGTCTGAAAATATATCCCATTGGTGAAATGTCCCTGGGACTAATAAATTGTCCCTGGGAAGACCAGGCCTGGTAGAACACTTAGATGGAACACAACATACCGTTATGTTACATCTAACTAGATGTACAATAGTGGTGGACTGAAGTGTACGAGCCACAGTTACAGAGGAGTTGATAAAATTGCCTAGTTCCAGACCAAGAAAGTCAGAATCGTAGGAAATGATGAATGCAATCAACAGCAATACCTGATGTTGCAGGTACAGAATTGGAGGTTGAAAGTGGAGGTAAGGCTCAGATGTGTCGTTGATCTGGTGTTGATTTGTTGACTTCTGAAAAGCTGAGTGTTGCGAAGCAAGAGCATGCTAAGATGCGCACTCTCATGCTGCGAGGTCAAATGCGCCCGTTTGACAGTGTCAATGCAAGGGAGGGCAGCACAAGGGTCGATATCCACGAGGAGTCAATGGTATATGACAGCATACAAACACCCACTCAAGTTCCATCGTGCAGGAGAATTCTGGCACCTCGCTGGCCGCTCAACCAGGACCAAAGTGAGGATTCAATGGAAGATGACATCAGGGAGGAATTGGAGGTTGTTGGCAACATGGCTTTCAAGTCAGAAGATGAAGAGGAAGACGGCGAGGTCAGTCCAGCGGGCCAATGATGTTGACCACTGAAGAAATGAAACTTTGACAGAGTCAGCATGCCGAAGCGAGGTGAAGAGGAGTCCCATCTCCTGTTCCGAGACCGATCAAATTTGCACGTCCATGAGGAGGCACCAGGCCCTTCATGCAAAATAAAAACTTCGAGCCTGATCCAATGGTCAGAAGATGCATCAACGACTGACTAAAGCTGCTCAACAGCAATGTGGAAGCACTCGTCAGCACCGTAGTTGTGGTGAACCAGCTTCCTCGGGGTGGTTCCAAAACAGGACAGCGAGCCAGGGTGACTGGTAACAGGTGGAGGCATGGCCGATTTAAAACCACCATTGAACGCCCTTGGGATGCGGACCACACAGAAAAGCTGGTATGAAGTGCTAAACCAGTAATGTGATGGTAACTGATGTAGCGACAGAAACTGGTATGGGATGAGATGAACAAGCTCTTGGGTGTCAAAACAGACCTCCAAGTGTTGGAGTGCCATCAGGTCTCACTTGAAGAACTCCAGGCATTTGAGGAGGATGGTTACGGTCCAAGCCTAAAGCCTATGACGATTGACTGGGAGTTTCCTATGAGTAATCCACTAAGATCGCAATGGAATCAAGAGCTCACTGAAATATTCATGGAGCACTTCAACGAGGTCATGAAGGAAAAACACGACTTGCGATTGACTGACGATGCAATTTCGGGGTTGTTCTGCTCTCGACTCTCATGTCTCAAGCGGCGCATCAACAAAAACGAGACCCTCGCCGCCAAGGACGGTATCGAGTCTGCTCAGGAAGCCGAGGAAAGGGTGAGGTCGCATCACCTCAGGATGCTGGGCCATCAATGACCTAACACGAGGAGGCGACAGGTAAGAATCCATTGCAAAGATGCATCCAAAGGGAGGGAAAAAAAATACTCATGAAGATCCTCAGCAGCTCTACCTTATGAGAGAGGAGATTGCATTGAACAACAGAGAGAATCCAGATGGAATGATTGATCAGATATGGGATGATCTTCATAGTGTTATCAATATGCTTGGACGAGAAGGGATGAGCTCTGATGAAAGTGAGGTTGAAACCGAGGGAGTGGTCCCGAGGGACCTCTTGGGATCAGGGATGGAATCGCACGGAATGGTCTGGGTGGATGGGATGGATAGGACAAGATCGACTGACTACTACATCCGGAAAGGCTACTGACTAAGGGACTGGTCACGTGATCTGTCAGGCACAACCACTACAAGTGCCCCCCTTCTCTGTAGCGATGCCCTCGTCGCTAACAAAAGAGAACGAAAAGCCCAGAAACCAACTGGAAGGACTGAAAGAAAAGCAGAAAACAAAAAAGGGAATGCAGAGCACACAAAGAAAAGCAAGGGTGTAAACTAGTCTACTCCATATGGATCTAACAAAGGTGGGTCGTGGTGAACAAAAAAAGGTGGGGAAAAAGTGGTGGAATGTGAAAATAGAAGCGGCATGGTGCGGCGCGGGTTCAGCGGGTGGGTCGTTGGGCACGGGTCAATGCAGGGGGACGTGGGGTTGTAGTACAATACGTGGGTGGGGTGTCCGTTCAGGGCACGGCCGTCGTGGTACGTTCCGTGCATGGGGCCGTGGGGGATATGGCCATGGGCTTGGTGCGGATGGACTTGCGTTGTTGGATACGTCGTTTGGGGGTGTCGTATCGTGGGGATGGGCCATTGTGGTGGTGCATGAACGTGTAGGGGTGTGGGACGCGGGGCTGCGCATGTGTGGACGGGGTATGGAGGAGCGGGGTGTGCCATTCACGTTGGGATGGGCTGTGGATGCGCGGGGGTGGTTGATGGTGCTGGGAACGGGCGTGTGGGGCCGTGAAACGAGCCAGCGTGGGGCTTGCGGTTTCTCGTGTGGGTGTGTGGTTGGGAGGTGTGTTGCCGAGTTGCGCTGGGTGGGGCCAGATGCGTCGTTCGCGTGGGCATGGGCTGTTGGGGCCATGCTGGTGTTGTACGCGCGAGACGGTCGACGTGGGCGTGTTGCGCTGAGCCCATGGGGTCGAGGAAAAAGGTGCCGGCATGTGCGAGCGGTGCCAGTCGACACGGTGACGTGGCGGTTGGGCGACGTGGCAGAGGGTGGTTGAGGGTGGTAACAGGGTTGGTGGGGACAGCGCAGGTTAGGACGGGGTAGGTGGGGCTTTCGTGCAAACGCGGGGGTACCGTGAGTGTCTGTGTGTTGATTAGCGCGCCTGTGGGTGTCCTAATGAAAAAGGGTAAGTCAAACACGGGGACTGTGATATCGAGGGCGCACCTGGCTGCGCGACAGCGTTGTTGTATACGTCGTCTGGCTCGGCAACCTCGTGGGGGTCTTCTAAGGAGTGTGGGGTGCCGTGGTTGGGCGTGGTTGGTCGGGTTTTTGGTGGGCAAAGCTGGTGACGTGGCTGCGCGAGGTGGCTGTGTGGAATGGTGAGGTTGGACAAAAAGTCGTGAAGATGGTCGCGGGGCATGTAGGATGATGCGGACGTATCGCTGGGGCCATCGGAGATTGTTTTTTGTAGTGTTTTGCATGGGTGTGCTGCGTGGAATCGTGCGGGTGGGCTCTCAGGGGGGTACTCTGTGTTTGAAAATCTCTGTTGCTGTACTCAAAAAGGGTCTGTGCAAGTGGAATGTTGTGGTCTCCGGTGGCGTGGCTCGAATCGCACTCTCATCACCACGATGGAGTGGTCCCGAGGGACCTCTCGGGATCAGGGACGGAATCGCACGGAATGGTCTGGGTGGATGGGATGGATAGGACAAGATCGACTGACTACTACATCCGGAAAGGCTACTGACTAAGGGACTGGTCACGTGATCTGTCAGGCACAACCACTACACTGACGGGAGGAGGCAAAGCAAGGTCTTTCAAGTGAAAAGGCTGGAATGGCGCTTGCTGATCATCGGGGTGTGTTTAGCCTGTGTGGACAGGGACTACAATGTTACGAATGGATACGGGAACACTCGAGCCGGAAATCCTCCCCGATGTCGCAAATGAGTCGGCGGAAGAGACAGCATCAGGGATGCTATCCCAAAGCTACCCATCAACTTTTATGGCGCAAAGTGGTATCAGGAGCTATTGACGTGGGACAAGAGATGCCTTGATGCCGGAGAAGAATTCGATTTAGAGGTGGTGATGTCTGCACTTGACTGATAGGAATGAGAGGCGAATGGTGATGGCCAGATTTGGCAGGAAATCAATACTATGGTGAATGAAAGCTTGTGTATGTTACGGTAGAAGCAGGAAATGCAAGGGGTACGCAGAGTTGAGTGATGCCAAAGCAGGAATGCAGCACACTAGAGTGACGATGGAGCGAGCGGCAAGACACCACGACATCGTGCGCGTGAAGCCAACAACAAGGAGGAAGTGATCAGACCGAAAGGAATTGGAGTCTGCATGGAAAACCCAGTGCACACAATCATAGGAAGAAAGTGAGAGCCCAGGAAGCAATGGAGGAATTGGAGTCCGCATGGGAAACCCAGTGCACACATGACGGTAGAAGTGGACGAACTTTTCCACTGAGAGTTAAACTTGTCACATGTCACCTGTCACCGCCATGGTGATGGTCACAGTCACGGTACACATCTTTTCTTCATCCGCACTTCAGTGGTTTCTACCCTGCAGACTCCCACTCCATTCTTCAGTGATTGTGACTTCCAACTGTCCAATCCATTATGTTCGTTGCGCTGTCTGCCACCCATTGTCTTTGTAAATGCTTCCCCACACTTTCTTTTATGACCTCGTCTCTGCTCCTCATGACATCAGGTTCGTTCACCGTGAACCTCGCTTGTTCTGAATACTGACCTCTGTCCTCAAATTGATTCAGGTTCTTTGAGCAACATTGATGGCATGCTATGGTATTCTGCCAACTCCTCTCGAACCATTCCCACCATTCCTCCGCCCAACCCAACCACTTCAAATCTTGAAACTGATCTGTTCACCAACTGTACCCTACTTCACAATTACATGAACCCTCATTGGATACAAACTATGGCTGGTTAGCCTTCGTGCCAGTGAACCCAGTCTTCATTGGTGTCTTTGAGTGCCTAACTCACATTCCTTCCGAGCATGACCTAGAACCACCGAATCCTGGCCTGTTCACATTAAAATTGTCCATTCGACAGAAATGGCATGACGTCGAGGTGCTTCTACAATATTCATCCAAACAGTTGGAATCACGTTCTCATCTTGACGAAGTCTGGGCAGCAGCCCACCCCATGACCGCCCAAGCTTGGCTACACTAGAGCCCACAGAACCAAACAAACTGCCGTGCGAAAGGCCGAGATTTCTCGTTGTGGAGGCTTCATCGAAATAAGAACATCTTACCCAGCAGGAACGGGATGGTCAGTGGCATCTGTATTGCTGCCATTTGGGAGGAGATGAAACCCATCCAAATGATGAACCAATCTCGAGAAGTTTCT
The DNA here is from genome assembly GCA_963556145.1 of Hygrocybe punicea. Taxonomy (NCBI): domain Eukaryota; kingdom Fungi; phylum Basidiomycota; class Agaricomycetes; order Agaricales; family Hygrophoraceae; genus Hygrocybe; species Hygrocybe punicea. Next base: position 4,994,265 of record OY744466.1, on the reverse strand, counting down.
TCAATGTCAAATATGGCAACACTTCTGTTGTTTCTGAAGCGCTGTACAAATCCTGAATGGTAATTGACAATTCAACTTGCTAAAACAGGTTTTCACGTATGTTCCACGTTTTTCATTGCAGAGTCGACCCATTTATTATGGAAGAATTCAACAACTTTGATGATGAAAAATATTATGTTAATTTTGGGCACCAAGGCTACCATTGTCGATCCGGCTCAATTCCCAGACAAGGATCATATTTCTATCTCTGAATTTCACAAGGTTTGGCAGATCCAGCTCTTCGAGAGATGAGCCCTTTCCGACAGGCAAGAATGGCATGCCCGCTGCTGTTACTTGCCTCATCTGTTGTTGGGTCGGCTACAGGTTACCGTTCCAACATTTTGATCTTCTTACTTCGGTACTTTCATCTTTTTCACTGGATACTCCCCGCATCGGCACGATCACTACCCTCGGGGATCGCTCACAACAGGACAAGGTTACCTTATTCCTGACACATGATATCCCTGCCCCATTCACATGGGATCACACTGCATGGGATTTTTTCCAGAATATTCCCAAGCCATTCACCCCCTTCAGACCGATTGAGGAGGATACACAGGTGGCAATTGGCATTGAAGATGGTATGTGCAGGACCTTCTCAGTGAAGTCACACACAAGCTCACTTTCAGCTTGCAATAGTGTAACAGTCCACTTTCGATGTTTAAGCGGAGATTTTTTCTTGCCCGAAGTCTCACTGCACCGATGGTCACCCAACAGTTGCCACCAAAACAACACGCAAAGCTTCCACCACAAGAGAGCATGAACGGAGAATAATCCTGTGCAGCAATCTGCCTTGTCGATCACTGAAAACAGTCTAGGCCACACCATCTCTGTTACCCATTCCAGCAGCGGGTCCATTCGGGCTAAGTGTCTCCACAGCAGCTGTGCCTGTGGTTGCACCAGCTGGTGCCCCTGCCACTTCTTTACCACAGCCCAAGCCATCCTGCTCTCAAAAACTGGAGGCAAGCTGTTCATTCCCTGCTACTGGTTTATGGCTCACAATTTATTAGTCTGCGATGGCTTATGTGTTTTCTCGTTCCTGTGTTTTCTGGTTCATTTGTCAGACATGTTATCTTGTCAAAACTTACATAGGCATAGAAATAATATGGCAGTTGTTGTGAAACACTTGGTTGTATTTCAGTGTCCAGTGGGCATCCAGCAGGCATCTAGTGGGCAGCGGGCACTCAGTGGGCACTCAGTGGGCACTCAGCGGACCGCTTGAGCGGGCAATGAATTTAGCACACCAGCAAAATTCATCATTTTGACTTGTTTGCAATTGTTTAGAAATGATAAATTTGGTCAGTTGTACATGGAAAAAAAAAACTTGGAATTAATACATCAATACATGATCCTTTTGCACACAAGACAGGCTATAAATTGGTAGGCTGTCTAAATTTAAATTTTGACAAAGCCACAAATAAATCGTTCTGTTTGTTGCAAAAATTTTATTTTAAGGGCTAATGGACATAACATTTGTGAGGTTGTTAATTTGGTTTGTGAATGATTCAATGACATCTATAATAAATTGAAGGCAAATCTATGATTTTGTCACTCTTAAAAGAACATGTAATTTGCATTTAGTGTGTGCAAAATCTCAATCAAAATGATTAATCTTTATAGATATAAATGAATCCAAATTTAGCATTTATCAAGAACTAAATGGGCTAAAATAGATGTGCAAAATTCAAACAACTTGCAAAAGATTTAGCACTGATTTAGCAGCCTGCAAAATAGTCGGGGGTCAGGTGTGTTTGCCCCCTGTGTGACCAGCGAGCTAATGTTGGATGCCTAGGTAACGGTTGTCACGGCTGAAAATGTCAGCATTTGTCAAAGACCACACATCAGTCCTGGATCGCTCTTGCCAATCATATCAAAAGGATCAACCCTTTCTTTTGACCCTCGTCATCGCTTGATAATCTTCCTATATTAGATCGATGTTTTCCTCGCTTGCTCGTCAGTGCCGGTCACCATCATTTCAGATAGAGCAGGCCTCTTTCTCGAACAATCTCAGACCCTCTACAATCATGCGTTTCTCAGCCACGCTCATCATTATCAGTATCCTTGCTGTGGCTCTAAGCCTCCCTGTCGAAAAGTAAAGGCATTCAGAATCTGACCTGTGATGCCTGTTAAATTCTTCTTCGGCAGTGTGGCATCGACATCTTCCAACGTTGGTAACACTGGGGTATGTTTGTACCTTTTGAAAAAATTGGATTATTTATTTGTGCATCTCCCCAAAATTAACCCATCGGACCCTCGTCGACTCAGCCGTAAGTGGATTCAGTGTTTATTAATAATATCTGATTCATCTAACTCGGAAGTGCCAGTGCGAATGCCAAACCAGCTTCCACAACACATCAGAAGCATCCGCATCTGACGCCGCTCCAGATGACAGGTACGTTTCTACACCGTGCATACGTGAAAGGTTCTTGACTAATGGGCATTATCTCGGGCAACTAGAATTGACGCCGCTGAATAGACTCCCGGGCCTGGAGGAAGCTCGGAAAATGGATGCTCTGGAAAAATGTATGTTTCCAACACTGTGCATGCATGACGGGATCCTGATTAATAGACGTTATTTGTGTACTGCCATATCGCAGACAAGTTGCTAAAGCGCACGGTGATTACTCCCATTCGCCGTCATGCTCGTCGTGCAGTTCCGAGTTCAGTTACTGGTACGTCTCAATGTTGTCAGTGTCGAGCCTGTTTTGGCACTTATACTGTCACAGTCGACGAGGTTGACTCTGATATATCTCGGGTTTCCGAAGCACTAAAATGGTTGAGTGAATCCGGTGGCGGCAGTGAGGGAAAGGATGCCTTAGATTGCATCCTTCGTACTTTGGAGGACCTCCGCGGCTCGGTTATGAAGCTTGAGGACAAGAAACCTCTCCGCGACTTGGACATGAAGCTTGAGGACGAGAAACCTCTCCGCGACTTGGTTATGAAGCTTGAGGACGAGAAACATACTTTGGAGCGCCTCCGCTTGAGGAAGACAAACATATTTTGGAGGACGGCTTGGTTATGAAGCTTGGGCTCGAGGAACATACTTTGAAGGGCCTCCGCGGCTCGGTTATGAAGCTTGGGGGCGAGGAACATACTTTGGAGGGCCTCCGCGGCTCGGTTATGAAGCTTGGGGGCGAGGAACATACTTTGGAGGGCCTCCGCGGCTCGGTTATGAAGCTTGAGGACAAGAAACATCCGAAGCCAATAGATTCAATAGAACAACTGTGTTCGAAATACAGTAGCGAGATGTATAGTTGCGCGGCATTGGACAAGTCGTTGGCACGACGTCCGCAATTTATAAGTCATTACTTGAGCTAGAGGGCCATTGCGTTGCATGGCAGGTCCGTCGGAGTCCGACTCATTGTCCATTAAGTATCTGAGACAACATATATAACTGCTGTTGCACATTTTGATCTACCAACATACAGATTCTCAATTGAGGATAAGCTTCCTTCATATTCCATGCACTGCTGACACCGCACTATTTTACAGGATGCAAAATGATTGCAAAATGATTGGAAGCTTGTTAAAGTTTTGCATTTGATTTTAAACCGTGCAAAATCCAATTAAAATTTCACACATAATAACTCGTGAAATTCTATTTAAACACAAAGATTTGTGGGAATTTATCTCGACACAAAATTAATCAAATTCAAAAGTATTGTTCTGAGTGAAAATGTAGACAAAAGTGAAAGTTTTCCCATACCTTGTCAGCTGTCAAAATAATTGTAAAAAATATCAAATTCAATCAATTTTGCAAGACGTCAAAATCTTGTTTATTCAACCTCACCAAATGCAGAATTTTGGCCAAGGATTTTGCAAGTCACAACATTCCATATTTCACAATAAGATTTAGCCTTTGCAAAATATTTCGGAACTAAATCATTTTGCATGGCCCATAATGCTTCACACACTCAAGCGTGTCACTGATCACACACTCAGCACACACTAAGGAGGCACTTGAGTGACAAAATGATAACATTCACACATGGATGACGCCTTGATATTCATTTAATTTAATGCTACGTCATACAACTAATTGGGCCCTAAAACCTGTGCTGGCAGATCAATACACCTGAAGTTGAGTCAGCACCATTCACCAAGGCAGGATATGGCTGCTTACACGCGACATTGATATAACGACCTTGACATCCTGCTCCTCCCAGTTTGATAACAGGTAGGTGAAGTGGGCATGGATGTGATTTATGGAGATGATTTCCAGATCAGCCAGTTGCACACCCCACATTCGAGCACGGAGTATGGGAAAGACCTCAAACGGATCATCAACTGCTGATGCAGGCCTAAGGCGTTGGATGGCGACGTGGGTAGCTATGCCTTGTGGGGTGGGCAGTTGCACAATGTATTCAATGCGAGCCGGAACTGGATCACTTTCCACCTCCGTGTTAGAGGCGTGCAACTCCGGAAGGATCGGAGTTCTTCGGAGGAGCGGAGACGTCAACTCTTGAAGTAGGTTCACTACTTCCTTAAGTCGTATTGAGAAGACGTGGACGGAGCGGAGTTAGTCCGGAGTTCCGAACTAAGTACTAAGATAACTAATGAGCTTAAGGGAAAGCCTTAAGTTTGAGAGTGGGTAAGAAATAAGGAACTCAAGTTGATTTTCTGAACGGAGTTACAGGACATTGTAGTTCTAGTTTATATACTTGGTAAACTAATTGTCATGTCCTTGGAGACGTGAAGACAATATGAACTCCGGAAAGAGGACCGGAGTTCGGAAGAAAATAAAAGGGATAAAAGGTTGCTATGTACGGTGACAAGTAAACAAAGGGGAGGAAGAGAAAAGGAGGTCGGAGTAAACGGAGATGGGGAAGAATAGTATTTAACAAGAGAAGAACAATAACGTACGCGAGAAGATAAGATAAGATAAGATAAGATAAGTCGGCGGAAAAGTCCGGAGCGGAGTTCGTCGGAATCCAGCGGAGCTGCATGGGATATGACACTCCATCTGTACAAGAATGCAGGAATTACCCTCATGTTTAGATGACACGGTATAGGTGATGCCATGGACCGTCAGATGGGAGAGAAGCTGTGCCTTCTTTGGCGGGTCAGAGCCTAAGGACACAGCCAGAGCATGACGGAGGCCTGCAGGCATAGAGCGGGCTGTGTTTTCATTCCAAGTAGCTGCATCTTCTTCATTGGTCACGTCCCAGCCCAAGGATGCAGTGAGCATGTCGGTGATGAGTGAGTCGCGAACCTGGGGGTTCAAAAGCTTCTCAAACATTACTTGGCAATGTTGCAGGGCTTGTGGGCACTGGGATTTGCATAAAATGCTGCGTAGGTTTGCAGATCCAGTATATGACCTGGACAAGGTCTCCTCTAATTCACCTACGAGTTTATCAGTACATTTGGGGCCTACAGGTTACTTACTGCAGTGCTCACCCATTTTGCTGCTGGTAGGAATTCGCTGAAGCGTACCGATAATCCGCTCAAAAGGAAATGTCCACCATGCGTGGAGAGGGCCATAGAGTAACAGGTACTCATGTAAATGAAACGCCACATGATGATTTGGGTGGAAATGGTATTCGGGGAACAACTCCTGGATCCCGTGAAGGTATGACTGCAAATGCTGCAGGTACAGGCCAGCATGGCGGTGGGAGGTTACTCGAGAAGAGACAATGACTATGGCTGAAAGAAGGGATATGGTGATGGAAAGAATCTTGCTGCATCGTTCTGAGCGCTCATTCCCACCGTGGACTATAGTCCAAAGGCGAACGAGTGACACGGGCAAATAGGTCATTCCCAGTACCCGCCATTGATCTGCCTTTACCTTTCCATGAGCGGAAGAGCCCAAATTCTGGGGAACCGAAGTCACCCAGCTTGGTGTCACCATATTCCTGATATCAGACCAGATCTCCTCCATCTCCTCCGTCGTCAATACATGGCCATGGGCAGTTGATGTGTTGGCACCAGTCTCTCGCTTTTCTGGTTGAACTTGACGCTGTGGGGTGAAGATAAGCAAGCCATTCAGGTAGCCAGGAAGGGCAACCTACCCAGGCGAGGATGGCATCAACCCGGTCAATTTTTGAAGCCTTTCGATGCAGGTCCAAATCCACCGCTGGGCACTTGAGCTCGGCACAGGTAAATTCAAGGGCACGCGCATGGCATCTCATGAACTTTTGGACAATCTTCGGGCGGTCGGCCACCAGTTCAGCTGTCATGGGGCCTTGTAGGTATTTCTGAAGCTTTTGGACGCTCTTCTGCTCATTGGGAGAGAATTCCTGCCAAGTGGAAGAAAATTCGATTGGTACCACTGGCAGTTCCTCCGCTTTTTTCAGGTGAATGCCAAGAATCCCTTCAAAGTGCTCTTTGATCAAGCCCAGGAAGAGGTTGTGCATGCCATCAACTACCACACAGCGGGCAATGTTGAAATAAGGCAGTCGAAGTAATTCCGACCAACGAATGCCTGACTTGTCGAAGAGTGCCTGTCTCGCCTTCTCATCACCTGCACTGCGGTACTGTTCAGCGCAAGCCCAGCAGTCGGCATCGGAGCGTCGGATCCAAGAGTCGTAGTCCGTGTTTCCATAGCCATGCGTGGCTCGAGTGCAATGACAGATGGAGCAGAAGTGATCATGAGAGAAAGCAGCAAATCCCCCCACTTTTCTTGCAGCGGGGAGGTCACAGATCACTACGACCAGTGCACAGCGCACCAGTCGGCCACCAGGATGGCGGTGAGTGCGCGAGAATCTGACCCCAGTCACCAAAAAGTCCAAGAAGTCATCGATGAGTGGGGTCAGGTAATGGTTGATTGCAGCGAGTGGAGGTTCTTTGGGGCCAGGAATGATGCCAGCCAAAAACATGTTCTCTGGCTTGTAACGCAATTCAGGGGGAAGGTTGAGGCAGACCAGGGATATGAGGCCAATGGAAGCCTTCTTTCTGGCCTGTTTATTGGTATACGGGTTGAAGAAGTCGACACAAAGACTAAATACGTAGCGGCCTTCGTCACCCCCAATGCTGAAATGCTGCTTGTCAGGGCCTTGGAATTCACGAAGGAATGTGCCGTCAAAAATGTCGTGCATTTCATCCACACTGCCAGCTTTCCTTGTCCAGGAAGAATCCATGCAATCCTCCAACCCAGGTCGAGAAGTCAGCCCAGCTACCCAGTCCTTGAAGTCAAAGGAAACAAATGTTTTGATGGGAACCTGGATCTCCTCACCCATAATCGCCTGGGGCTTGGTCAAGCGTTCCTTGCAATGTGGGCCGCCATGAAACTCCCAGTGAGTGCAGCGTTGTGGGTATTGAGCAATGGGTGAGTCGCCTTTGAAAGTCGGCTTGTAGGTGCGGTGACATTTCGGATTCGGGCAGACCGCATAAATGACGCTCTTCCCATCCAGATGAAAGTGGTCCACGGCGGAGCGAGGATCGACCGGAAAGTCGGACATAAGCTTTTGTTCTCGAGGTGAAAGGCGGGGCCCAGCCCTCATCAGGGTGAGCTGGACGACGTACTGCAGCATTGAAAGCATGAAATGGCATCCGCGACGCCCAACGTTCAGCACCACCTGGCAGGCAACTACCAAAAAAAGGGAGACTTGAAGAATGGGGTCGACATGCTGAAGGAAGGGTGTAAAGTGATGGTCGGTTTTCAGTTCGTGGATCACCTCCCTGCGGTGCTGTGCCAATTTCTGTTTCCACTCCTGTTTGCCTTGGTCCAGCTGATGCTGGACTTCATCCAGTCGCTCGCCAATGGACCTCTTGGTTTCAACCACCGCAGCTTGCTTCCCTTTGACAGCGTCCAATTGATTTCGGAGCTCGGTGCAGGTTGACAACAGCGGATTCAAAGGAGGGGGCGATGGCAGCTCCCCAGGGTGGTTTCGTAGTTCCGTGAGGGCTAGGGAGACCTTCCGAGCCAAGTCCTTCACAGACGCCTCGATCCCGACCAGGCGACGGATGTGTGAATCCACTCGGCTGTGTTGAGAGGGTTGGGGACTGGAGGGGCCGGGCGCTTTCGGAGCATGGGGGCGAACGTGGGGGCGGTCTGCTGCGATTGAGGGTTCTGGCAAACCGAGTGATAAATTCTGCGAGGTCATCGCCGAACCTTGTGAAGCTGGGTTGGATTTGGACCAAAGCCGTCCGCCTGGTTGAGTAAACGCCCTGGAAACTTGGTCTGCGAGGGTCATGGATGCCATGTATTGGGCGATGTCGGCATCGCGGGCATCTATGGCGCGCCGGGTGGCATCGCGAGCAATTGTGGCACGGTCTTGGAGCTGGTGGGATTTGAAGGTGCGGTGGTCCACTGGTACTCCTTGTGGAGAATTCGTCGTGGGGTCGAGGCCTCCCTTCGTGGCACACCCGAAGGAGGCACAGAAGCAGGTCGGCATGCGGAGCTAATGAGGCGAAAGCGGTGGTTCTTGGCAACTCAGACGAGGGGGTATGGCTCGGGAAATAGAGCAAGAAGACCCGTCCTTGGACGCCAAAGCCACGTAACGAGGAATCCGGGAGGAGCACTGAGGTACAGGAAGTGGGATTGGTGTCTGGGGAGCCCAAAACATGTCAGGGTGCGAGTCTGGAGAAAAAGATCGTGAGCTCAGGAGCAGGACTTTGGCCAAGCATCTGTGGTGTATCAAAGCTCGCTGGCCCACTTGGTCCCAGGGTTGATCCCTGAGTGGCCCAACGAGCGGCGAGAGGCCGGCAGAAAAAAAAGCACTCACGCGCAGGAATGGGGTGATGAGACCACGCCAAAGCCGCGTAGGGAGGAATCCGGGGGCGCTGACGCGTAACGGGGAATCCGGGGGGAGCACTGGTGGAAGAGGAAGTGAACAACGTGTCTGGGAGCCCAAAACACGTTAGATAGATGATGGAGGAGGCAGCGGGCGCGTGTCTGGGAACCCAAAACACGCTGAGGAGAAGGAGAAAAAAACAAAAAGCCCCAATAAGGCGAGCCCACCCAAACAAAGACAAACAACCAAAAAAGGTCTCAACGCCTTGCCTTCTAAGTTCTTCATCAGTGTCTTATGGGTTCCCAGAGACGCTGAGCCCACCCCTCATTCCCTCGTCCGTCACATGACCCGGGAACGTTTGCCATCTGCCCCCCGTCACTTTGCTCGAACCGCTGGCCGTATGTCCTCACTCACCAAATCTTCAGCGTCTTATGGGTTCCCAGAGACGCTGAGTCAGCTCCTCACTCCCTCATCTGTCGCGTTGCCTGGGAACGTGCGCCATTCGCCCTGTTGAATCACTTCAACTGCTGGCCTTACGTCCCTTCTTTGCTTCAGTCACGCAAACGCTTCATTTTCATACTACACATTGTTTGGAAACGGACCCATGCCTCCACGATTTCGACCTCTTTCTTAGCTGCATACCGGTTCCAATCGTACAAATTTAAAAATGACGATCTCTAGAAACTTAAGTCATCTCCTCGCCATCGCTATTGTCGCCATCTGAGCCGACTGCTCGTTCCCTTGTCCCTTTCACTTACTAAGTCTTTTCCTCATTCCTTTTCCTCATTCCCTCGTCTTCAAGTCGCCCAGGAACGTTCGCCATTCACCCCATTGAATCACTCGAACTGCTGGCCTTACGTGTCCTCGCCCACTGAGTCCTCATCGTCTTAGGGGTTCCCAGAGATGCTGAGCCTACCACTCATTCCCTCGTACTTTGGGTTGCCTGGGAACGTTCGCATTTACCCCCGAACCGCTGGCCTTAAGTTCTCGCTCACCAAGTCCTCAGCGTCGTTCCCGGCTCCTCATTCTCTTTTGGTAAACCTTGCCTTAGTCATGCAAATGCTCCATATTCATATCAATTAGTACAGATTATTCAGAAACGGACCTACGCCTCCATGATGTCTGGCATTTCGACCTCTTTCGTGGCCCCAAGCTCTTTCTTCTCCCGGTTTGTCAGCTCTGCATACCAGTTCCGATCATAGAAATTCAACGGCAGGCCAGGAGGTGCCTCGCGCCTGCTCTCCTTTCCTCCTCGAACCACACGATGGCGGGGGGGATTCCCAGCCCTGGTGTTGCCGTAGCAATTTTTCGTGTTGTAATCCCGATCGACTAACCTCAGGAGTCTTGTAATTTCCTTATCATGCCAAGCCTTCTTTCTTGCAACATAGACTTTTCTGCCTGCTTCGTCGTTATCGCTTTCGTCTGAGCTCATGCCCTGGGCATCAAGTTGGTCAACGACCTCGTACATGCAATTCCAAGCTGTGTCAATCTCTCCAGAGGGTGTCGTTCTGTTGCTCAGTGTGATTTCGAGCCTGCTGTCGAACAGCTATCCGTTGATTGGCATTTATGCTACGCCATGTGTGAGGATTTGCTCACCTGTTTGCGTCTTGTGTTCGGCCTTTGCCACGTCAAGGCAGACTTCTTGGCCTGGGCAAGGCATTCCCTGGTTTGGTGTTCTCTCTCTCCAGATTTGGGGGATGCAGCCTGGATCTCCCGCTTGAGGCGATACAATCGCCCGAAGAACATCTCGTGAATTTCAACGCAACTCTCCTCATCCAAGGCATATCCACAGCCATCAGGAGGTGGCGCTTCAACGTAACCGATGAACAATTCATATAGTCGGTAGTTCCATTCTCCACGGAGATTGCCCCAGTCAGGCGTCATGGGGCATATGGAGGGTCCTGGTCCACCCCGGTCATCTTCATACCAGTCAAGGTCGTCCGGTGGTGGAGGAAGGATGCGCAATGCGTCTTTGTCATGTTCAATGCCCAACAGATTGTTCATGGCAGTTCGAACATCTTTCTGCAAGTTCTGGTTTGGCATTTCATCGCCTGCAGTGTGAAGCAACTCACCAGTTTCCCGGTTCTTAAGGGGCTGCGGTTTCTCATTGGTGCTGGCTTAAATCGGTGGGCTGGCAGTCTTCGGGTTGTTCGAGGCCTAGGGGCGCCTGGCTGAGGCCATCCAAACTTCAGTTCTTGAACACTGGCGAGCAACCAGTCCATTTTCTGCTCTAACATTTCTGGCTATTGGCAGGTTCATCAGCAGGGATTAATTTGATGACCTGGTGCCAACCTGTTTCTGCGGCAACACATTTGGCTCAGGTGAAGCCGAGGGGTGAAAGAGTGGCTGTGGCTTGAACGTGGCCTTGAGGGTAGGTCCTGCCCCTGCCCGTGGCCTTGAAAACAGCATCGGCGGCGGCACATTTTGCGCTGAATTATCATTCGGAGCACCCTGGGTCGACAAATAAGTCATCAGCTAGTTTTATTTCTTGGTTCTCACCATATGATGGTCATCATTGGACTCTACCTGGGGCTCCTCTCCACCCTGTGCAGCCTCTTTCATAACCACGTCATCACCATCACAAATATCCTGTGGCATTTCTGCACCGCGATGGCTGCTCCTGGCCTGCTGAGCATTCTGAAGTACCTGTTCCGCCTGCTGCGCCCGTTTTTCGGCCAGTTGAGCTGCACTTTCTGCTACTCTCAATCGTTCCTCAAGTGCGTCAACGAATGCCGGGATGTCTTGTTGAAGTTTTTTTAGCTGAGGTGCCTCCATGAGTTGCCATCCCAAACGCTGGAGCACAGCTTACCTCGAAACGCAACTGCTCGATTGTGGCCTCATGTTCTGCCAACCGATTCCTGGTTTGTAAACACTCTTGTTCGACGACCATTACCTTCTGTGCAGAACTCTTCCCACTACCTTCAGCACTGACTGCAAGTGAACCAGAAAGACACATCTCACCTGACCACGTCGTCGGCCGCTGTCATTGGATTCACTCCCTGCTGGGCTAGGGTGTCGAAGTTGTGGCCCAGCTGCTAATGTTGCAGTCCCACTGCCGGATCCACCGTTGATTGGATCCGTCTGCATGGCCTGGTGGCCTGACTGGTCCTGGTGGCCTGAGTGGTCCTGCTTACAACCAGCACCTACCTCGATGGGGTCGTTGGGCGGTGGTGGCTGCAGGTATAAAGACGGATCAGATATGTTAGATTTCTGGTGGATTCAGCGGTTCTCACCTGGATGGTGGCATCGGGCCCGGAGCTTGCTCCCATAGCTGGCGCAGTTACAGGTGTAGCAGTAGCAGCAGCAGCAGCAGCAGCGGTAGTAGCAGTAGCCGAAAATCTCAACATGCTAAACATGGTGAATGGAGGATGATTCTGTCGTAAAAATTGCCTTTTTCTACAGCTTACTGATTGTGTTGCCAGTTAATTGTGATGAAAATTTTTCTTCGGATCATTGCGGTACCAAGGAGAAAATTTGTTCAAGCCAAAGGAATTGACAATAGCTTCCTGTGGGCATAGTAATAATTGTTAATTTCAAGCTTATAGGGCCACAATAAATGGTCTGTGGGTCATCATCTCTGTCAATTAAAATGCCTTCGTTCCGCACACCCATGTCACCCACCAGCAAAGTAAGTCTCCAATGCCGCTAGTTAAGCCTGTCAATACAATACCGCATAGGATCGTTACTTCCAAATACGGGCACGTCTGTATGCGTCATCGTCACGCCGTCCTATCTACACCAAGATCCCAACCCATGAAAGTGGCACACGCTGGTTTCCTCTGCTCGAAGGGGCGTTAGCCCACTTAAAAACCCAGCCATTCATCCATGACTGTCTGGTCACCGTTTATGAAGCAAACCATGCCTATACCTTCCAAATATTTTGCAAGAACCATCGACTCCTGCCCACCAATAAAGTGTTGGTAGGAATTGCACCTGGCTCCCGCTGGAGGGGCGACACCATTGTCATGCGACTTGGAAAAACTCAGAAAGTAGTCAACATGTGCAGTAGAGATGCCGCCTTGGCAGATTTTGCAGTAAAGAGGTGAACTACCCTCTCCTTGCCACTTCATATCTGCTCACCTCATCACCTCAGTTTCGTGGAATGTGTTCAGCAGAAATGCCCCTTGCAGTTTCCAAAGGGGTTGGCATTCAGAAAGAGATTTGTCCATCATTCAAAGCAACTTTGATCGACTTCTAATTCTTACAAAATTGCTCTTATCTACTGTGTTGAAAACTTTTAATTAATTGCATGAAAACACTGGAATCAGGGTCAATAGTGGTGAAATCAAACCTGTCAATTTCACTTATTTATTCTACCTGAGTCAACAATTCATCCAGGGTGCTGAAAGTCCAAGGCCCATTTCCCAACGAGTTTTCTTCATCTCTAGTGCCTGAGCCAGGGCAGCAGGATCCTCATCACGCAATTGGGCCTCTGTTCGGAAACCATTGTCGACGTAGCGAAAAAGACCACCCGCACAATACTGGGTGAAGGATGCCCGGGTATCACCAGGCTGCACTGGGACGTTCGAGTGTGTGAGGGTGGCTGATGGGATTAGGATTAGAGCACCAGGGGGAAATTCTATGACCAACCCTAGATCCCACAGAATTAGGTGGCCTCCAGCTTTGGGATCGAAGTGACCCAAAGCCTGGATAGCACACCATCCAAATAGACAGTTCATGCTGTCCCGGTGCTTAAATGTCCAGATGTTGGGCCCAAAATTGAAGGCCGCGCTTGGGAAGATGCCGCCATTGAAGTTCCGGTGGAGATGAGGCATCTGAGAGTAAAGTGGTTCCAAATGGCTTCGGTAGTACTGGTAAATTTTGGGTGCCCACAGGGCAAAAGCAGCTGGAGTATGAGGTCAAAACGCAGTTCCCTAGATGATGGCCCCAGGACTCACCGCTGGCCGAGCTTGCTAGTCGCTGGAGGTGTGGATTGCCTAACAGCGACTCAGCCGCCCAAGTGTGCTCACGATTGTTCACCCGGACTGGCCTCGTTGTGCCCAGGCTATGTGTAATCCCCACATTGAGGACAGGAAATGGCCCATGAGCATGCACTGAAGGCTTGAGCTGGGCATTCTCAGCTACAAGCAAGAAGAATAGATAGACGGCCTCTACAGGAGCTGCATAGGTCAGGTCGCGCGGCTGCCCCGCCAGGCATGCGATGATTTGCTTCTGCAGGTCGTAAATGGGCCGTGACTCACTGCAGTGGAATAAGCCTCCTATTTCAGGTCAAGAACATCAAGTGCTCACTAGCCATCCCAGTGAATCAAACGAAGCCCCAAGCTCATCAATTCCAGCAGCGTATAAGCCTTCTGCGCATCCAAAAAGCTCTTTGGGACCGCCTGGTAGCTGCAAGACATCGCAGGAAGGCCCTCCATTGCCAGGGCAGTGAAGACCGGGGTGGCAGGTTGCACGTGTGCTTTTAGGGACTTGGCTCGCGGCACATGTCCATTGAGCTGGCGGCCTGCCTCCCGCTGGCGGCGGCGTTTCGCGTGTTGCCGAGAGGTGGAGAATGCTGGCACTTGCGGGTTGTTCTGTCAAACTCGTTTCGCCTTGGGCGCTTCCAGCCATTGGGGTGAGGGGGGACGTTTTGCCGCGACTCCGATGGCATCGACCTCGGTGCCTTCTTCCTCCAATTCTTCGGAGTCGCGCAAAGTGGCCTCCTCCAAAAGGCGGCCGAAATCGACAGAATCTGGGCAGGGAAGAGGGGAAACGCCATAAGGAGAGAAGGGCCTGCCCGAGCGGGTCTACTGGCAACGTCAGCCAGGGTTTCCCAAAGGGTGGGAGGCTTACCAGTTGAGCGCGGGGAAACCAGAGCATCTGGAGAAAAGATCGTGAGCTCAGGAGCAGGACTTCGGCCAAGCATCTGCGGCGTCTCAAAGCTTGCTGGCCCACTTGGTCCCAGGGTTGATCCCTGAGTGGCCCAACGAGCGGTGAGAGGCCGGCAGAAAAAAAAGCACTCATGCGCAGGAATGGGGCAATGAGACCACGCCGAAGCCGCGTAGGGAGGAATCCGGGGGCGCTGACGCGTAACGGGGAATCCGGGGGGAGCACTGGTGGAAGAGGAAGCGAACAACGTGTCTGGGAGCCCAAAACACGTTAGATAGATGATGGAGGAGGCAGCGGGCGCGTGTCTGGGAACCCAAAACACGCTGAGGAGAAGGAGAAAAAAACAAAAAGCCCCAATAAGGTGAGCCCACCCAAACAAAGACAAACAACCAAAAAAGGTCTCAACGCCTTGCCTTCTAAGTTCTTCATCAGTGTCTTATGGGTTCCCAGAGATGCTGAGCCCACCTCTCATTCCCTCGTCCGTCGCATGACCCGGGAACGTTTGCCATCTGCCCCCCGTCACTTTGCTCGAACCGCTGGCCGTACGTCCTCGCTCACCAAATCTTCAGCGTCTTATGGGTTCCCAGAGACGCTGAGTCAGCTCCTCACTCCCTCATCTGTCGCGTTGCCCGGGAACGTGCGCCATTCACCCCGTTGAATCACTCAAACTGCTGGCCTTACGTCCCTTCTTTGCTTCAGTCACGCAAACGCTTCATTTTCATACTACACATCGTTTGGAAACGGACCCACACCTCGACCTCTTTCTTAGCTGCATACCGGTTCCGATCGTACAAATTTAAAAATGACGATCTCTAGAAACTTAAGCCATCTCCTCGCCGTCGCCATCGTCGCCATCGCCATCGCCATTGTCATTGTCATTGTCATTGTCATCCTTGTCCTCCTGGTCTCTCTCTGTCACTGCTCCTTTCCTTTTGGGAAGGGCCTTTCTCACGGCGACCGCCTTTCCAACGACTTGCTCCACCTTCTTGGCGATGGCCTTCTCCTTCGTGCGTCGAGCCGACTCTGAGGTGTACTTGAGGTGAAGTTTCAGCATAGACCGGACTGGCCAATGGTTGACGTATTGGTCTAAAATCGGATGCTTTTTGGATGCCTGTGCAGTGTGTGAGCTCCTGAGGGCAAGTTTAGCTGAGGTTAGTTGCTTACTTGAAGACAAATGGCACGTATCGTGCTGTCTTTTTGATGTGCATAGCTTTTATCCCAGCTCAGCTTCTCGTTGGCTTGGGAGCGGAGGCATTTCTACGACTCGAAGTCAACTCCTTTTTTTCAATTCATCACGCAATATTCATGCTACCTGCACTTGGTCAAATTCTGCCTTGGCCCATCCCAGCACATCTTTCAAGTTGTAACCACCACTGCCTGGGCGGCCTGCCTCACCTGGTGGTTTAGGGATTTTGTGACCGCTGATGGGTTCCTCGTCACTTTCTAGAACGGATAGTTCCGACATGGCTTCATCGCTGCATTCGCTTTGTTCCTTTGCCAAGGAGGTCAAGTCTCGCTCTTCTGCGTAAAAATCCATCCGTGGGGTGATCATTGGTGGGTCAGGAAGTCTCTGGGTTGTGAATATAATACGTCCTGTGATGAGTGGTAGATGTCGGCAAATAATACCAGCGGTCTGCATTATTTCTGAGGTGCACTTTCGTGGAGTCCCTATTTATTATTTATGATCCTTGTTCCCCTTTGAGTCATTTTCTGTATGATAATTCTCTAAATGGTGAACTATTTGTGTCCTTGTTATGTTCTCGTAAGCGTGCCAACACGACGTCACAACAGAATGATATTGTTCATCCTCACAAAAGAATGGAGAACACAATTATATATTTTGAGTATATATACTGAATACGCCGTCAGTGCAGAAAGTCCTAATACTCTTTCATGCCGTCAACCATTCAAGAAATTTGGGATCAAATTTTTGTGCAAAAAGATGTACGTCTGGTTCCTCCAAGCTTATTCATTGCCTTATTTCCAGACAGCAATATCGACTAGCTAGACGGCTTGCTGGCCACACTGCGGCCGTCAACTGCTTTGCCTTCGCTCACGATGGTGAACAACTTGCAAGTGGAGGTAGGGAGACCAGTGACTTGGGAACACAGCACTGATGACGTGATGTAGGAGATGACGAAGCCATTCAGGTTTGGATCTTAGAAAAATACAAATGCATCCAGGTGATCCATGACAACGGAGGAAAGTGGGGGCAAATCACCTGTATAAAGTGGCTAGCTTCAGAAGCTGGAGTCACGGGCGAAACACTTTGCTTCGGAACTGGAAGAGGAATGGTGTCAGTATATCGCCAAAGCAGGTTTGGGGTGAGTATACCCCTCATTTCATTCAACGGTGGCACTGATGAAGATCAGGGCAAGTTCTTGGAGTTGTTGAACACCCGCGCATTTGCCGTTAGTGACAGTGTCGAGGCCCTGGCATTTGATCCAACACGCAGCCAACTCGCAACATCGAGTCACTATGGTCAGGTTCAGGTTTATTGCCTGGAGAAGAACGGTGAGTTCGGAGTAAAGGAAACTTCAAAAGAATGCTTAGATAAATACAGGTACTCTCACGAGCCTATGGAATAAGCACATGCTGGACCTGACCATCCCTCGCGCTATCCACTTCACGAGTGGCTATCAGAACCTATTGGTGTTCAGTTTGGAGTCCGGAGAAGTGTGAGTGAACGTATATACTGGCCACAGCGTCCTGCTGATCCTCGTTTGGCTAGTTCCTGTCGAGATGCAGAGACATCCGTCAAGAAATGGTCCAAGGTGTTCAAGTCTGGCATGTGAGTGATTTGATGTGAAAAACGTCCAGCAAACTGAGGTGAATTTCATAGAGGGAATGCTAGTGTCTGCCCATCAGAAAATTTCGTCCTCGTTGACAACTTGAGCATGGGATTTGATTTATATAACATAACTCGGACTTCTCCCGTGCGATCCTTCAGCATGGCAGTCACTCGAAGATATGTGAAGAAGGGGGTTTTCGCCGAGCAGGCCAATGTGGTCGTATGTGGAAGTGATCACGGTAATGTCTACCTCTTCAACACAAATTCAGAAGGGGTTGTCCAGACCTTGCATCACGACGGAGGTGAGTTGTTCATCAGTCAAACTGCACAGCAATAATGAATGGAGATGAATTCAGGCCAGGCGTTGATTCAGACAGTTGAGGTACGTAAACCAATGAGAAGTCAACTTAAGTCTCTTCATTAGATTGGATTCAGGCCATCTCCTCTCCTGAGCGTCATCTCATTGCCTCTGGCTCGTCAGAAATTGTTTCGACATATGCATCTGGGAGAAACCAGTGAGTATCCATGTATGCCCATATGCACTCAGTACTCACTGTCTCAGACCAAGCAGGCCACCAACAAACGTAAGAAGGTAGACTAGGACCATACGCTCTCAGACCGGTTGGTCGTGCTAAATGGGTTGGTTTTGTTCTTGATTCTATACCTGACATCAAATTTTTGGATGTCGCCATTGGTGCAGGTACATTTGATCCATCTCGCTCTTTCTTGATCTGATAGCATAGGTAGGGTGCGGGATCGGTCGCCGCCGTCATTCAGGAGAACCTCGAATTGCACAAAATGCTCGTCTTCGAGAAGAAACTCGAAGACCCATGGACGCCGTTCGCCGACATGGACAAAGACAAACTTAGGCAACTGTTGGGACTGAGAAAGCTAGTGATTGTTGAAGGAACAGCAGAGATCGTGGAGGCGTAGAACGACTTGTACTAAAGTGCACGGCATGATAATGAAATGAAGTACTTGCGTGACTGAAGCAAAGAAGGGGAGTGAGGAGCCGACTCAGCGTCTCTGGGAACCCATAAGACACTGAAGATTTGGTGAGCGAGGATGGCGTGATTCGACAGGTGAATGGTGAACGTCCCCGGGCGACTTGAAGACGAGAGAATGAGGAAAAGGAATGAGGGAAAGACTTAGTGAGCGAAAGGGACAGAGTGAGGAGCTGACTCAGCGTCTCTGGGAACCCATAAGACGCTGAAGATTTGGTGAGCGAGGACGTACGGCCAGCGGTTCGAGCAAAGTGACGGGGGGCAGATGGCAAACGTTCCCGGGTCATGCGACGGACGAGGGAATGAGGGGTGGGCTCAGCGTCTCTGGGAACCCATAAGACGCTGATGAAGAACTTAGAAGGCAAGGCGTTGAGACCTTTTTTGGTTGTTTGTCTTTGTTTGGGTGGGCTCGCCTTATTGGGGCTTTTTGTTTTTTTCTCCTTCTCCTCAGCGTGTTTTGGGTTCCCAGACACGCGCCCGCTGCCTCCTCCATCATCTATCTAACGTGTTTTGGGCTCCCAGACACCAATCCCACTTCCTGTACCTTAGTGCTCCTCCCGGTCAGGTCTTCAGTTTCCCAAGCGTGTTTTGGGCTCCCAGACACGCCTTCCTTCTTCGCCCTGATCTTGCCACGCCCTTCAATCCTGCGTACTTTTCCCGCCATCACCTCATCCCTTGTGTTGGTTATTTGGACGTCATGTCTGCTCCACCACAGCCGCTGGACCACTCTGAAGGACGGGCGCACCTCCTGAACGGGGTGCTTTACTACTCCCCCAATTCCTCCCGCAGTATATCCCCTCCTCCACCCAAACCGCCTCACCTCCTCACGACCAACGTTTTCCAGACCTGATCGCCTGGCCGCCTGCAGGATTACCAACATCCCCGGTGGTGGACCTCGGCGTTCGGTTATCTGAGCTTCTTGCCGGTCCATCCCTCATTCAGTGGCTATCCATTCGACCGCCTCGCCCACATGCCGCCCCTCAAGAAGGAGGAGGGGGGATTCCGCCTTCGTCCCTACCTCGCCAGCCATTGGCTTCAGCTCGAGCAAAGGCTGGTCCACGCCATCGCCTTGTTGGCGCAGAAATACCCCATTGCTGTCCTACTGCCTTGGCACCCCTCTGCATGGGGCTATGGACGACCTCACAAAAGCCACTACATTGCGCGATGGCGTGCCATCATTTCGAGGGACTGGTTTGTAGTTTCCATGGCCGCCCTCTCCTTTCTCATGGCTGCAGGAGAGTCACACTTCCGCGACGCCCTCATCCCGGACTGGTTTACCTGGTTGGCAGAGGCTGGCTTTGACCAGTCCTGGTTGGCCGGGGTCGCTTCGTCTTCTGTCCACACCTTTTCATCATTTGCTCCTCACGTAGGGGTCTTCCTAGACCTATTGGATCCCGAAAAAATGCAACCAGCAGTGGAGTGGTTCTGTCATTACCACGTCCCTGTTTGGTATCCTTGGAGAGCGGAAGAAGCACAAGCCGTTCGCCAGCACACCTGGCTCCAGGGTTTGGCTCCTCCTCCCCATAAACTACAGGACGTGACCACTTTCTTCACCTCTGGTCCCTCAGCATCTTCGCATCTCCTCACCACGGCACCTTCAGCTTCACAGGACCTCCAGGACCAAGCAAGCCCGGCTCTTTCCAGCACCCATCCCATGAAGGCCCAGCCCACGTGGAAGGACTTCTTTGCTGAGCGCGAAAGGATGAATGCTCAGAAGCTGGAGAAGGAATCCCCTTCAGCTCGTCAGACTCGGTTGAATCGTGAGCGCAATCCACCCACCGTTAGCACGAAAGTATTTGAATGGGTCAAAAGCGACGAGATTCCTTCGCAGCTCATATGTAAGGCGGTTCTGCGGAGTGCGAGAGAAGAAATGTTAGGGAATTATGGGGCAAATCAGCGACACTATGATGCTTTCTGGAATGAATGGGACTGCTGTGAGGAGTTTGGGCCGGAGGATGACCACGACAACGAGGACAATGATTACGATGAGGATTTCTGGGGGCCACGGCAAGAGGAGATTCAACCAGATCCTGATCACAACCCTGGAATCCGAACCCAGAGGTCACCGTCGCCACCCCTCACGGCAGATGACATTCAGCCCGTGAAGGAAACGCCGGACATGTACGAAATCGTGCACCTGTTATCCATGCACCACGGATTCGTGCCGCCAATACCGGTTCCCCATCTGGCTCGCCCCATGGAACCCCAGGCCATACAGGCCTTCCTTTGCGCAGTCGGATTGACATGACAGGATGATCCCATCTTCATGACGGGGCTCGGCGCGATTGCCTTAAATTTTTTTGAAGCCCTTGTCTCGGGTCTGCAACCTGAGCAACCTTTGTGGGACTTGAGTCGGGACAGCCGCCAGCCTCTGGTCCTCACATATCGCATCAAGCGCCTTCGCCGTCTGCCGTCTGGGCTTTATTTCTTTGACTTTGGGCGAGCTGCGACCGTCCCATGGAAGATCGCCGTCTCTCAACCTGCTGATGTGCTTTACATCTGCAGATTGGATGCTGGGTGTCAGGAAGTAGACATTGCTCGAAACCTTCTGCAGAGGGGAATTCAATTCCGAACTCTTCACCCCCTTAGGGAAATTCCCAGCTCGTTGTCATTCCACCCCTCCACCGTTCCCATTCAACTCTCCGGGTGCAAATTCTCAAGAAGAGACTATGATGCATATCTGCACCAGCGTGCCGTGATCTTGAGTGGTCATGGGGGTCGAGCAGCACTTCTCCGAGGCGGGGTTTTGTGGCGTCTGGCTGTGCAGGAAACAAGCTTCCACACCGTCTTACAAGGCCCGTCATCTGCGGTACTCCTGCATCGGGATGGGTTCTCAGTTCAAGATAGCAATTCGGTTGATTGCCTCTGGGATGATGACTTGAGCAAGGATGAGATCCTTTTACTTTGTGGGACGTATATCTGTTACACCGGTATGTTTGTGCTTTTAATTTACCAAACCTGATGGGCTCCCTGTTAGGCAATGGCGCCCAGACCGCCACGGTGTCTTGGTTTCCTCTGCCCTGGACGTATGATGCAAGTGGAGAAAACTATGGGTGCTGGACTGAGTGGTCTGAAATGGTTTACCAAACGTGGTTGACCAGAGTTGAGAAGGGAGAGCCACCACTTCCTCAACATCGATGGCGAGATCGATTAAGGGGGCACCACAAATCTCGCAAGCTTAAGCAGGCTATGTCTTCCATTTCCAAAGGTTTCCTCAAAGATCACGGCGGGTCGTAAATTTTAGTCCTCTTACTTAGCGAATGAAATAAAAAACCTTTACTCCACTCTCAGGCGTGCACTCAAGTGTTCACTAAGTGTGTGCTAAGTGTGTGATGAGCAACACACTTGAGTGCGCGAAGCATTGTGGGCCACGCAAAATGATTTATTTCCGAAATATTTTGCAAAGGCTAAATCTTATTGTGAAATATGGAATGTTGTGACTTGCAAAATCCTTGGCCAAAATTCTGCATTTGGTGAGGTTGAATAAACAAGATTTTGACGTCTTGCAAAATTGATTGAATTTGATATTTTTTACAATTATTTTGACAGCTGACAAGGTATGGGAAAACTTTCACTTTTGTCTACATTTTCACTCAGAACAATACTTTTGAATTTGATTAATTTTGTGTCGAGATAAATTCCCACAAATCTTTGTGTTTAAATAGAATTTCACGAGTTATTATGTGTGAAATTTTAATTGGATTTTGCACGGTTTAAAATCAAATGCAAAACTTTAACAAGCTTCCAATCATTTTGCAATCATTTTGCATCCTGCAAAATATTGCGGTGTCAGCAGTGATGGAAGCACCGCCATCATGAAACCAAACAAAACCAACAGGAGTGATGTCACGGGCAGTGAAATGGCTGTAAGCATAATATATTATACTTCTAAGTTGATATGTAAAATCATTACCATTGATGGGCACTGTTAAAGTCTGACTTATGACAAGATTTTGTGCAGATACATCAAAGGCAAGTGTCAAAGGGCTGTGGACAAAATAATATTTTCTAAGTAGGCAGCTGTTACACTCTAGGCACCTTGAAGCAGTGGCAACAGTGAATGTATCAATCCACTGGGTGAATTTCCGCAGCATAAAGATATGAGATAGGTGTAATTCTGAGTTTTCTCACGGCCAGGGCCATCAGTTTATTCGTCAGATTTAATGCGTCGAACAAACCATGGCATAAAATAATCAGTTAGCTAGCATAACCTCGACAACCCAAATAAGGTGACTGAACTGCATGGACCGTTATTGCCTGATACAGGAAGAAGAGGAGAACGAGAACGAGATGGAAGACAACCATCAAGCATGCCTTGTCACATTGGCACTTGCATTTGTGATCAACGGAGCAGAACAAGCACGCATTCTTCATGCACAACACCGACAACCTTCACGGCCCTACCTCTGCTGCCCCCAGCTCCTCCCAAATCCTCGCATTGCTACTCCGTGGGTGCAGTTACGGGAGAGTCGAAGTGAAAGCGCCTATGTCACCACCATGAGGTTCGATGTCTGTACATTTGAGGCCATTGTGGCCGAAGGATTTGGGCGACGATGGTACAATACACCGATCCCCCGTGGAGATGTCAATGTGAGCGCAACACCGCATGGTGCACGTCATTCATTGGATGCCGAAGGTGCCTTGGGCTTGGTACTTCATTACCTCAGCTCGACAATGCATGAAGTCAGCTTGCAACAGATTTTCGCCCTGATTCCTGCAACAGTATCCCAATATATCATATTCGGAATGTGCATTCTACATGAAACCCTCCGTGATATGGAGGATGCCAAGATATCGTGGTTCCGTGAGCTCTCCGAATTCCAGCATCACAACGAACTCGTTCTCAAGTGCCATCCACTTTTAGTTGGTGCCTTCGCCAGTATTGATGGTTTGAATTTTCCTGTACAGGTGTCAGAGGATCATGAGATTGAGAATGCTACATACAATGGTTGGAAGTGTGAGCATTTCATCAGCTCTGTGTTTGTCTTCTCTTTGAGCGGTGAGTGTCTGTTTGTCTTTTGTATGATCATTTTCATCTCATTTCATATGCAGGGCCCATAATAGCAGCCAACCTCAATGCTCCTGGAAGTTGGCACGACTCCTGTGTCACGTTGCCAATATACGAGAAGCTGCAGACTCAAACACCACCAGGATTTTATGTTGTCGCAGATACGGCATTTTCTCGAGGTGGGAGCGCCCAAAGTGGTGGTCGTATCTGCGCTCCATTTCGATCAGGCGACAAGGTTGTAGGGACACCGGAGGAAGTTGAGAAGCATCTAAAACTTCACTGGCAGCTTTTGTCATATCGGCAGACTGCGGAATGGGGTAACCGTTAGGGATGGGTAAGGGTTGACATATGTGATAGGGTGAGATTTTCCAAGGGTTTTGAAGGGTTTGTTCTTGAATCATTATCTATTGCAGATAGTGATAGAAACTTGGTGGGAATTTCAAAGAGTTATATATTTTCTAGTTTCTCTCCAAAATTTAGGTCAAATTTCTTCAGTAGTTATTGTGCAGTTCCATTTTCAAAAAGGAGTGTTTTTCAAAAACCATAGGGGTTGAAAAACGCGGACCCCTATGGTTTTTGAAAAACACTCCTTTTTGAAAATGGAACTGCACAATAACTACTGAAGAAATCTGACCTAAATTTTGGAGAGAAACTAGAAAATATATAACTCTTTGAAATTCCCACCAAGTTTCTATCACTATCTGCAATAGATAATGATTCAAGAACAAACCCTTCAAAACCCTTGGAAAATCTCACCCTATCACATATGTCAACCCTTGGTCATCCCTAGTAACCGTGCCCTTCAAGGTTCTTTTGGTCGGCTACGAATCCCACTGGTTGTCCAACACAAGGAAGACTGTGCTGACTTGCTAGAGACATGTCTCCAACTTCACAATTTGAGGTGTCGCCAAGTAGGGTACAACCAGATTCAGTCTGTGTATGTGAGGCATTGGCTCGTGGATCCTGATGGGATGCACATTTGGCACCAATTTGAGGATATTGTTTTTTCTGAGCAGCGGAGGATGGATCGTGTATCAAGATTTCACATTGTGGCTGACTATTACGAGTAAAGACTGTGTATTGTTCATACTTCGAATGGTAAAGACTGTGGGGCCCACTGGTGGCAAGAATGGGACAGTTAATGAGTAATGAGGCAAGAAACTGAGTAATGACTGTGAGTAATGACTGTGACAGAGAGAAGACGAGAGCTTGGAACATTGTAATGACTGTGGGGGTAGAAGAACTTGAAGGCAATAGATTATACTTTCCTTGGAGAATTCTGGAAGTCAGGGTTTTTATTTTGAGAAGTGTGGGCAGCGGGATGACTGGGACTGATCTGAAGTGAGATTTGAGGGCCACTCAGAGGTTTGAGTGTGAGGGCAAATGCCTCCATGACATTGGGTGGGTCAGGTGAAAGAGAGATGGGTTCCAACTTCACAAAGACAGATGAAGTAGATGGATTAAGCATGGCAGAGATAGTAGAATTGCATAGGGGAGAGAGGGAGCTCCTGAAAGCATGTTTGCGGGAGAGGGCTTGGGACTTCATGGGCTTGGTCGCAATGTGCTCATCGGCACTCGTCTCATTGTCCATAACCCATTTTACACTACGGCCCCTGTCTCCATAGTGTATCTCGTTGCAGAACTTCTTACTATTAGCGCCATTGTGGCCACAGTACTGCCCGCTATGAACATGGTGGTTCATGTTGTGCTTTTCCACTGCGCCTATGCTCATCTCCAGCTTCAACTGAGAGAGATCCCATGCACGATCGGCTTCATAAACGCGGCCCTGCACTGCATAAGGATTCAATGGGCATCTGCGAGTTGCAATATTGTTGGGTTGACATCAGCAGCTGGGTGTTTTGGAGGGACCTGTGTGAACGCTCTTGGTCTTGGGACTCCTCTGCTGCAGGACCAAAGGCTGCCGATATCTTCTGGACCAGATCAGCACCATTTCCACCATGTGCATTCTGTCGAAACGGTGCAGAGCTGCATATGCCTCGCATGACTGCAGTGCCCACTGCGGCCACATTGCTGACTGGTGCTTGTTCACAAGTAATCATGGGAGTCTCCTTGTCGCTACTGATGCTGACAGCGCTAACATGGTCGCTTACATCTTCGTCATTGGCCAAATCTGAGTTGTCGGGATTACACATCCCACCTTTCTCATTTAGCATCTCATCGATTTGCCAGGAAAGTTGGATGTGGGCCGGGCGAACGGCATCTCCAGTTGGCTTGGTGGTTCTCACCATCTAGCAGGTCACAAAGTGAGTGGTAGAACATGAAGGTATACAATGAAGTGAGCATACCATTCGGAACTTGGTTTCTAAAGACTCCTGAGTCCTCACAGGGCATGCATGAAGGTGTGACCAACGGGAAAATCAGTGATGCATGTCAGCCCAGCCATTTGTTCCCAATGGTAGCCTCGACTCAACCTCGTCGAGCAAAACCTTGATATCTTCAAGTGTGAAATTCACGGCACCTCTGGGCCGGCCTCGCTTCACCTGTGGCTTCAAGACATTGTTGTCATCTGTCAGCAGCTGCGACTTGCGCTTGCTACTCTGTTTTCTGGCCTTTTCAGTGGGTATCTTGGTTTCTGGCAGCTTCCCCTTTTGTCTCGTGCCAACAATTTTCTCAGCCGCAGTGTGACCACGAGCTTTGGCAAGACAGTGCACATTGACTGGTCCCTCACCATCAGATCCGTGGACAGGAACAAGAGAGTGATCAAGGTGAACCTGAGAGCCGGAGCTGGCATTCCGGCTCTCCTGTCCATATTGGTTGAACCCTGACGACATCTGCGAGCCATGCCAGTCATTCTGATGAAAAATACAGCCGAATTCAAGATTCAATGGCCAACAAACAGGCATCAAAACATACCAAGTAAGAGTCAGACTAATTGGTGCCGTTGTGGTAAGGAGAATCCAACAGGAGCTGTTTGCCGTGCAATGTCAGCGTCCATTTATCACAAGACATTGTCACTGCTTACTGGGAGTGACGTCAAAGGTTCCCGCCTTGGGGGAAAACCGTACAATGGTGGCTGAAGGGATGTAAATGAATTGGTGAGTACAGGCATTCCAGTAGACATTCCGGTAGACATTTACTTACTGGCTGGAACTTGAAGGGACTCGGTGCCAGGGCCATGCCAACGGCATGATTATATGGGGCCCAACTGTCATGTGGGGCATGGAAATCAGCGTCATGCATGGCCTCTTGAGGGTGAAGAGGTGGGCGTGGAGTGGCAGAAGCTAATGCCAGAGGTGGTAACATAGGCGAAGGATTGTGAGTAGAGGACATACTCATAAGAAAAGGAAGGAGGGAAAAAGATATCGACAAAATCCGGTCAACTGGCAAGTTCTTATACAAATTGACCATAAGGTCCAGCTGACCTATTGAGCACCCATATAATGCTCCGTGATGGAGGTCCGTGCACCTGGCAGGGTCAATATCATTGACGGAGGAATGAGTGGTACCACAATTCAAAGTCTCGAGATGAGGATATTTGTTGAAGAGAGAAAACATAGCTACAAAGTTGCCTGTTTTTCCCTGAATTGTCATCAAGTCCATTGCAAGTGTGGTGGAATTGGGTGACCATGCATCCAACAGCATGTAAATCCAAGAAGTTCAAATTGGGCAGAGCGGTATTGGTAGAGCGGATGAGGCCGACTCGGAAGTGCAATCAGGGCAGTTTCAGCACTTTTTGAGACTAGACAGTTCTGCGTTAGCAGTGTAGTTATGGGATATATATTGGGAGGTTTTGAAGCTGGTGACCAGTGAGCAGTGAGTGCGCAGATGGAGGACTTGTGAGTAGTGTAAACGACTCAGATGTGAATATGGTTCCGACTCGATGGCTATGTCCTAAAATGGGTTATTACACGAAACTCTCTACAATGACAGATTTGGTGGTAGGGGTGTGCCTACCACCAAATTTATTCTTTGGTGGATGATTTGTAAGGTTTACAATCTAAATTGAGACCCTGACAGACCCAGGGCCATGGCGCATCAGGGTACTTTGGGTTGAATACATGTTTTCTATCTTATATTTATGCTGCGGCAAGTCACCCACTCCTGAAAAGAATCAGCATTGTCAGATCTTGCAGTGACCAGACACAGGGCATTCAGCAAGATATTACCAACTGAGTTGGGATGCCTGAAAATGAGATTGCCCAACTGGCTTGGGGATAGCTGAATCAGGCTGAGATATATCCTGGCCCAACTCACATGGTCCAGGCTGATGTTTCCAGGATATATCCTGGCCCAACTCACATGGTCCAGGCTGATGTTCCCAGGATATATCCTGGCCCAACTGAGATGGTCCAGGCTGGTGTTCCCAGGATATATCCTCACCCAACTAACATGGTCCAGGCTGATGTTCCCAGGATATATCCTGGCCCAGCTGAGATGGTCCAGGCTGGGGTTCCCAGGATATATCCTGGCCCAACTAACATGGTCCAGGCTAATATTTTCCCCAGCCAACTGGGACTGGTCTAGGCTGGTGCTTTTGGGATATATTCTGGGCCACCTGAAATGGTCCAGGCTGATGTTTTCAGGATATGTATACCCTCCTAATTCTTCTCCTAATTATAACATTGTTGGTAACATCAGTGTTCAATTTATGCTGTCAATTCAATACTTTTTTTTCTTTTATTCATATATATATATATTCATACTTCAATGTCCTCTTCAGCATCTTCTACCTCCAAGTATGGCTTGCTTGTCTTCTTCTTGATGGCAGTTCACCTCTGCTTATCTAAAGCATGCAACTCCTATCTGACCTGTGATGGTTGTTTTCCTTCCCCTTGCAATGTGAACCAGTAATGATCAAGCCCATTAGCACATCAGTTTGTAAAGTGTGGTGGCTTCTTGATAAGGATGTTCTGAGGAATAGATCTTGACTCAAAAAACTTGTGAGGATCTTCTTCAATATCCCTCCAGTGTGCAGTGGTAGTTTCACTATAAAAGGCTGCAAACAAGATTATTATTCTGACAGTACTTTCAGAACCCATCCCCAGGGTAAATTCACACCACTCATCATAAAAGTCACTATCCTTCCATTTAGAAAAATGCCTTGAGAATTTAGCCATTAAATCACCATTATCCTTCTCAACATGACTTTCTGACTCCTGGAAATCTCCTACTTTCTTCTTATTTTATTGGGATTGTTGCCCATTCTTAAACCAATTGGCAATTTTCTACTGAAGATTAATGCATCAGCATGAAAAGCAGCATTATCAAAATGGCACAAACCTTGTCAAGAATGTCATTGTCATCAGGTGAAAGTGGTTTTGTTGGCTCTCTTCCTCTTCTTTTAAAGCTGGTGCAACTCTTTGATGTTCAAAGTTTTTTCTTTTTCATTGTTTGTGGTAGAGACATATTTGTTATAGTGAGCTTTGAGTTAGCTTTGAGTATTGCCTGAATTTCCCAAGCTATTGTTTGTGTGGTATGTAGTAGATTAGAGAGTGAGAGTGAGGTAAGAGAGCTCAGAGAGACCAGAGAGGCTAAAGTGAACTTCAGAAAGCTGGAACAAATATTCTGCAAGATTGCTAGTCAGACGAAACCCGTGACCCAGCAATTCCTGAGTGATGTGACTAATTCCCACGTCAAAAATCACATGTTTACAATCATGTGATGGTTCAATTTTATTTAAAAACCCCGAAACCTTCAGTGCTCTTCCACATCCACTTCACTCACCCCAGCAGAGAGAGCCGAATTTCTCTGCTTGATGTCAGGGCACCGAAGTCCTGGTGAGGGTGCAGCTTGTGGATAGTTGCAGGCATTCATTTCTTGACATGTCACCAGTGGGGGGGATGGCCTCTCCACTATTCCTTGGGCATGGGTCCAGGGTGGGTGACTTCAAGGGTTCTATAGTAATGTAGTTGTAGTTTTTTTCTCGAAGCATGTATTAGATATTAATAATATAGCCCCATGATTTCCAGCACTGTATGGACCCACGACGGCATACTCCACGAGAAGTAAGCCATCTCCATTGGATGTTGGGGCCGTCGTCATTGCAGTCACGGTTGGATGTCAGCGAGACAGCCTACATACCTCGCGAAGCCAGCACACACATCAATTGATGTAGCGGCGTGTTTCGCAAGGTGTTAGTGGCCCTGCAGGGGGTCATTGTGTTGGTGGGGCCATTGTCGTCGTCGTTGGGCGTTGGCGGCCCTGTTAGGCGTTGCTGGGGCCGTTGTCGTCCTCGTTGGGCGTTGCTGGGGCCGTTGTCGTCACCATCGGGTGTTGGCTGCCCTGTTGGATGCGGCGTTGGGCGTTGATGGGGTGGCCGTCATTGTTGGCAGCCCTGTTGGGCATGGTGGGGCCGTTGTTGTTGTTGTTTGTTGTTGGCAGCCCTGTTGGTGTGGGGTTGGGCATTAGTGGGGTGGCCATCATCATTGGCGGCCCTGTTGGGTGTGGTGGGGCCGTCGTCGCATCGTTGGGCATTGGCGGCCCTGTTGGGGTGGCCATTGTCATTGGCGGCCCTGTTGGTGTGGGGTTGGGTGTTAGTGGGGCTGCCGTTGTCGTTTGCGGCCCTGTTGGGCGTGGTGGGGCCGTTGTCATCGTTGTTGGGGGCTCCATTGGGCATAGTGGGGCCGTCTTCATCATTGTTGGGCGTTGGCGGCCCTGTTGGGCGTTGCTGGGGCCATTGTTGCATTGGCGGCCCTGTTGGATACGGCATTGGGCATTGGTGAGATGGCTGTCGTCATTGGGGCCCTGTTGGTGTGGTTTGGGCTTGGAGGGTCATCATCGTCGTCGTTGGGCGTTGGCGGCCCTGTTGCATGTTGGTGGGGCCGTCCTCGTCACCATCGGGCATTGGTGGCCCTGTTGGATGTGGCGTTGGGCGTTGGTGGGGTGGTCGTTGTTGTTGACGGCCCTGTTGGGCGTGGTGGAGCCGTGGTTGTTGTTGCTGGGCGTTGGTGTGCTTCAGGGCATTGGTTGGGTCATTGTCCTCAGTCCAGCGGCCCTGTTGTGGTTTTGGGTGTGGGTGAGGCCGTTGGTGACTTTGTCGTGCGAGAACAGGTGAGAGTAGTCAGTAACATAGACTCGGAAAAAACTCAACTCGTACCTTTGTGCAGGTATTACTGTATTACAGTCAGATTCATTTCCAAACTGTTGTATTACAGGCCTGTTTTGCTCACATTAAACATTAAATGTTAAAGAACAAAAAAGGATGTAATAAAATATTATTGCCATTTTCAAAAGTCTTTCGAAAAATAAATCTTTTACAGTAAAGAGGAGAAAGCCAATCAAATATAAGAACTCATGAAATAATGCACCAATTGACATGGATTTGGAGAGAAAGTTTTTCTACTCCCTGAAAGCTATCTTGCTGTCTATTTACATTTTTAAAATCTTTGATGTGTAGAGAGTCACAGGTGAATTGTCATTTTCAGTGACTCCAACTTGTACAACGAATATCTCCCCAACCAATGCTTGGATTGACATGGTTGTGGAGAGAAACCTGTTTTATTTTGAAAGGGCTACAAGGTCCCATACTGTGTTTTTCTGTATTTTGAAAATTTGAAGGAGCAGTACACAAAAATGCCCTCTGCATAAATAACATTACAGTGATCTGCTCAAGTCCAAAATACAGAAAAACATGGTATGGGCCCTTGTAGCCCTTGCAAAATAAAACACGTTTCTCTCCACAACCATGTCAATCCAAGCATTGGTTGGGGAGATATTCGTTGTACAAGTTGGAGTCACTGAAAATGACAATTCACCTGTGACTCTCTACACATCAAAGATTTTAAAAATGTAAATAGACAGCAAGATAGCTTTCAGGGAGCAGAAAAACTTTCTCTCCAAATCCATGTCAATTGGTGCATTATTTCATGAGTTCTTATATTTGATTGGCTTTCTCCTCTTTAAAAGATTTATTTTTCAAAAGGTTGTGACTTTTGAAAACAGCATATTGTAACTTACAACTAGGAAGGTGGAGGTAAATGAGAATGAGTGAGTGGAGTTGTTGAAATTTGGGTGGTCCATTGGAGGCCACCTCATTGCAAGCCTGTCATTGTTCTGCAACTCCAAATTCACTTCTCTTACTCACTTTTTGACTCTGTCTACTACAATGCCTATCACCACAGCTACTACTGCAAGCAAGAAAGCCATTGCACTGCCTCAATTTCAACTCACAAAGGACCTCAGCAATAATAAGACTTGAGTTCCCTTTCAACGAATCAGATGATGACCAAGCTGTTCCCCAAATAGCCAGTCTACCAGTGCAGTCAAATATTATAGGCAGTAATTCCTGTACTAATTGCCTTTTCCAGTAGTGTTGCTCTTGTGGCAATGGTGGTGAAGTATTTTGCTGTGCCTATTGCCCAAGGGTCCTTGGCAGGGACAATTGTATCACACTTTCTGTAAGCTCTGGATTTATTTTGAAGAAGGATACCTTTTTTATTTGCCCTAAATGCCATGTAAAATATGACCAGCAAATGAAGAACAAAATACCAACACCATACACAGTAAGTAAAAAATGTAAAGCATGTATCCTTCAACTGGCTTCTTTTGAGGGGATTGTTATGGGGGAAGAGATTTGGAATGGAACTCAAGCAGAGCTGGGGAATCTTGTCATTCAGGGAGCATGGTGTTCTGTTCATACTTCATCAATTGCTATTCTCAATTTCCGCTTGGCTGATATTCCAGAAGGGGGAGATCCAGCATTTATGGTATACCATTATCTTCATGCTTATTTTCCAGAGCAGAAGACCAGCTTCTGAAATATTTTGACTTTGACTTCTCTTTTGATCCATCCAGCTCTGCTTCTATTGGAGCTCAAGAGAGAAAAGTTCAGAAAGTATTATTGGCCTTGCTCAAGTAAGTTTTAAAAATCAATCCTGTCAGCTTTCCTGCTGATATGAATAAAGGCATGATTTCAAATGCATTATTGTGTTTCTTCACACTCAATCTGATCCAGACACTGGACTGCTACACTACCAAGTGGACCATGGAGCATCACTGACAATTCCTGTTTGTGTGTTTGAATCTTAACTAACTTGCATCATCATCATCACTTTTTTCCATGCCAAAAAACAAGTTCAAAAGACACAAAGGAACAATGGTTGAGACAGTATATGTCAAAAAGACCACTTCTAGAGGTGAAGTCAAAATATTAGCCAAAAAGAAACTGAAATTCTCCTCTCTACAAGAGAATAATCACAACCAATTATTACAGAACAGATATATATACCAGAAGAAGAGCCAGAAGAACCTCAAGCTTTACAAACTTCCAAAGGAAAGGTATATTCAATTTCTGTTACATGTTCAAATTAAAGTCTATTGAATCAAAATAACAGTCAGAATGATTATCTTCAAGAATGGAAGAACAGATGTACTTGGCCAAACTGATAGAGTTAAGCTCTACTAGTAAAGAGCTCATGCATCAAGTATCAGAAGTGTCTTGATTGTTAGCTTGGTCAATGACTGCTTCAAAGATTGTTGTCTTCAGGTATACCAAGACAATCCCTGTCATAAAATCCAATATTGGACTGGCCAATTTTTTGATCTTGCTGATCTGGGAGAGTTGGGACTCATGATAAATCTTGGGCATGATGGAAATCTGTACCCCCAACACTGAACATCACAATCCTAGGAGGATGTAGAAGCCAAGGATGTGCAGGCTGACGAAGCTGACTATGTAATGGCAGAAGAAGATGTGGATAATGTTTCTCCAACTAGGAGAACATCTATGGCTTTTGTGGAGACCTCTGGAATTTATCAATAGAATGTTGATTGGTGCCAATGCTCAACTACACCTCCTCATGATATACAGCTTTGAACATCCAACTCTTTCCAGCAACATCATAACCCTAACCACTATTGCATATACATTTCTGGTTCTTGATCAATTCTACATTGATGTGATGGAGTGCAAGACTTCTGCTTTCAACTTGTACTCAAAGCTTAGAAGGTCGACAAACAACAATTATGCATATTTGATACCACTAATTTCAAATTAAAATTCAAACATGAAGGAAATCTTGTCATAGGATCATTATTGTGAGTTGATATGTGTGTCAAAGCAATGGAGAAATTTGCTTTGATCTGAAATGTGCTGGCTTGGCACATGACCCCACAATTGACTACAAAGATGGTGGTCTTGCAGTTTTTTGTGGCCCAGGATATATCCTGACAATATTGGCCTGGACCATCCCAGCTGGGCAAGGATATATCCTGATAGCACCAGCCTAGACCATGTCAATTGGTGCAGGATATATCCTGATAACACCAGCCTAGACCATCTTAGTTGGCCCAGGATATATCTTGACAATATCAGCCTGGACCATGCCAGCTGGGCCAGGATATAACTTGATAGCACCAGCCTAGACCATCTCAATTGGTGCAGGATATATCCTGGGAATATTAGCCTGGACCATGTCAGTTGGGCCAGGATATATCCCGGGAACATCAGCCTGGACCATGTTAGTTGGGCCAGGATATATCCTGGGAACACCAGCCTGGACCATGTCAGTTGGGCCAGGATACATCCTGGGAACATCAGCCTGGACCATCTCAGTTGGGCCAGGATATATCTCAGCCTGATTCAGCTATCCCCAAGCCAGTTGGGTGATCTCATTTTCAGGCATCCCAAGTGAGTTGATAATAACTTGCTGAATCTGGTGCCAGACAATGATTCACTGTGTGTTGTGCTCTGTCAACTGGATGCAGAATTGGGCATTCAACTGTGGAGGATATGATAGGTTGCTCAGAGCATAATAGCTGCTGTAAAACACAATGAACACTGGTTTCTTGTCCCCAGGCAAAGTTATCTGGGGCAAACCTCTGAAGACAACATCTTAAGAAATCCCAAACATCATTCAAAGAATATTTTCCACAAATATGATTTGTAAAACCATCTACCAATGGACCTAAAAATTGACAGTTCAAGGTAGAAAAAGT
This sequence comes from Hygrocybe punicea, assembly GCA_963556145.1. Classification (NCBI taxonomy): domain Eukaryota; kingdom Fungi; phylum Basidiomycota; class Agaricomycetes; order Agaricales; family Hygrophoraceae; genus Hygrocybe; species Hygrocybe punicea. The sequence continues at coordinate 4,960,026 of OY744466.1, read as the reverse complement.
GTTTGAACGTTGTATTGGATCATCCTTCCAGACAGAAAATAAAGATGAAACAACAGCATCATATGCACAACTATTGTTTCTCCATTGTGTTCCACTAGGAATAGTCAAGACATTGTCAAGACTGACTTGATCCACTGTGTGGGTTACTTTGCACTGACAGGGATTTATAGCTTGGAGTGACTGGTAAGTTAGTTACCGAACTCTGCCCTTGTTTGCTATGTGATCATTGCCCAGCCTAGGTGGATCACATTGTTTAGCTGCTTTATTAGTTTGGCTTTCAGGAAGTAATCCACACCCTTTGATTTGACTGCACTCATCCCAAACAGGCAGTGCATAACTTGCGTGAAGCAAGATTCTGATTTTCTCAACAGCCCCTCCCAAACAATGCAGTTCTCACCTTGTCCATTGAGTTGAGAGACATCGTGGTTTCCTCGATATAATGTAGACATCACCTTGATAATATTTTTGTGCTCAAGTAATTACCATTCTTTACGTCATAGTGTGATAGGTCAATCCTGATATCACCCAGTTTCCTCAGACAAATGTCAATGCGGTGGTTGCCCTTGCAGCTTGGTGAGCCACCAGAATAGGCCGTCATTCCAAAGCTTACCAATTTTAGCTGTTTCACATATGTCCCCAACTGCCATATGCCGTTGTAACGTACTTGGACCCATTGCCCTCTCTGTCACATTGACATCAGTACATGACTTGTCGTAATGCCACAATGACGTACCTGGAACTGAGCTTTGCTTGTGGCGAGATGGTGGGTGATGGAAGTTGTGGTTGCACGTCGAGCAGATCATGTGGACTAGGGAGAGATTAAGTAGATACTCATCTGAAAATGAGTACGACTTACAGTGGATTTCACTCTTGGCATTGATGGAGGGGGGATAAGTTGTAGAGGACAGGGACTATGTGTTGCGAGGTATAGAATGAAAGAGGCAGGACAGCTCGTCTGAAAAGCCAGAGAAGGCAACTAGATGTGAAAGAGGGCTGAGGGCCAGTTACAATAGGCTGGGGAGGCGATAATTGAAGGTTGACAACCACAAGACGTGGTAATCAGCATACATGAGTATGGAGAGCACAGGAGGACAAAAGAGGGTGTGGGAGAATACGAGAAAGACCAAATTGAAAGTGTTGGAAGGTGAGAGAAGGAGATGTGGGAGAGGGGTCGAGGAGGGTAGCTAGTATTTTGGAAGGTGAGAAAGACTTCCACAGTTCTGGACCATATCTGACATCCTCGTTGCCAGTCGTAGATGGATTTGAAAAAGGCCTTCGTGGTTGCTGCTTCTGCCAGTTTTGGTGCTAGAATAATAGAAATTCTTACTGTCTACTCATGTACCCCTGCATAACTCTATTACGAACCTGATTCCATCATCCAGTCTGACACCCTCACAGCCAGCCATCCTTACCGAAACCTTCTCTGCCGACCTGTCCAAGAACATTTATCTCAACATTTTACAAGACCTCGCCTCCGAAGTTAAACAGAAATAGGTTCGTATTGGATTTTTGGATAGTGCTGTGGGGCAGGAGGTCATTTGTTTTCTGGACCCACTGGCAAACAAAGTGGTTTGCCTACTTCCAGCATCTCCATGACGCCAAAATTTTGGTCCAAGTATTGAACAGAACATTGAGGGGTGAGTTTTTCGTTCTGTGAACCGGTGCTGCGTATATGATTTTTGTTCTCAGATCGTGAGATAACTGGCACGTGGTGTTATTGCAGGACTTGAATTTTGCATTTCGATGATTGGGTGTAAGATTTTCCTACTCATCAAGTTTTGTGCATTGACAAGTTTACACATTTCTGCCTAATAAACTGCATGCATCCAATCCATACCGTGAGTGCTTCTGTTTCTTTTGGAGTTCCCGCTGAATTATCTCTTTATAAGGGAAATCCATACATTGACCTTGAAGCTGGAGTCAGTGACCAGGAAGAAGAAGGGTAAGATGAGGAAGATGAGAGTTTTTATGATGGTACACTCTTGTTTTCATGATGTCGATGTATTTAACAAGTGCCTAGAATCGATCAACAGGGAGGACCTCACCGCTGGCATTAATCTTCCTCTCACTCCTGAACCCTACGAATGTGAGCTTGACGAAGAAGATCTCTGGCAAATTGCGCGGTGTTGAGCGGCAAAATATTCTCCAATATTGGCTAAACCAGTTGAAACCATAGGGGACGAAGATTTAAATTATTGGACTCTAAAAGTTACAGCTGTTTGCATAAACCTTGACAGTCATGCGGAATTTTGGTCAATTACAAATTTTTGGACTTAGTCAGATTTTCACTCGTGCTTCTTATATTTTACTCTGAGTCGCATGTCTCACGTCAAAAAGAAGCTCAAAGCTCCTGAATCCAATGCTACTCCTTCAGATTATGTGGAGGACAGTGATGCTGAATCCTCTGGTCCAGGGATGGTGCCAGTCAAGCGCAAACGCAAAACGGCAGCAGGTGCTTACTTCTCCTACCATTCCTATCTCAACTAAGCCTTTCTAGCTCCATCTAAGATCACTTATATCCTCAACATGTTCTCAGCTGTAGAGATGAAGAAGGTCCTTAGTAAACGCATTCCCAAAAGTGCATCTCTTCAGCTCAGCTCAGATGTACCATGGGATACATTGAAGGCACAAATACTTGTGAAGATTTCCACTGCATTCCGGCCTTCCTCTGTCGACTTACACCTATTTGACATCATGTTTTCCATCCCCCGATACTTAGCAAAGCCTGGTGTGCCACTTTGTCATGATGAGGACCATACATTTCTTCTAGACCGACTTCACAGTGGATCTGCAAAGGCTCCAACAGTCAATCTCGTGATAACAGAAAAGCCAGTTGACGAGGAGGACAAAGAGAACAATCCAGAGGAAATACAAGACATTCCAGGAACAAAGGTGTGTGATTTCAGCATGGAGTGCTGTTACCAAACTGATTCCGCTCTAGGCCAAGCCTTCAGCGGCACTACAGGCAAACATAAATAGAAACAAGAAGATCCAAGAATTACACGAGGCCTGGAAATGTCCCAAGCCACAGCTGACATGTGTCGGTACTCACTGCTACATCAATGAGGAGGGCAATCACATTTCATTGAGTCATGAGATGCTTGATACCTGGGCATCAGCAATGCTTCGAGGAGAGGCACATCCTACAATATACAAGCCACCCAACCACAAGTATTTCGATGCCGGAAAACCACTCTCCCCTGTCCTTCAACAGCGCCTCAAGACCAAAACGAACACAACTGCTCAAGGCCCAGTCTTCAATTTATCCAATGGCAACGAACTTGTCAATCTCATCAATCTCTTCCGTCCTGCCCCTGCTGCTGTAGCAGATCCCAATCCAGTTGCAGCTACCCCAATAGCAATCACGGCTACCCCCATAGCAATCGCGGCTACCCCCATAGCATATGATATCACATGTCCCACCCTGCTCCAGCCAAGACAGTTACCAGGGGACGACATGCCACTGGCCGATTTCTGCAAGCTTTATTCTCTCAGTGATGCAATACTCGACAAGTTCCTCAAACAGAAATACCACCAGACGCGAACGCTTCGCTACGTCACTATTGAGGAGTTGAAGGAGATGGGTTTTCGGCTTGGGGAAATTGCAGCGTTGAGGGAGTCAGTCGAGGTCTGGTCAAAAAATCAGTAATTTTCTATGCCTCGTATTTCTATGCCTTGTATTGCATTCACTGAGACAGTCATATGGACAATACACATATTTTATTTGAAATTGGTGTGTACATACAACAGATAAGAAAAAAAGATACTTGCTAGAAATACCCGGTATGCGCGAAATACCCAGCCATGTTGGCCAGCGTGATGACATCCACAACTTCTAACATGTCAAAAAGTATCCCATCATTGGTGGTAGCATGGTAGTAGTTTTGATGATGGTGAATGAAGTGTTTGATTTTAGAGAACGCCTCCTCAATCGGATTGAGGTCTGGTGAGTATGGTGGCAAATACTCAACACGGACACCTGGCATCTGAATCAGTAAAGTGCAAGTAGATAGAAAAAGAGATGACTCACCAAAACGAGCAATGAGATCTTCAATTTCGGCGCCATGATGGATCTTGGAATTGTCCATGACAAGGACACTTAATGGTCCTGGGTATGCAGAGCATTTTGGTAGCTATTGTGCTGGTGATTAGCAAGAGATACAAGAGAAAGGAGAAAGAAGAAAGACATACAACGTGGAACTCAAGAAATTGAAGAAACAGTTCCTTCGTCATAGAGCCTTTAACCACGGTAGTGGTAGCAATACCAGTCAGGTCCAACAATGCCTCAGTCGATGTATGTCGTCCTCGCACGAATACCTGTCGTTTGCAGGAACATTGACCCCTCTTCGACCATCCATAACGTCTCCCAATTGTCCTCTCATCTTTGGAGACCTCATCCAGGAAGCCCAACTCTTCAGGTGAGTACTGCGCCATGCGACATATGAAATCTGCTCGTTTGTCTTCATTACGCTCCAGTGCAATGCATTGAAGCCGTTTCTGGTTAATACGAGATTGTTCAAGTGCACGATGGATTGTAACATAGTGAACCAAGATGAATCGATTGGTCTGGAGCAAGTGAAGAAGCTCATTGAGGAAGAAATCGGGGTTGGCGTGGATCAAATGTAGAAGGTACTGAATATCATCATGATCTTGATAGCGAGGGCATCCGGCATGGTTGTACTGATGTTTGACTACATCTCCAGTTTCTTGCCACAGTCTGAGGATTCGATACCAGGTACTTTCAGAAAAGCTGGAACAATCAAGGATGATGTCTAGATCAAGTAGGTGATGTTCATACAGTCCAATTGCTGCAATCTTGACATCGTGGCTGATTTTGCAGTACATCAATGAGAAGCGCGAGTGAAAATCTGACTAAGTCCAAAAATTCATAATTGACAAAATTGCGCGTGACTGTCAAGGTTTATGCAAACAGCTGTAATGTGAGCCTTAACTTTCTGTTGTGATTAACGCTCCGCTGACAGGCGAGTTCCAGTCTGGTCTGGAGAACTACATTTCTGAATGTATGGCTGCCTATACAGAAATCAGACAAGTGGTACACGTGTCTATAATGCTGGGTTTTGTCTTTGTATGTTGCAAAGACATCAAGGACCTCCAGGAAGCACGCCACAGACTTAGGTTGCCATGCCAAGTCAAATACTTGCCTCTGGAAGAACGTCACTTCTTATCAGAAGCTGGTGTAGAGCGGGAAAAGTTTCCAGCTGGCACTTGGGTACGGATGAAAGCAACCCGCAAGGAGCAGGCAAGATATTTTAATGATCTCAGCATTGTTGTGGGAACAGGGGCCAACAGTACTTTGGTCACTGTTTTACTTGTACCACAAATCCCTCAATCCGATGCTGATTACCCGGCTAATTTTCAATTGATGACTAAAAAACAGCAACAGGCCTTCAAATTCACCCAGAGACTTTTGGACCACAGCCAAGCTGAATGCACAGATATCGACGGCATCCTCATGTCCAGGGTGAATTCCAATGTTTTCAATAATGGTCTGCTGGTACAGCTGTTTGCTCTATCGCAACTTGTGGTTGAAGAAAACCCTCCTATTGGCGAAATGATTCAATTCATCCATGCCAATTACCCTCCTCTTCACGTCCCGATATCCACTTCAATTTGGCAAGCAAGTGTAATGACTCTCTGGTCACCTGGGGACATAGTCAGGATTATACGTGGATCTCTACAAGGCATGTTTGGCCAGATTGTCTCTTTGGACGTTGGCCAATGGACCGCGGTAGTCATCCTTGCTTCAGCTTCAAAACAGGGATCGCAAACGATTGACCCAGAACAAAGCTACCAGTCCTTCTCAATCAATGACCTATGTCAATATTTTCAAGTAGGGGACAGTGTTGAAGTCTGTGAAGGAACGGAGCAAGGACAACATGGGATAGTGGTGTTTGCTAAAGAGGATGATGTTACATTTGTGGTGGACAACACGGGGGATGAGGTGAAGTCTTTCATTCACAATATAATGTACTAGTGTTCTTAAATCTTGCCTTATCAGATCTGTCGTTCAGAGTTTTACGTTCGAACATATCAACCTACGCCTATTGTTTCGTTATGTCCTTCGTATTCTCTGGCAGTGGTGTGTGGTGCCTGGGATCCGCTGATCAGCCAAATGGCTCTTATCATCCATGGATTCAGGAAGGGCTATGTGGGTGAGGTTAGAAGTAGCAACCTGGACCAAGTCCATATCTATTTTGCAGGATCAACTGAAACCTCTCTGATTAAAAGGGTCGATGCCATAACCATGTAAATGTTGCTCCTGCTATATTTTTATTTAACTAATCTTTTGGCCCCTCTAAGGCAAAATGGGCTTCTTCTAGATGGTTGAACACCAGACCCTGGTGCACTTGAGGTCTGGCGCCAGACACGCCGCCGGCTTGAGGTAGTTGTACACCAACGCACACCACCCCTGGAGATTTGCAATGTCGAGACTAATCCAGCATGGGATCCTGGCCATCATTTACTACATGAAACTGTCAGCCCCCCTTCATATGGTAAGTTAAGGCATTGCTCAGACATGTGTAAATGTCTGACTAGGTCATTTAGATGGTCCAGGTGAGTTCTTATACCCAAACATCTGGGCAAAACTTGGCCTTCTGTATTCGGTTTGGGCCCAAGTATGAACAGGGCAGATGGAATGGTCGTGTTGCTTGAACAGAACTCGATCGCTTCTTTGGACCACATGGGCGTGTTGACCCAAACTCTGTAGCAATTTTTTGGACCAGTAATGTTGGGGACGCACGAAGCGCTGATGTTCTGGTTGAGCATTTGTCACCTTTCCCCCCCAAAGAAAGGGGGGCAAAGCCGTTGTGTTGGAAGGGGAGCGAATGGGAGAACTTGTTAATGTGCTTGCATACAAGAGGAAAAATAAGAAAGTAGTAGTGCAGGTGGATGGTCAACGGTTACCATGGGAAGACGGTGAACACATTTTTTGTGCCGTCAGTGACCCAGTGCAAGGGCGTAGCATTTCCTAATTCGTTGAGCTAGCCCTTTTGCTCCCTTCACAAGAAAACAGGATTGCAGGTCAATGTATCGTTGGTATCCACTTACCTGATTCATGGCTTCTGGCCTGTCAGATGTTTATCATATCATAAATCCAGTGCTCTAAACAATCTAGGTATTGGAATAGTTGGCCAGTTTGAAGGCTTTCAAATTCGAGGCATGCCCACTACAGTAGAACAGTGGAACCATTGCCTTGTACGGGGAATCGAGGGAAATTGTGGGTGGTCACCCTCATCTACGGTCTTATCTTGGTAAGAGTAAACACTGCTTTCTGTGTTGTCTCACGAATCCAGATGGGGAAATTCCACGTGACGTTAACCAGCAATGTTCCTTACTTTTCTCTGCAATATGTGTCCTCACCCACAAGCTTGCACCCCACAATCCCAAACACATCTTCGCCAGTCTGCTGGAAGCACACGGGGCTGCAAGGCCGGATGCCCTGCGCTCATCGTGGAAACAAAGAACTCGCCACTATCAAGTAGTTCGCATGCCGTGGACTCTGATCCCAACTACAGTATTTTACTTTCCCATTATTGTCTTTCTCCCAAATGAAGCCCACCGACTGGTCGGTGATACGCTAATCGAGGTGCTGTGCACTAACAACAACACTCTTCGACTGGTCAGATTGCGAGTAAGTGAAGTGGAATAACTTCTACGAGTCTCGCGACAATCGCGATCGATAGTGCGACTTTGGCGATTAAAGTCGCGGTGACTAAAGAAGATTGACTTAAAGAACTACAGTTTGGGATGGTCGAATGTGAGGAAAGTAAAGTTGTATTGGAGTTCGAAAGGTATAATTGAGTGGGGAGACGGGAACGATGCGCTTTAGTTTGCTGTTTCTACGTATAATCTAACAGCTATTTTATACAAAGACAGTCGGAGATTGGAGACGAAGTGAGAAAGTCGTGTAAAGAAAGAAACCTAGTCTAATAGGGGTAGAAAGAAAGGACTGCGTATCAATCACATGTAAATGCAGCCAAAAGAGGTGGTGAAAGGAAGATGAGGATGATCCTGTAACAAAGGAAGAACAAAGGAGTTGGATGGAAGAAAGGGAATAGGTACTCTAAACGAGTTAGTGTATCTAAGATGAAACGGGGTGTTACTGTTATGAAAGGCAAACTATTATGCGAGGGTCCGGGGCTCGATCCAATTTGGGGGTTTCTCTATCTTGGTCCGTGATGTCGTTGGAGATGATCGCGATACGATCAAGAAGTCGTACTAGTTGTCGCGAGCCATTGTGAAGTCACAAGATGTCGGACTTGTTTTCAAAGGATAGTATAAATCTGTCCGATTCGTCAATTTGGTGGTCAGCGCATATGAGTGCATATCATCAGCAAGGGGCAATCGCATTATCCAGTATGGAACCCACCAGGACTAGCTTGAAACCGATCCTGCCAAGAGGAGTAATTTAGAGAAGAAGCAGACTTTGGCATGTTTGTTCTGCCAGGAGCGGAAGATTGTTTGTCGCTGTCCTCTGGGGTAGTGCCGACCATACGTGCAAGTGAGTCTTGCAGAAAAGACAGCTGCACAACAAATCAAACTGGGAATGACCAGCAGTAACATTACTTACTTACGTCAGAACATTTGAGCTTCACGTACTTTGGTTTCTACTTCGCGCCCAATCCTCTTAATCTTGTATGGTGTCACGTGATTTGATTCATCGAATGTCGCCCGTTTCCGTTTGTCGTGTTTCCTGCATTTTGCCTTGCGACTTCCAGTATGTCAATCAAATATACTTATTAGATAAATACCAAACATTACTGAAGATCATCCGAAACATCACTGAGGTCCTCTTCAGCAGTCTTTTCAACACATCCAAAAACGTCAGTCTTGAGCCGTTCCAAGAGATCAGGCTCAATGGGTTGAAGATCCCTGGCTGGGGATAAATACAGCTCCAACAGAAATTATTGTGGTACTCACTGATCGGCAGCTATTGGAGCATGTTTTAGTCGTGAAATGACAGATTGCAGAATATGATCCTTTACAGCATTCTTTGGATCTAGCTGCTTAATCTGGAAAGGACTCATTGTTGTCAATACTATGCTTCATAGAAGACAAAAATGAGCGGCCATGAGAAAAAAAGAAAACAAGAATGTGTAAAAAACAAGGATCCATAAGGAACAGATCACAGGTTTGGTCAAAGCCGCACCCATAAGAAACCGATGCCTTGGCTTCGACATAGAAAGACAAGGGTAGAAAGGTACCTTGCTAGCCATGGTAAAAGTCGAAAGGAAAGAATTAATAAACGTACACGTGAGCAATCTTATAGTGAACAGACTTTAATGAATTAATCGGATCTTCAAATAAAGATATTTCGGGTCGCAAGTTTGGCACGTTACTAATAGTAGGGATAGTAACTGTGATACTGGACCAGTTTGAATTTAATATATTAGGAAATTTGTTCCGCGCTTGGACCTCTGAGTCTGTTACCGAATCAACGAATCATTTTGCAGTGGCCTGCTCCAATGTGTCTGTCATCCATCACGCCGCTCATGTGCCCAACTCATCTCCTTGCCATGCATAGATGTAAGTCAGCTACTTTTTTCATTAGGCACAGTGTATTGACTATTGATGCAGTTTATTAGTTTTATAGTTCCTAATGGATTCCAATGAACTTGAATACATGGATCCCCATGCCCATGCAAGAGGATGCGTCCAAGACTGCAATCCCACGACGCCGGCACCAACGCCCATCCAATCAGCACCAGCACCAACTCAATGCCACCATGCCACCACCAAGACATCGCAAGTGCCAGCTAATGGCGAGCCGACTCAACAACCATGGAAATAAGGAGGAGGATGATGAGTGCGACGATTCGCACCGAGAACACCAATGGCCTCGAACAGCGGAACTAACGGTGGCGGACCAGGCAGGACGAAGGTAATGTGGAGGGTTGCCACCAGCGATGGTGTAGTCGATGGTGGCAGCGGTGTCGAGATAGCACCACCACAACCGCTGCTGCAGCCATCCACGCGACTTGATGGTGGCAGTGATCTGGACCGCAAAAACGATGGAGGAAGTGATGGGGACGTCTGAGATGACATCCCCACTGGCTTTATTGATGGTGGGATATTGGGAGGGCCGTGGGAGGCCCAAAGGGCGAAGGTGAGTACCCACCCTTTCCCCCACATACTAACCATTCCTGCTGCTTGTTCGGGGCCAGGAGCCCTCCGCCATCCATCATCCCCTTTCCGTTTCCCCCATCCACCTCGCTTCCCAGCCCTTTTCTTGCTACACATTGCCACCCCCCACTCCATGCACCCTTCCCCACCCCATCATCCATTCCAGCCCTCACTCACCCTCCAGTGCCCTTCACCAATTTCAGACCCCATCTGGCGCCTCTGCAAAGGTGAGTACCCACCCCTTTGCCAGTGGTGCCCCATGCATCCTTATTTTTTATTTCTTTTATTTCTCTTTTATTTGCTGTATTTTCATGTATATTAGTCTATATACACTATCTAGAGGCACTAATATATGTCATATACAAAGATCTTGAAGAAATAGCGACTATCAGCATTGCGCCTGCAAGTTTACTTGTAAAAAAGATTTAGATATGATAAGTCCTTTTACAGTGGGATGTTTGAACGCAGGGGACTTGTTTGGAGATGAAGGGAAACAGGAGGCTCTGGGGTGCTGAATGAGGGTTGCAGGTGGGTTGTCCGAACACTGTGGGGCTGGGAATAATGAAAAACAAGGGCTGTGCGATTAGGGAAATGCAGGGGTAATCCCAGGATACATTTGTCTGTATCCGTACTCATACTCCCCACAGATACGGAAGCAATATCCACAGATTTTACCCACGGATTCGCGATCAAAATGAGCCGGAGATCATCCAAAACAGTCAAGAATTGACTGAGATAGAGTCCAATCAATGTTTAGTCTCTATCTCAGTCAATTCTTGACCATTTTGGATGATCTCCGGCTCATTTTGAAGCCCACGGATACAAAAATCTATATCCATACTCGTACTCTTAAGAGTACGGATACCTGCGGAAAAGGACTTACCCTTATCCCTGCATTTCCCTATGTGCGATCATGATGGGTTCATGTGTCTGAACCTAGCAGCAGGGGCTTGCCTGGGGGGACAAATGGAAATGGGGGTTCTGGAAGGTGGAACAAGGGAGTATGGGGCAAACAGAGATGCATGAGGTCAGAGAGGGCAAAATACATTTATCATTCAAAGGATGGGAACAATTTAATTCAAGACACATACGTTCCCGCAATATATACAAACATGAGATCCCGAGGGTGCACACACTGACAATGCTGCTTATTGTCTCTGAGGTTTCAGAGAAAATGGTGAATAATTCCACGACCATGACTTGCTGCATTGCTTTTTGGCTGCTGCCAACACCGCCTTGTTGTTGTCGGTCCAGAATGGGTTACTCCTGTCAAAAGCCACAGGAAGCATTTCTAGGGGGCCAGCTCTGTGGCCGATTGAGCATTCCCATGAACACATAGAACCTGACAGTAATGACCCACACTAATGCATCTGCCATGGACTCCTTATATAGAGATTTGTTGCATCTGATAAAATCCTTGCTGAGTTGGGCGAGAGCAAGTGCTTCTTGCAAGATGTCCATGTCCTTCTGATAGTTACAAAGTTTGAAGTGTACTAACGAGTCCTCAGCTCCATGGGCTAATTTTTGGATGGAGTGAAGCAGCTGGCGGAGGGTCAGAACTTAGCCAACATGATGTCAAAATATGCATACCAATACCGCTATGTATTTGCATACAGCGGTTGAGACGGTCTCTCCATCGGACCACAGATACTTTGCATGGCCACTTTGCTCGAAGTTTTTGATAGCAGCCTCGTAGACTTCACCTCCGAACAACCTGATGATGCCCTAAGTCCTAGATCAGTAGGGTCCAATCAGCCAACACAAGTTTTTCTCACCTTCACGTTGCTCAAATATGGAGGAGTTATACTGCCCAAGACCTTTGCCACAAGTGCTGTATTATGGTTTCGCGTCTTTTTTGTGGCAACCTGTATGTAAAAACCAAGTGTCAGGCATGGTGAAGGGTGAGACTCATTGCGTTGGACCTTTTCATTTTTATAAACAAACTGCTCCATCATGTGGATGTCTCTAGTGCAGTGATTCGGCAGTTGGTTCTGGAGAAAACATCTGGTTGCATAATTGCCAACAATGTCTAGGGGAAAAAATAAACAATATGAATAATCGTAGATACAACTAAATGAGATATTACCTGGTTTTGTGCAGTCTGGGTATCTTCTACAGTATTCCTTGATTCCATCCTGTAGTTGACTATCCATGGCATCATCGTTGAGCTCAGGAAAGATAAAATTCACAACTTGACTGTAGCCGTCGTCATCGCTGAGGTGGAAAACTGCACAAATTGACTTGTCACCCTTTTCCAATGACGCCCATGTTAGCTCGCTCTTATTGGTATCGGAGGGTGCTGCCTCGATATCAACAATTTTAGTATCTCATTTGAGGGGTAATGTTTGGGCCGACTTGGAAGTGTCGGGGGGAAGGAGGACTGCATTGCATGACGTTCTGGCATAGACCTGTTCCTCAGAGTGAATCTTGCTTGATAGATTGCCAGAAAATATGTTCCAGAGAGTCCCCATACGTATCCATTAAAGTCACAACCTGCAAAGATAAACAGAACTCAGCTCCAGAGATATAAACAGCACAAAAAAAAGACTTACTGCATCTTGAACAAATTGTGACGAAGCCAGGGCTTGCATATTGATTGGGATGATGGATGCACCCCCCTGATGGGCATATGCTTGAGACATTTGGGATGCGGGGATGGCACCTTGCGGAGATACCACCTGTTCTCCGTCATTACCCGTTTTCCTGGTCTGCAGTATCGAATGAGGTATAAACAGAAAATATAATGAATAAACGGCCTACAGAAACTGGGAAGAAAAACTGCACAGGGGCAGTATCCTGCTTAACCACTGGTAAAGAACTACTGTATTCAAATTGGAGCCAAGTCAGATAGACATGCAGTGGAAGCAGTGATATTTCGTCGACCAAGAAAGATGCTGCTGATGGCGTACTGACTTCAGTAATGGGCCTGAATGGTCCACTGCCATATGTGTTGGGTGTGATGGGTGGGGGAGTGGGACTAGTGGGTTGGAAATAATCATTAGACATCGGTGCCGTACTGGCCACAGTTGACAGTGTCAGCTCTGCAATGTCCGTGTCTACTGCCATTGCTGTGTCCATAGTTGTGAACGGGGCTGGCCCAGCGATAGCGATTCTAGGTCCAAGTCCATGGTACAGTCCAAGCCAGGCTGACAGTAGGATGTTGCTGCGGCACCACGATCATGATGACCGTGACTGAGACTGGGTTGGGACAAAAAAGAAGCCCATGCCAGTGAGGGCCCAGGCAAATGGTGCAGTTCATTCGGTGTGGACTCGGAAAAACGTAGGGATTCAGATTCGTGGCGGGCACTAGACTGGGACTTGGAAGCAAACTTGAATGAGTTTGCAGCCATAACTTGAATGCCAGAGCCGACGTGGCTCAGACAAGACACTGCAAGACATATGATTACAAGGCTCCGATGCATCTGTGGCCATGTAATGATACATGTCATAGGGACAATCATCCCGTAAGTCTGGGTCTGTCAGGGCCCCGATTATAATTCAATGGTTGAGCGGAGGAACATAACGTTATGCTACTGCTCTCATACTGCTTTTGGTTACTTCGTTTGCATTCGATTCCCACCACCACCACACCAAATTGAAATGAACACTCTCCTGTCGTCTCCAATTTTACTGTCTGACTCTTCACACGGATCACCCCAGTCATCTGGGGTGCCCCACCCTACCCTTCCATCCAACTCAGGCTTACTCCCAAGCTGGGACCACTTATTGAAGAGGCACAATATACCACAGATTTTGCACGTGATGGATGAGTTGGATTGGATGGGTATAGCCTATGCCTATGAAGTGCGAGACATTGTCAAAAATGAACTAAACCTCACCGAAGGACGATATCGCCAGCAACTCATTGTAGCAAGATCCTACAAGTTGCACTTTTTGAAAGCAAAAAACAAACTTCAACAAATGAACCAAAAACTGGGTGTGATCATCGACATTGCTGTGAAAGAAATATCCACCCAAAAGGATGACAGCCATCAAAAGAGTCCTACTGGTATGTCGCATCACTCATGGCTGCCAGCCTCAATAAATATGGCGCTACACAGGTAAATGGTCCCAGAAGTTGGATGAGATGGATTACAACCTAGACACAGGTCCTAGAGTAGTGGGTCACAGTAAGTCGGTGTTCACTGTGGTATACACGATAATGTTCATTTCTCGTCAAGCTTAGGCTCATTCTCAATGTTATTCAGGCCTGCTTTGGGGTTGGGAATTTGTACGATGTTGGTTTATTATTTTTCGACAATATATATTATATATTTGTACTGCTTGCGGGTTGGCCATCGCATCCATCAACCAAAAAATTACAGTGTGAATGAGCAGCTTCCACAATGTCAAACGAAGATATAGCATTTCCTAAAACACTGGTGAAAGCAGCTGATATCAGTTACTATAACTTGAACACATGAAGATAAAAGGATGGATGTATGAATTCCACATGGCATGTCCGACCGAGTCCACAGCGGATGACACCCAGCTACTTGACTTGTTTTTTCTGCTGAGGTCCATCAATGACCACCAATCCTGGCCCAGACTCCGATTCACTATGCATCCTCTTCTTCCCAAACCACTTGTCATACCACAGATAGGCCGTTTTGATGAGGCCAGTGGTGATACTGGAACGGATGAGCTTCCAATCCACCTTGAATAGGGTAGGTTGCGTCAATGGCATACGCCACTTGTGCAAGGTCTGGAGGATGCATTTGGCCCAAACGGCTTGCAAATGGCTATCCAGGTCTTTGGAGGGAATATCTCCTGCTGCCAGTAAATCGAACTGAGGGAATGTCAGAGCTGAGTAAATGAAACACCGAACTGAACACAGACGGAGATAGTCGGGGATGTCATAGTCCATCCTTTAGGGAACAAGTGCACCTCAATTTCAACATCATTGATCCACCGGTTCCCTTGAATATCAAGTTTACTGAATGGGTTGTCCTTCTGCTGTTCTTCGCATTCTAGAACCCAGGTATTGTGGAAGTCAATCCAGATGTCCTGTTGGTCCCTCTCATTGTTGGGCCTAGCCCACTGAGGATTTTCTTGAATTTGCAACACGAGAACTCCACAGATGGACTCTGATTTCAATATTCGACCAACTTTTTCAAGTAAAGACAACCACCATTGAGTGAGGGTTCAAGGTGGAGCAAAGATTGCAGGGGACCCACCCAAAGTGTCATATCAGCCAGAAACTCACCCACTGAGTCATCTGTATATGGGCTTGTGATATTATACAACACTTCCCATTTAGTCCCCATTCCTGTTCCCTCTGATGTTCTCTGAGAGTCCATTGCTTGACAGAACTGGTGGCCAATGGCCGAAATGGCCCTTTCATGAACTGCAGTGGGTAGTTGAACAAATAATATTCCCTTCTCCTGGAGATAATCATATCTGATACAAAAATCTCTAAGTAACCCACAACAGAAGGTGGCGTCGATGGCACTTACTTCACCCTAGCTAACTTGAATTCTGAGTTTGCTGGCTTAAACAGTGTATCAAATTCTCCGCCACTCACACAGGTCAATTCCTGTATTATCTGTGAGCACATCTTGAAATGTTCAATTTAAAGTCAATGTGCCTTAATAGAGCCCGCCTCCTTTGTGACAATGAATGCTTTCAATTCCTGCAGCCACCAGGGCTCAGTAGGTAATAACCCCCAGACAGATATCAAAGGTGTGGCCAGGGGTTGCGAAACACTTGCAGACAGCATGGGAGTTGAGGATGGCAACATTTCTCCAACAGTTGGTTTTGCATTCTGGGATTGAGGATGGCGGGTTTGTGGCGTGATTTGGTTTCTGCAACCCGGACATCACTGTTGCTTGTGGATGGGATGTACAGTTGGAAATGGGGTAAGTGGGTGGTTTCTGTCTCGCCATAAATCGTGGTCATCATGATATTGCAACAAACTCGGAGCACGTGTTTCGTATGGAAAACAAGACGACAGCCATTTGTAAGCATGCCGTTTACAGTCCGATGCGGCATGGTATTAGGACCTGAGTCACTCTGTCTAGAACCTATCAGCCTAGGATAGATACAGGAGGGAGTCTTATTACTCACTAGTAGTGTAGCATATTGCCAGATTAAAGGTACACCTATTTGTATAACTATATACATGAAATAAAGGTGTTGAAAAATCTTCATATAGCAACTATGTTTGAACTCTGGTGACTTTCCTACCCCAGTAGATAGGCTGGCTGCAGTAGCCTTGCTTCCTACTTTGCTGGACAAGTCAAAAGGCTAGATTGAAATCAAACATGATGGTACTGTCACACAGCATGAGCCCAGACTATTTTATTGCTGTCGATCGGTTGAGGGATGTTGCGTTGGCGATTTGTGTTGTAGGCAGCCTATGGGACTATTGTGGAAAGGAGAGAAATAATACATGCTGTTTGCCTGCACTTTACCGGCGCGTCTGTTTGTTGTCTGCCATTTGGCACATCCTCTCTCGCCTGCACTATCACTTGCCACAAACAACATCCATTCATCCTTCATGTCCCACCCTCCGGCTCCATTTCCAACCACGTCTCCCACTGCATCCCTCACCATGTCTCCCACTGCGTTTCCAACCTCGTCTCCCACCTTGTCTCCCAACATATTTCCCACCGCATCTCCCATCTCGTCTTTACTGGCTTTGGAGGCGAGATCCGAACATCTGAGCAGTGGAATCGGGTCTACCGATCCTGTCCAACATGCAACAGATGGCAACAATGTAGTCGGCCAATTGTCGCCACTTTTGCTACCTCTTCGAGGGTTCCAGGATGTACTCGTCGGAGTGTCTAATCCAGCCACATCGTTGGATCTAACAGCGTCTAACGTTCATGATGATGACATCCGTGAGTATCCTTCCTTCTTTACCTTCTTGTGGCTGAGTGTTGAGGCCAAATCAGCTGGGGTAAACTTGATAGCCTGAGAACATTGCGTGGGCTATGGAATGGAGACAGTGGAAGAGGCAATGAGGAAACCTGATGAAATTTTGATTGTCAGTTGTTTCATTTGTATATTGAATATTTGAACTATTGTCCCCAGTAATTTTGCTTCAATCTATTCGATTTGGACACTGCTCAGTGGGATCAACTATGTTCTGATTGTTTAATTCCATTGTTCAATTCCACTGTTCAATTCACCATTCAATCCGTCACCACCAATATATGATATCAAAGGGTCTAATGGACCAACCTCTTTTTTTTTTGGGAGTGTGATGAACCTCCATTCTGCAAGAAGTAAGCCTTCATATGAGAGGGTTTATCTTCTGCTCATGTGAAGGCTTCTGGTCCTTTTGCTTCACATAACAGGCCACGATTCGGTGCTGTTGATCAACCAAGTGGTACCTGTGCTGGGGATCATTGCTGCAGACCTATGATAGCAGAGGGCAGAGGGGAAGTGCATAGTACATTTCTGACTTTACAAGTAATATATATGGTTAGGTAAGATTTTTACTGACACGTGCTAGCCAAAATGGATCACACAGGAGTGAGACAAAATAGTCTAAAATTCTGCCCTCACAATAAAAGCCCTAAATATCAGTCTACAAATCCTAAATATTTGAATCATTTTCTCTTTTCTGAATACACGTTCACAATAATGAAAACAATAAAGGCCTAAATAATTGTAATTTCTGTATGCACTATTTTCTCACACCTTACAGTGTATCTTGTCCATGAAACATGAACCAGCCGAGATGGACAATTCCCACTCTGAGTGGGCCAGCCAATCTTGGCCGACCAATATCTTTCTCCAGGGCAGATGGCTTGGCCGAGGGGTCTATGTTCTGAGGTACATGAGTTGGCAGAAGCAGAGGGATATATTGGCCAACCGGTCTGGGTATTTTGGCTGGCCATGGAACATGGATTGGCCGACCGGTCTGGGGTTTTTGGCTCACCATGGAACATGGATTGGCTGACCGGTCTGGGTATTTTGGCTGGCCATGAGAGATGGATTGGCCGATGGCCCTGGGTATTTTGGCTGGCCATGGAACATGGATTGGCCAACCAGTCTGGTTATGTCGGCTGAATACTATATATTGGCTTGCTGGCCATTATTGGCAGATGGTTATGGTCTAGTTGGTTAGGAATATCTTAGTTTGAACTAAATCTTCTCTAATGATATATATTACTCCATCTTGTTTGCAAAGGCAATTTCTGCTTGTACTATCATATTCCTCCACATTACCATCTGTTTTTCAGCATAACAGATGTGCCCCCTCAGTCCGGGACCAACTTTGTCACGACGTACTTCTCATTGCACTTCCTGGTGTTGCAACCAACGAATCGTGTTACCCATTTCTGACTTGATGCTTTGCAATTCTTCAGACCACCAATCATATCTGGCCTTTCAATGGAGCCAGTTTACACGATACACTGTATAGCAGTAAGATCTTCCATGAATTGCTGTAGGAGAACCATTATTTACCTTCCTGCATCCAATCGTTGTCCCCAGTATTATTCCTATCTTTCATCTGCCAGATCCAGGGAAGCTTGTGACTCCTCTGGCCCACTCTATTCTCCTCAAGCATATCACCACTCATCTTGATATCCTCCTGCCTCAGCACTTTGAAACGAACCAAAATGTCTGCACTCCCCCCTAGACTGACCAATGCTCGACGAGCCTGCCTGTAGCTGGTGGCATATTTGGAAACTTTTTGCTGGATGACATGTATGTCGTCCCATGCTCAAGTCTTCTTCTTCTGACTGTTTGCTCCATGGACAGAGGTTCGAAAAATTACCATTTTCTCACCCAGTGTCATCCTCAAGTTTTCCAAACAGTCGTTTGCTTGCCCCACCCTGAGTTCCACCTCCTGAGCAGCCAAATTTTCCAAACCCAGCTGAGCACATTCCTCAATTCCCAAGGTAGATGGCATTGTAAGTCGACAGTTTTCAGGCCATTCTGTGACGTTATCATCTTCTTCTTCATCTACCTCGCCCTCCTCATCCAAATCCATGATCCAATCATCAGCATCTGATTCACAATTCACCAAATTACAGTCATCCACTTATTCACCCAGTATTCCATGCATTTTTCTGTGGAACGAATCGATTCGAGACTGAAGCCTATTTCAACAATCCTCCAGATTTGCCTTGTCTGTGAAACTGCCCGTTTTTTGAACAGCATGCGAAGTTGTCTTCAGAGTATTCCTGTAGGGTAAACAAATGTCAAAGAGACGATTGATGAGAATGAGGATACATCCTACTGTGCTTGTTCTATGTTTATTCCTTCATTTAAAATGGTCACCCGACCAGCCATTACATCTTTGGGGTTCCCTGTGGTAGTGTTGCCACGACTAAGACTACTAGTCAACTGGCAGTCATAGTCATAGTTGATTTTAGCTGCAACTCAGCTAGTTGCAACTATGACTATCTAGTGGACTAAAATTATATCATGTCTGTTCTGGTATTTATAAGTGATTTAACATACATTTGTTTAATTATAGTTGACTATTCTCAAGTTTAGTTGACTACAATGACCAGCTAAGCTGCAACTTTAGCTGCAACTATCAACTATGACTACTAAAATTTTGGTGTAAATAGTCTAGTCGTGGCAACACTACCCTGTGGTCAGTCTCAACCTGATCTCGGCCTATGATGGTGCTGGTGAAACATCATTACCATGTCCAAATTACCCACACTTTATAAGACAAACCTTTCTCCATTCTGACGTCGAATACCCTCAAATAGTCACCACGGAAATCCATTGCCCTTGTTTCTTCTTTCTTCCACTGCGACAGCACTTGCTCATCAACAGTTTCGGAAAGCTCCTCAAAGGCTGCCTTCATTTCCTGCATTCCATCTACTGCTTTATCATACCTTTTCAACAAAGACCGAACTGTGGGACGGCTATGGTGATGATTTGTATTGATGGCATGCCTGTGAATCACATACCCATTCCTACCAACTTCTTCCAATTCGAATCCCTCATAAGGTCATCCAGGATCTCACGTCGTTGGGATTTTGACATGAAACGAATAAAACTGGAAATCTTGTTGATGATAGCCCACAGTGTCTCCAAAATTTTGCCATCCTGCTGACCAGCACCACAAACAAAGTTGAGACTGAATAGGGCAAAACACTTGGCAACATGTGCACCAAGATGAAACTTGCCCACAGCCCCAATGATCTTGAGTGCCTTGGGGAGAGTGAGGTGGTCAGAATCGGAAACCCTTTTAGCAAAATTGATGAGCCAACTGCAGACGATATCATATTCCACCAGTGCTTCCTTGATACCACTGTGGCACAGCCTATTGAGAGCATTGCATATTGAATAATCAACATTCATGTGTCAGGTGCAGGCTGTTTAATAAATTTGTGACGATTCATAGCTCAAAACACATGACTGACCGTTCACCCTTCTGGAAGTCGACAACACTGTGTGGTACAAAGCAACCATGCTTTGCACAAGCACATGCACCAATTCCAGTAGCATATAAGTTATGCCGATTGGCATTGGCTTGGTTGACAGCCTTATGGTTCGAGCACTGTGATCTCTGATAATGGATCATTGATTTAGCATTCACGAAATTCACAATTTGATAAATACCTCTTTGGACTCCAGGGAAGCTGCCAGATGAGCACGATAAGGTGCATCCTCAACCATATAGCCTTGTCCATAAATAAGCCCAACGTTGTCATCAGGCTTCTGCATGTTAATCTGCTCAGCTTTGAAATTCCCATCAACGACGATGCTGGGCCTGTAAAGCCACCTGTTTCCATGTTTGGTGAGGAACTACATGAAAACTGATCAGAATGACCCACTGATGAGGTCTATCCGTCCAGTTCTGCAGAAGATTTATCCCCGGCTGGGGACATGCAGGGCAAAACAATGCCAGATCACCATTACCAGGCTCCCTCTCAGTATCATGCTTAAAGCCAAATCATTTCTTGAGGTTCAAGTACCGCCACTGTCTTGAGACCCTCATTAGTTCATGATAATGATCCTGAACAACATAACTCAGTACTTTGTCCTGTATGGACTGTGTAACCAAAGAAGAAGTATATCACAAACCGGCAATGTATCTGGAAATGTGTTTGAAGATGGTCTCCTTAACTTGTTATAAAAGTTGTTTGCAGACATTTTGCACTCCATCGAATCAATGTAGAAATGATCCAGGAGCTGGAAAGTGAAGGCTGACAATGGCCATTTTGCCGTTGCAGGATACAAATGCATTTGAAGTAGTTGAATGTCTCGAGTAGGGGCATCTGGGCAGGAGCACCATCAGATTTGACGTTGGTAAATTCCATTTGTATGAGTGACAGTGAGGATATCCTCCTCGTCGTGAACACCCAATTCTGATTCCGAATTGTCCTCCTCATCCAGGCCAGACATTAACATATCCCTCACAGATGTATCTTCGACAGATGGCTCCTGTCCATCATGTCTGTATGACGGACAATTGCCTCCACCATGGCCAAGACACATGACCAGGCCAATCGCATTAAGGGCATATTTCAAGAAACATTTGCCATTCCAGATCTCAATTCTGTGGAATGGATCATGCTTGTGTGTCTGCAAACAACAACACTGGCAGAACGAAGGACAACCATAGCAATCAGGGCAACGAATAGACATATCAGCCATGAGACATGTCTGGCACGTAACATCGGAAGGGGGCCTCAGATGATAAGAGTTCGGAGAGGTATTGCTTGTGAATCGCTTTCCAGGCTGCCATTTCATCATTCTGTGTCTAATTGACATGCAATCAAAATCAAGTCGAACAGATAATAGTTGTGTCAACCTTTCCACTCTTATTTCGGTGTCTCCTTGTCAGAGGCTCCTCCTCTTCCACAAACGACGTTTAGGGCATGGGAGGATCTTCACTCCTTTCTGATTGTTTTACAGGACTTGGCTGACGAATGACTGGACGAGCCTTGACTGGCTTTCCACCTCGTTTCTTTGCCACCACCATAAATTCAACCTCTCTGGCAAATTCCTTTTTTTTTCCTGACCAGGAAGTGACTTTCGATTTC
This sequence comes from Hygrocybe punicea, assembly GCA_963556145.1. Taxonomy (NCBI): domain Eukaryota; kingdom Fungi; phylum Basidiomycota; class Agaricomycetes; order Agaricales; family Hygrophoraceae; genus Hygrocybe; species Hygrocybe punicea. The sequence goes on along the minus strand of OY744466.1, from coordinate 4,937,914 downwards.
GGCATGGATGAACAATAGTTGGATGAGTGTGGGAAAAGTGAGCCAATGACACGCATTATAAAGACCAATGCACGAGGCAAAACACATGGCAAATAATAAATATGACATAAATTACATGCCTTGACATACAAATACATTTCAGTACAGGACAAGGTTACAAATCCGATGAACTGTCAGAATCTGATACCATCATTTGGGCCTCAAACCAACCTCGGATGAATTTAACATCACTGGATGAACCCTCCTTTCCTTCCACTACAACCCTGTCCAGTACATCCCCCTGAAGGCAATTACAAACAGCTTGCCTGCGCAAGGCCCCCTGGAGTTCCCAACGGAGCGTGGGTATTCGCCAGTCTTGCCATGGATCTTTGGCAGCATTTATGGTACTCTTGTTACCCAGCATGATGTCCATCATTTCCATTGGGTTTTCTAAGAAGATTTGAAGGAAATGCAGCATGTAGATGCCACAATCATCAAAATTTGGCTGTCCAGGTACCTGAAAACAAATCTTCAATTCAGTTGCAACACTGACATTAGACTTTGTTCACTGTCGGGGTGACTCTCTTGATATGCGCCAGCTTTTTCACCTGTCTGGTGTTCATCGCAATGCTGGCCAGCCACGCATGCACCAGGGATATATCTTTATGACGGTTTGCCGGGGGCAGTGAATCGAGAACAAATGTTACACTAATCGAAGATGAGTAAGTTCAAGGCAAAGCTAAAATGGATAATTACGTGTGCAGTCCATCAGCAGGATTTTGTGACAAACATGCACCAGGATTTGTCACGATAATCAAATACCAGTGGTCACTGATGGTGAGGTGAGATGTTGCCTTCACGAAAGCTGTCTGCACTCACCCAGTGGGAACAGGAAAGACCAAGTATCAGAGCGAAAATATGTCGATTGCCTTCATCCACCTCTTCAAACTCTTCACACTGTTCTTCCTGTGTCCAGATTCAGAGGAAATTAAGTTATATGAACCACCAAGCAATGTGTACCTCAATTTCTCCATGAAAAAAGTAATGAATATGTGTATGTTTTCCGGCAAATCTGGTTGATGGATTGTTGCTTTCTGCAGAGTGTAGCTGAAACAGGGAATAAGCTACTGCACTGGAGGGTTGAAATATACTTACTGGGTACCGAAATTAATCAGTTCGTCATCTAGCCAATCCTTTTCCAAACGTTGATATGAAATCCATGGAACCGCACCCCACTCTGAGTATTTTGCAACGGTACACGTGTTTTCAACCCTAGAACACCTGAGTGAGCAATGGGCCTGGCAATGGCTATGTTATGTACATGACCGCATCTGGCCTTTTATTTAACTGCAAAAATCGGCCGTTGGTGTTGACATCGTTTCTGTTGAAGTAGAGATTAGTTGTGGTATTATGAATTTGTCATACTGACTGTAAATATTTGATGCTACTTTCGCCCAGTGTGCTGGTGAGCAAACTGAGCAAATCTGCATACATATCTGTCATCCAGGATGCTTGCTCATTGTTGAAATAAATGCCAATTTGATGTTTTGACACAATTTCTGAGTATCAATTGGAGTCACATCTAACCTCATGGAAATGGTGGAGTACCATTGTTCTTTTGGCCTAAAAACATGCAGGTGGACTTGTCCATATGTCGAGACATGAGCACATGCAATATAAAGCCGCATATCTGCTCTTCATTCGGTTTTGTGGCCTACAAAATTACGTGAATATCAAGGGTAGGCTCTTGACAACTAACAATCACCTGGCAACTGACAACATCGCGTTCGACCAAAATTTGCATGGTTGCAGAGCTGTCATCTGTCAGAATGCAACACACACTGGTATAGTAAGTGATGATTAGGATGCTGCATGTGATGATTTACCATGAAAATTTGCATTTAAATTCAACGGATGTGTTGCCTTCCGATGATTTGTGGTAGGTGTGTCCACCAGAGACTGTGAAAAGGACAGGGAGATGAAGAGATGGCATATTAGATTGTTGTTCAGAGATGCACGTGATGGTTGAAAAAAGAGACACTTTTTCATCATGTGATGTGGAGTCCGGTCCACATGTGATGCCTAAACTTGACATCACATGTGATGTCACATGCATGATGTCATGTGTAAACGTCCAGACGTGATGTCACATGCGTGATGTCACAGCATTTCTATGACTGTTGGACACGCTCAACAAGGTGGGGAAAATGACTGAGCTTTGTATACTATGACCCATCAGGGATTCGGCGCTCCCCTCTATTCGGCACCCCTACTGTAACCCAGTCCCTGCTGCACAGAACCCTTAGATACTTTGTATTTGTACATTTATGACCTCTAAGGTGATTTTCTAATACAATTTCTGTGAATATATTGCAATCTGGAAAGAGTTGTATTTTTCAGTATCTGTCACGCTCTGCCGGTGAAGACTCACATTGGAGTTTTAAACACGACTCTGTGTACCATGACACACCTATGCTCCACCAAGAAGCACCCGGACCTCACGTACAATGAGCACATTCAAGCTGCTGCAAATGGCATAGCAAGAGGTATATATACTACAATAGCAGAGGCAGCCAGAAAGAATAAGGTAAGTTCCCCAATTACTGAAACCGATCATACTTTACCGTTCATGCAGGTTGCCCGTCAAACACTCAGTGATTGCATCAATGGCAAACACAAAACATGATCTGTTGCAAATGTCACCAATCAGTTGCTGAATGCTTCAGAAGAGAAAGTATTGCTTGACTGGTGCGACCATCTTTCTTCCTCTGCAACTCCTTTAGGCCCAGCATCCCTGTGCACTCGAGCATTTGCTGTAACTGGTAAACACCCTGGAAAGAACTGGCATGTCCGCTATGCCAAACGCAACCCCACTCTCAAGCTCTCGAAGCCTAGTGGCTTAGACCCAAAACGTGCACAGAATTTTAATCAGACAACTGTTAAGGACTACTTTGACAAATGGCAACAATTAGATATGAAATTTGATGGAATCCCACCTGAACAAAATTGGAACATGGATGAGAAGGGGATTCAGTTAGGTGGAGGATGAAAAAATGGAGGACAAAAATTTTACTTGCTCCAAAATCAGAAAGCCCGATATCGCATCCGTGACGAGAACCTAGAGTTGGTTACAGTGGTGGAATGTGTGTCAGCTAGCAGGCAGTCCATGCCGCCATCTTTCGTTCTTCAAGATGGTCCAATGCCTGACTGGACTGATCTCCCCAGTGTTGGAAGGTACAGTGACAGTCCAGATTTCTCATCTACATAACACTTATGAATATTCTGCAGTGTTGTGACTTCAGAGAGTGGTTGGACTGATCGTGAACTGACAGAGAAGTGGTTCAAGAATGTCTTTATTCTTAATGCAGTGAAGGTCGATAAAGACAAACCGATTGTATTAACATTGGATGGGCATGATTCTCATGAGACGCCAGCAATGCAGCAGCTTGCATATGACCACCAGATCATCATCCTCTGCCTGCCCTCAAAGACGACTCACAAGTTTCAACCTCTTCACGTTGCTGTATTCAACTTAGTGGAATGAGAATGGTCCAAGCATTGTGCCAGATGCCCTTCTGAAGGCATAAAGATGACTCGGTACAACATCGTACACGAACGGTGATGACACCAGAAATTATCTGCACTGCATTTCGCAAAATGGGTATTCACCCTCACAATCCAGATATCTTCATGGATGAAGATTACGCCCCGAGTATGGCTTCCTCAACTACCACCCACGTTCCTCATTCATACCCGGATGACATTCCCAGCTCACCACTTGCCATGAGCTCTGATTTGAGTGACGAGGTTTATGAGGATGGTGGGAATGAGGAGGAGGAGGAGGAGGATAGTGGGAGTGATGATGAAGATAACGGCAGTGATTTTAGTGTTGATGAGGTGATGGACTTGGAGCACACCCCCAATGAACATACTCACTCAATGGCTGCAGTGAGTGCTGCAGGCAATTCTGGCATGCCTGATGGCTTACCTCTTGCACACATCAAGAGTATCTCTCACTCTGGCACCGGCACACCCATAACCCACTCATCTTCTGTCCGGTCCATCAACACCATTCTCTTAGGATGTGAATCTCAAATTATATTGTTGACACAAGATCAAAGGCGAACACATCCTGAAACCATATCAGAAATACGCCTACTTCGACTTCAGGTCCTTGTGCATTCAAATGAACTTGGTAACACTTGTTCACAACTAGATGCAGCCAATGCCCATTGCACAATAGCACAGCACGAGGCAACAGATCTCTGGGTCCAACTCGAAAATCAAAAATGCAAGCAAACACACAAATCAAACAAGGTCAAGTCTTGATTCGTGACACATCCAGAGCTAAAGGAGCTCTTCAAAGCTGAGAAAGCTGAACGTGCAGGGAAGGAGAGTGCCAAGGCTGAGAAACAGGCCCAGAAACATGCTGAGCAAGCCAAGCGCATGGCACAAATCAATGAAGACAAGGTCTCGAAGACTTTCAACAAGCCTCTTAGATCTTACAAGCTCAAGATTGACTTCTTAACCATTGCCAGCGCCCTTGGACTGTTCACTGAGGGTACGGTTCCTGAGCTTAGTGCTTGAATCAAAACTCATATGGAAGAACACCCCGAGATATCTGAAAACACATGATTTGCAGGCCTTTTCGCTACCTCAGGACGTCGCCACACTAGCCATTCCAATTCCGAGTCCATGAAACCTCTGGAGTCCAATGCTGGTCCATCATATTCTGTCAACTCAGGCGCTTTTGCAGCTGCCAGCAGATCTTCGTTGTCATCTTCTTCACACCTCTCAACCAATCTCCAATTGGCTCAAACGGTACCTGGCCCATCATCCCATCCGAGTCCATTCTACAATGAAACACCTTACAATTTCTTTCATTTCATGTAGGGCAGCAATTTATGTACTTAGAAGAATTAATTCCGAGTCGTTACTACGGTTTTTCAGTTATAAAAACTCCGAGTGGCGGAATCTGAATACCGCCACTGTGACATGCTGTGACACGCCGAATAGAGGGGAGTGCCGAATCCCTGATGGGTCATAGTATTGCACATCGTCTCTGAGATTACTTATTCCCTTGGTAGACATTGTTCTATCTTTGCGATTAGAAATCAAATGCCACCCTGAGCATTTGTTTTTATTTGGTCAGAATTCACCTTATTTTGTCACATCCTGAGTTGCAACATCAACATTCCGCAAGGTAATTTCTCTTGAGGCTAATACACTATGATATTTCTGCATTTCAATGTTCACTTGTACTGCAGCAAATGACAGCTCCCTTGTATCCTTGGTAGGGCGCTGTACCAGGAAAATTTCCAAAGCCGTATTTATGATGGTTCTTGTTGATCTGCCACCTGGTGAAACTGCTCATGTTCACGACATTGAATGCCTCCCACCATCTGTGTAGAACATTATACTCAACCCACTTTTGATTGTGTAGGGATGTGCCTGAAATCTATTCATGTATTTTCATGCGGCCGCCACCGAACAAGAACGTTATTCTGTCCGATGGCTAGGCAATGACACGGGTATACCCGCGGGTGTCCCGAGGCCAACCCGTACCCGGACCTGCTCCAACCCGTACCCGTCTACCCACGGGTCTTTTTTCAGCGGGTAGATGGCGGGTAGCGGCGGGTCGGGTACGGGTATTGACCCGCGCAGGAAACCCGGCAGGTTCCAGCCCACATCTACCTCGCATCGCTGACACGCATGTCAATTGACGTGGCGCTGTGCAAACGCGAGGAGTGGGGGCTGGGAACCACGCGACGGGTTGGGTTCTTGTGGGCGAGAGACCCTCCCCCATCGTATCCGTCTCCTCATTCCCCGCACCATCTCCCATTCTCCCCTCCCTCTCATCCTCCTCCGTCATCGCGTACGCGTCAGCTCGCGTTTCGACACCGTTTAGCCTTGGCGTTCGCAGTTGCGGCGTCTGGACGGCGGCATCGTGATTGTGGGCGCATGTGGGCATGTACTTGGGGGGGGAACAGGGTCTGGGGCGCGTTTGGGCACATTCTGTTGCACGGGCATGGGCTTTGGGGCCTGTGTGGGCGTCAAATGGTCGGGTGTTGTGAGACTGCAGTCTGGGACGCGTTTGAACGCGTTTTCTTGCACGGGCATGGGGTTTGGGGCTGGGGTGGGACTTGAGACGCGTTCGGACGCGTTTTGCAGCGGGGACGGTGTGTTTGGGGCTGACGCGGGCGCGTGATGTGTCTCCTGTTGGGTTTTGGGCATGGGGGTTCGCATTGGGGCACTATTTGATGACGGGGTGTCGTGCAACGCGGTTGCTGTGGCTTCTTGCAGTGGGCGTGTAGGGACACGGTTTCACGCGAGGATGGGGCCGTTTGGCAGGCGGTTGGTGTTGTGTTGCCATGGAAGTAATGGCTATCGGCTTTGTCTGTGTTGTCGCGGATGCGTGCATGCGTGGGGCAGCCTGTGGGGGCGCGGATGCATTGCTGGGTCTCGTTGTTGACGCCGGTATTTGTCGTGAAGCTGTGTGGCTCTGTTTGGGCCGGTACCTGTGGGTATACCAAGACCCGCGGTCACGGGTACGGGTTTTGCCCAGGTCCAAAAAAGGTAACCCGTACCCGGCAGTACCCGTACCCGCAACCCGCGCAGGTTACCCGTACCCATGTCATTGCCTACCGATGGCCAGGCATGATGCAATCAGAAGACGCAGGCCCTGCACAAATGCCGTTCCTGAAAGAAGGTTGGCCACCCATGTTTGGTGTGGACAAAGATGTTCATATGTGTATGGGATATTTCGTTCACCTAGCCACTAGTTTTGCTACAGGTCTGCTACATCCTTTGATCTTCAGTCCAATTTCTGAATGTTCTTGTTCAGCACACCATGTACAAATGCAGTTGAATTCAAGGCACTGGTGTACATTATTTGGAAGCAACACTGTAATTAAATGTCTTGGTAACAAAGTGCCATTCACAACGTTCCTAGCCAGATTATGAATTATATTGACAATTTTCACATCGTTCCAATTACATTTCTCTACAACAGTGCCATTTACAACGTTCCCAGCCTGTATATAAATTTGGACGGTGACAAGTCACCATCCAAACATGGCCACATCATGTGAGTGAATTTACTTCACGTGATGAATCACAACCGTGTTTGTCACGTGAACAAATACAACCAATCACAAGCGCTCATTGAATTATTTTTTCCCTCATTCATTGTTTTCCGCCTCATCATTGTTCATCCCACACTGCGAGATTGTTGTACTGGGCAACAATCTCGCATTCTGGGATGCTATGCATTTGGCATTATGTCTCATTCTCCTACCCGAATGGTGAGTGGTTTGTTATGTCTCCACTGACTTCCATCTAGTGTTTCCACAGCTATAGCCGATGTTTTATGAAAATTTGCCTCTTTAGGCTGGTAAAATTAGCTAAAATTATGAAAATATTTGAGGAGATGGGCAAAGCCAAAAGCTGGGGGGTCACTTAAGGGTGCTAAGAATTTGGTGCCCAATCTTCAGAGTTATTCAACCATCGCTGTTGAGCCTAGCCAGCTACCATCCAACAGCTATCCCTGAAGAACCCTGAGAATTGAGCCCCAAATCCTTAGCACCCTTAAGTGACCCCTCAGCTTTTGGCTTCACCCATCTCCTCAAATATTTTCATAATTTTGCCTAATTTTACTAGCCTAAAAAGGCAATTTTTCAAAAAACATCGGCTATAGCCGTGGCAACACTACTTCCATCGATTTAGAATATTGGTAAGTAACTGATTGTTTGTTACTGCGATTGATCTTCTACAGCTTTCCGAGATGTTTTCCACCTGGATTAATTGTGGCATCAGTGTGTGCCCAACTGGTGGTGGCTGGTCCTCAAAAATAGGCGCCTGCTGCTGCCGGTCAACCTGGAAGGAAAGGGCGGGTGAATCCCCTGGACTTCCTTGCTGGGCAACCTACTCGTAGCGGGCCTGGCAGCCTCGTTGATATCAAGACAAGTAAGTCTCATTGTACTTTTGACTATTCTATTGTTCACAAAACGGCACAGGTATCAATCAGCTAGTAAACTTGCGTGTTCTGTATACATATAAACTGAATCTGCTTGGGATTGAGATTGTTTTTTCTATGTGTTGTATTTCACAGTCAGTTGTGCCTGTGAATTGGTGAAATCACTGTATACAACGAATTATTGAATGCTAAAAGTTCTAACCATAACCCCATGTTAAATTATACCGCCTCAAGGCCACCATGTGTAATGAAACCGTCCTTCTCAATTCTCAACCAATCTCAATTCTCAACCATTATGTACACAGACAGAATCCTCTCAAAGAATGCACAATCCGAGGCAATGGAAGCCTCACTTTCCATCAACATGAAAACAATGGATTGTGGTCTGGCTCCAAATCTAAAGAAACACATGTGGACAAGGCTGAGAAGAATCCTCTCAAACACTACATTGTATTATAGGAAGTCGGGCATGCACCCTCCAAAGTCTCCTGTAGAGGAATGCGAATGGCTGAGGTCAGATCCATATGCTGCTTCAATGTCATATCTTACATATTTTGCAGGTTGCGTTTGATGATGCTGAGGGATCAGCTTCCAGTTAGCAAGGTCTTGGGAGATTCAGCCCTAGATTCTGAAACGTTCTCAGAGTTGGAAATGGTCTCAGAATCTGAACTGGAAAGGGTTCTCCTCACTGTGGCAGCTACAATTTTGAACCCTAGTATGTTGCTGCCATGAAAGTCGGCATATTTAGACTGACATCTTGCCGCAAAGTAATTGTGCCCTTGGATGCGAATAGACTGGCATATCGAGTGAAGAATATCAAGGAGACTTCTGATGCTGACAATGAAAAACTACTCAGGTTTTTTCAGGAGATTCACATCGGACATGTGAATGAACCAGCGTCAGTAATCGACATGTGTGGTTCAATTTTGGTCTGGTATCTACCTGATGTTGTAACTCCAAGACGTATTGTGAGTCACTTGCCCCCCCAGAAATATGGTTTTTGACAGTACCCACTGCAACACAGGAGGAATTGAATGTCAGTGCCGAAATGATAACCAAAATTCTGGAAGAATCCTATTCCGAGTCCCTCAAAAAAGTTGAGAAAGGGAAAGATCCGCCATGGAGGAAAGATCCAAACATTTTCTTTCCACCTCCAAACCCACGATTTCACCCAGGATCAGTGGATTTTGCCACAGCATGGTTTGCTCAGGGTAGAGAGGTAACACCTTTAGTTAGTCGTCTGTTTTACATGAGCTGACCGTCTGTTTTTTTCAACGACTTACCGATAGGTTGATCATGTCAACAACTCTTTGAACAACTGAAGCCACCATGTGGATGGCTGTAATAGAACCCAGCAAGCTGATCTTCAACGCAAGTACTGCGTTAACCCATCAGTCATTGTACACAGCTGGCCTTCTGGCTGTGACGAAAATCCAGGATGGCGAAATGATCAAGAATGTGGAAACACACGAAAATGCTAAGGAGTGGACATCTGTTTACACTGGAATCACCATTATTGTTAACAGGATTACAACTCGACACAGAGATGCTGGAGGGTGTCCAGAATGGTATTATTTGCTGGCGAGTTGTGGGACACATATGAACGCAGAACTAGCCATCTCTGAGTTGGATGCTATGTTCTATTATTCGCCAGGAACCGTCGTTGAAATTTGTGGCAAGGTTCTCAGTCACAGTGTAGGCAGATGGGAGGGCGGTGAAAGAATATGCATGGCGCATTATATGCAAAACATGGTACATGACCATCTCAAGATTGACAAGCCCACCTGGAGCCGACACAATGTGTTTGCAAGGGAGATGAATGCAGAGTTTCGGGCATCACAGGAATGGAGATGGAATTAGCTATTGTGCCAAAGGAGATATCATCCTAACGTGAAAGTATGACAGCTACCATTGCATGCTTTGTATGACTGTAGTCAGAAACCTCTGTGTGGAACTAAATCTCATTATCCTCATTCACAGACGATGAAGACCTATGAGTTTCAGCTGACAAATATCTAGACAGTGTCCGGAGAATTTCCCTGGCTTTACATTGACAACTCTGTCAATTCGAAATGTGTACTTAAGTGTGTACTTACCAGGCAATTCACGTGATGTGGTCACACTGGCACATGTGATCACAGTTGACATGTCATTTTTTTTTACCTTCTGCACCTTTACCATCTAGCCTCAGCCTCTCTTAAATTGCTCTCAGATACACTCAAATTGAACATTTTGCCAATGTCCTCATCAGCAAGCACCTCTTCACCGTCAATTGCTTCTCTACATGCCTCTGTCATGTCTGGCAGTGATTTCCGAAGCATGAATTTGTTCCAGGACTTCCCGTGGGTCAATGGCATGCCTCTTGCTGAAGATTCACTTGAGAAGGCTATCGTAACCTTAATTGGCAATCAGTCTGCTCTAGGAAACACACCATCCACCTTGGCTGTGATGGTGCGTCAAATCTCTCACCTTGTAACATTGACAGTCGACTTGTCTGCTAGGCCCTGGCAAAGCAATTGGATTATGTGAATCTCACAGGTGAAATCTCACGTAAAGGCCAAATCATCCAAGAATACCTCTCTGCTGATGGCTCTGTGATGCGTGATGTGGCAAGGTGGACTACTGTGTACCGGAATGACCTCCTCGTAGCGGCTCACTCAATCCTTCACTATACCCTGCTTACATCAGGAAAAACACTATAGCTCTGAGACACTCTTGGAGTGTGTCAGAGTTCTCAGAGCACCAGAGTTCTCAGAGTGACCTAGAACGGTCTGAAAGCACAGTGGCTGGCTATTTTGCATTGAGTGTTCTGGGACACTCTGAGGTACTCTGAGGAAGGTCCTCAGAGCGTCATAAAGAGCTCTTAGATGTATATGTTTTGATTTATTGCTGTTCTACAGTGCTCTGAATTGCTCTGGTTATGTTCAAAATACTCCAAATAGCATTAAAAATATACATAAATGAGCGATAATAGCTGGTGTGAAATGCAAAAGAAATGCAAAAGAAATGCAAAAGAAACACAAATGGGCCATTCAAGTTGACAGTAAAATGGAAATGGAGACGTAGACATAGAGGGGTGGTGAATAGACTGACAAGGTTATGAAATTGAGCCTGTAGCTGTAAAAGTCAATCAGACATCAATAGTTTATACAAAGAACAATAACTTGCATAGCATCTACCTTGCAGACTGCTCCAGCTGGTCAAAGTCAACATCCATCAAGTCCATGTTTCCAATGGCATCATCAAGAATTGGAGCATTCTTGACATTGTTCCTCAAAGAGTACGGTCAGATCTATACGATTTTATAGTAAGAAACATACATTATAGTTTGAAACAAAGACGATTGCTTCTTTGCAGTCCAGGTCGGTGACTTTGCCTTCAATGTATTCCATGTTGAACGATGATGAGCATATCTATAAAAAGGGAGATATTAGACATGGACATAATGTCTATAAAATAAATCACCTTAAGCTTGCTGCTTCATGGCTGAATTGCACATTGAGGTGCGACCCGCTTGCCCACTCCATCAGTGCATTTTCAATCTGCCAACAGATGAAAATGTATTTGAGCACAGCATAACTGAAGGAGACACACCGCAGTTACTACTAGGATAATGATTTCCTCATGGATCTTCTTCAGCTCCATCATTTTGCGGTAAGCTTGAATGTCAGCCTTGCCCTTTCCAAACCACTGATTCCTGATCATGTCACTGATGATTGCATGACTGAATGGCTCATTGTTGACAACCGTACGTTTCTGTTTCAACAATTTTAGTATCGTATAGCGGGTTATAGATACCCAGGCCATATACCATCTTCACTTTTGCCTTCAGATCGCCACGTAGACCAGTGATCGCATAACCCACCTAAGATAAGATCAGCCCCATATAATAGCAGAAAACAACGAAATAAACTCAAACATATTCCATAAGATTGTCTTGAAGATCATCGTTATTCTGCACCCTGTCTAGAGTACTTTGAAAACTATCACTGTCCTTTGCGGTGTACTGAATGGACTCCAAGACAAACTTATCCTTATCATTGGGAAATGCATCAGACAACGCAATGTGCTCCCTTGCGGTAGATTTGCTTGCAGTAGCCAGACAAAAACTCCTAGGAGTAAAGTCATTCTTACTGAGCTTATCTCATCGTCCTGACATGGTTGATGTAATGGATCCTGCAGCAATGGATGCAGAGCGACGAGTAGATTGCTTGCTCCTTTTAGTTGGCTTGATCCCGTCTTCATCCTGGATACTAATCTGTAACTTATTATCAGCTAGGCACCGCTAATAATGAGGGGGAAAAAGTGCACACCCCATTTCCCACATCATCATCCTTTGGACCATCATCTAAGTCATCCTCATTAGGTATATTGTCATCAAGATGATCCTGGTCGCCTGGAAGCAGATTAAGTGAGCATCACAATTTGCTGTAGTGGTTAGTATAACAACTCACTATCATCACCATTGTCCATCTCTGGGACATCATCGAATATTGCATCCAGATCTTCTTCATCTTCATCTAAGATTACAGTCCTTTTACGCCTTTTGGAGGTGTTGTTGTTGCCATTGGAGGAATTGTCGGTGTTATCAGCCTCCTCAGCCGCCATCATCTCAGCATTACATTTACGAACAACTTCAGTGGTGGCCAATTAAAATAAAGTCTGAAATTAATATGACTTACGTTCATCCTGCTGCTCCTGCAATGTGGCTGCTCTGTAGGCTTTTCTCTTGGCAGAAAGCTCCATCAATAGCTTCTCTTCAGCAGCAGACAGACCACCAGTGGATAAGGAAGCAGGAGGTTCAATCTCAGAGCCACCTTGATTACCTTTGCTTTTGGGCTTTGATTTTGAACGAGTCTTTGAGGTGGGAGCTGAGGCTGTCACTGAGCTGGGCTTCTTCCCATTGGTTGAAGATGACCCCTTGGAAGTCCTAGAGGAGGTGCCACGTTTCTTTGCCATGACAAGATACAAAGGAAGACGGTGGTGGAAAGAGCAAAGAATGAATATCAACGATTACGTGGCATATATAAACAAACAAACAAGTCTCTGTTAGCACTATATTCTATGACATGTATCCATGGCCCATCCTACCATTCCTATCCTCAGCCCACATCTTCCCAGCATGATCAAAATATAGAACAATAGATGCTCTAATACCCATATAGTGGAGATTAAAGTGAGTAATCCTACCGGAGGGGAAAAGTGCCATGTCTCCATTTCGCAAACGTAACACTAGGCCTGGCTCCAGCAAGCACAGCTCTCCACCTACATGTTCACCTATGACAAGAACTAGGCATGCGCGTAGGTCCTTGACGTCACGGTGGCAGCGTGTGACAACATTGATATTGAGAACAAACCCGCCAAATGGATGAACAGGCGAAGCCGCCTTCCCTGGGAGAACATCAGCAAATATGGCCAAGTCTTCATAAACATCAGGAAGCCGTTCAAGTAACTGAAATGATTACATTAGCATATATCAATAACATAAAACAATGTAAACCTGGCATGTACCTTTTCTTCAACCCACAGGAAGAACTCCTCAAATGAATTGCAAAGGTTCTCATACTCCCTGGTGTGTTCCATGAGTTCCTTTGAAACACGTGGGACTAGTTGATAATAGTTGGTCTTGGAACATCCTTTGCGTCTAAGGAAGTGAGGATGCACATCAGGCGGAGCACCTTCTCCCTAGTTGGAGGTGTTAGTTCCTTTATATAATTGGGCTGCAAAACAGGTACTACTCACTTGTGTTCTGTTCCACATGTACATGTCACAGTGGATCGCCGGAAATTTGTGCCCTTTTGGAGTGGCAGAACTATCAGTATCAACGAGAGAAGAGCTACTTTCAACTAATAAAGCGTTTCGTATGTTGCGTTCCAATGAGGAATGCATCTGCAGCAGCATATCTCCCCAGACAAAAACATTTACTGAGCCATCCGAGCAATTAAGTCAGACCTCTTTCCTGTAAGGAAATGTACATTAGTTAGTAGACTGGGAATTCTCAAGAACACACAGACTGATCAAAAATTTTCTCATCCATAACCACATAACTACCTTCCTTCTTTATGCTGTCGTCATCATAGAGCTCCGATACCTAACAAAAGAACATCAAATATGCAGCCCTAATATCAGATTCAAAACACCATACCATGTGGGCAAAGTCAATACTGTCTGACGGCACGCGTGCACGGCTTGCATAAGCCCTTTGCATATCTGTCCATTCACTCCTCTCATCATCATCACATGGATAAGGTATCTTCCTATTCTGCTCAGCATCTATGTCAAATCGGGTGTCAAGTACCATGTAGTCCCGCCGTTTGCGATCAGGAAACCAAAATGTATCAGTAGGAGGAGGGGCTGGCATGTCATTGTCGCTGTCAAGCGGCCTGTTGTGCTGCAGTTGAGCATTGTCACAATTCTGGATATCACTGTCACTCCCAGATTCTGAGAACGGTGATGGTGGACACATGGACATATCAGAACAGCTTGATGACGCATGGGACATGAGAAGATTCTGATTGATAACATGAAGGGACACAGGGTCATCTGCTGGTTCCAGAGGCTCCAGGCACTCTGCCCAGATTGGCCGGTTTCTAGTCAATGACACAAAAGAACTGGTGACCTTAATATACAAATCGCAATAAAAATGAAGCACTTACTTCCTTCTAATGCTGTCAAAAAATTTGTCTGAATCGTCGAAGTTGCCACAGTCTATGTCTCCAGTTAAACCTAAGTCCTTGAGAAGTGAACGGGAGAACATGGTCGACATCGTCAAGGGAATCCGACAATGTAGGTAGTCAATCAATGGAATCAGGCGACCAATTATATCCTGTCCCATGTCTGTATCTAAGATAACAGTTAGAGCAAGAATCACTGAGATCAAGAAGACTCACCTGGGTTAGGCCAGCGAAGTGCGTTACATACAGCTGAAATCTCATCAACATTCATACAGCCAATCTGAACTCGTTTCTTTTTGGCCGCTATAACCATCAGCAAGTAGATAGTTCCTATAATATGATGTTAGAGACCAACAACAGTGAGATAGATAGGGTGTGCCTTATACCTGCCCCGGTGATCAAGGCATATTTCATGCCGTTTCCGACCCATTTCCAAAATGTAGATGGCTGAGGCGCACCATCCATGCCAGCTATGCAGTCACGAAAGACAGCATCCACTGATTTTAGGCCATTGATCTGCATAACGCTGCCAAAATTCCTTTGAGAATGGTAAAAGATAGCAACAGGATGTACCTGTCTGCCTTTGCCGCCAGCTGCAGCATAATAATCATTGTCACAAATTCTAACCCTGCAGCCATTTCAAGGCTCCGTTTGCATCGAACCACAAGTGACTGCAAGGAGTTTGTCATGAAAGCGCTGTTCTCGTCAATCCATTTCTGCCCCTTCACCATTGTCTTCATCGACTCAATCCACCTTTGGGTTAGTGGATGCAAAATATTGCTCAAAGCACCTTGTGCTAAGTTTGAGACAGCCTCAGCAGCCTGCTCTCCTATGGCACAAGCAGGCTCATCTATAACCTCCCAACCTTCACCTTCGCTTTCATCAGCCTTGGCCTGCTTTTTCTTCCCTTTCCTTGGTTTTGCCTTTTTCCTATGCTTCACACCTCCGCGTTTGCAATGGCCTGCTGCAGCCATGCCCACTCCACCACCCGCCGCAGCCAAGCCCACCCCACCCCACCATAAGGATCCAGGTCCCGCCAGTCCCCAACTCATTTCAACCATTGTAGTGCAGATCGTTCCGATTGGTTTTGTGATGCAGGTAAGATGGCTTCAACATCATTTGGGTTCGAGTTCACGACATTCGCATTTGCATTCAAGTTCGTGAGATTAGCAACGTCCCCATTGAGTCTCACAGGGTTGGCATCAAGGTTTCTGGGGAAGGAAGTGTTTGGCTGGTGCCAGTTCAAGTCAAGAAGGAATGACTCAGTTGAATGAATGTATGCACAATATCTCCAGCAGTTTGGGCCTGAGCCCCATGATCAATGTCTTGCTGACTAAGATGAGAGCTACATGCAGATCCAGGAATTAAAGAGCTCGGTGGTGTTTCAAGTTGAGGAGTAGCCAGGGAAGCCAGATACGCGGGGGAGGGAGTTGCGGATGCTCGTGAGTGAGACTCTATTTTCTTATAAGAGCCCTTTCAGTGTATCTTTCCCATGATATATGGGTCAGCTGAGATGGACAATTCCCACTCCAAGTGGGCTAGCTTATCTCGGCCGACCAATATCTTTCTCCAGGGCAGATGGCTTGGCCGAGGGTTCCATGTTCGGAGAAGCATGGGTTGGCCGAAGCAGAGGGATATATTGGCTGGCCATGGAACATGGATTGGCCGACTGGGCTGGGTATTTCGGCTGGCCATGGAACATGGATTGGCCAACCTGGCTGGGTATTTCGGCTGGCCATGAAAGGTGGATTGGCCAACGGGTCTGGGTATTTCAGCTGGCCATGGAACATGGATTGGCCGAATTCCCTGGGTGTGTCAGCTGTCCATGGAACATGGGTTGGCCGACCGGGCTAGGTATCTTGGCTGGCCATGGAACATGGATTGGCCGACTTCCCTGGGTGTGTCGGCTGGCCATGGAACTTGGATTGGCCGACTGCCCTGGGTATTTTGGCTGGCCATGGAACATGGATTGGCCAACTTCCCTGGGTATCTCGGCTGGCCATGGAACATGGATTGGCTGACCAGTCTCGGTATTTCACTTGGCCATGGAACATGGGTTGGCCAAATGGTCTGGGTATTTTGGCCGACCATGGGAGATGGATTGGCCAACAGGTCTGGGTATTTAGGCTATGGATTGGCCGATGGTCTGGGTATTTCGGCTGGACATGGAACATGGATTGGCTGACCTCTGTGCGTTTATTGGCTGGCCATGAGACATGGATTGGCTGACTGTACTGGGTGTAGCCATGGAACATGGGTTGGCGAAAGCTTTGGTTATATGATATGGCCATAGCACCTGGCTTGGCCAAAGCTCCAGCTACATTGGGATGGCCACAGCTCTAATTACATCAGCTGTCAACATGATATGCATTGGCCAACACTCAGAATACATTGGCTGGTCATGGCACATTGGTTGGCTGTTCCTAATGGGTCTCTGGCTGGTTGTGGGTCATGGATTGACCAGTGCCAGAGATATGATGGCCAGCCATGATACAGCTGACCTTGTGACATAGGGTTAGGGTTTACACCGATAAAATGCAATAAATTCCTTCTCAGACATTAACAGCTTAACATTACAACAAGTACTGCTACTGTGTCACAAATGCCTCTGAAAGGATAACAAGCAAGACACCAACGCCATTCAGTCTTGATCTCAAAGGAGGAGCTCTTCTCCTTCTTGATCAAGACTGACTGACAAAGAAAATACTAACAAAAATTTTGCGAACAAATAACCAAAAATGGATACTGAAATCAACTAAACTAACAATATTACCTGGTCTCAATGTCACTAAAGGGAGGCTTAAAAGTAATAGTGAGACTTACCTGGTCAACTTTCAATGATGCCACCAGGCCCACTACAAGTAGGTTGCCCGGCAAGGAAATCAGGGGGATTCACCCGCCCTTTCATTTCTGAAGACTTGTACAGTGATAAGCAATCATTTCTGAGGACCAGACACCAACAGTTGGCACGCAGAGATGCCACAATGTTCATTCAAGTTGAACAGATAACTTCAACAAAAGATACTGTCAGTAATGGGGTAATACAAATTAATCACTCATCTGGATGCAAACATACCAAAGAAGATACCTGACGGTGAAAAAGAAGAACATACCACAATAATCAAGTATTCCTGTGAAGTGAACAGATGTCAGCAACAAAGCCTGAGGAAATCACCTACCAGTTAAGACTATGACACTACAGAATTTCTGGTTGTTGCCCGGTACAATAACCAAGGATCCTGTAGTGTCATCAAAAGTGGTAGTGGTGGTTGTGAGGTAAGGAGAAAATCTCAACCGTGTTTGATGGGCTTGTACTTATTTGTTCATGTGACTTAACGTGTTTGTTGATCACATGTCACAAAGTGTGATGTCACGTTGGGCTGTCGCGTCTCAATAATCATGTGACACGCGAGTCATATTCCGAGGGCATCCTGCCCTCATCTCACTATATATAGTAGGTACAAAATAAAAAAAATAATGATATGATGAGGGCAGGGGAATCACCTTGCCCTCGTCTCACTATGTATAATAGGTACAAAAGAAAAATAATAATAACGATATGACGAGGGCAGGGTGATTCCCTGCCCTCGTCTCGTCGCTGATCCACCCCGACGGTTGGGTTCATGACCACCATTGCTGTTGCTGCTGCTGCCGTTCCTGCTGCTGCTGCTGCTGCTGTTGCTGCTGTTGCCGTTGCTGCTGCTGCTGCTGGTGCTGTTCGGGCTGCTGCTGCCATTGCCATTGCCGTTGCGGCTGCAGGCTTCGTCTCGGCGCAGTAACAACTGCAAGGCAGTAGTAGTACATAAAATAACCAAAAAAACACTGATGACTTACCATACATGTCATCCTTTTCTTCGTCGCCATCGTCCGCATCTGCTGCTGCCCGTCGCTGCTGCTGCTGCCATTGCCATTGTTGCCATTGCTGCTGCCACTGCCGTGGGTGCTGTTGCCGCTGTGCTGCCAGTCCTGTTGCTGCTGCCGGCGCAGTAACAACTGAAAAGCATAATTTGACTAGTACATAAAATAAGAAAAAAATACAGACGACTTACCGTTGTCATCCATTTCTTCGTCGTCGTTGTCCGCATCTGGGTCGTCCCCGTCTGTGTCTCCACCGACCCGGGCTCCATCATCCACGCTGTCCCCATACCAATGTGGTTCCCATCTCTCATCGTCGTCCTCGTTCTCGTCGTTCCGGTCCCCGTGTCCATCATTGCCATCCCCGTTCTCGTCGTTCCGGTCTCCGCTGTCATTGCCATCCCCGTTGCCGTGTTTCCGGTCCCCGTTGTTGACCTTCCGGACCCTGTTCTCGCCACTCCGGTCTCCATTCTCGTCATTCTGGTCCCCTGCGTAGTTTGCCGCCCCTGTCGTCGTTCTGGGCCTCGTTCGACCCCGCCACGTAGCCTTTCCCGGACCCATCGCATTCACGGTCGTCGTCCGTGTCCTTCTGTTATGGGCGTCACGTTGTTGGCTTCCGTCCTGGCGTTGCTGTTGGTGTGACAGTTGTCGTGGTCGTCTGATGCAACGTTGGTGGAAAAGACCTAAAAACTATGTGGAATGAGTTAGTAGAGTAAACAAAAGAAACATAAAATGAAAACTTAAGCTATGTGCTCATCAAAGTCAAGATAAAGAGTGACGTGGCCTGAACTCGCGCAAGAATTTCAACCGGCGTTTGCCGATTTCCTAAACAGGGCTGAATTTCCATATTGGTACAGGTGGCTGGATTTTCTTATTGCTATTACATGCTGTATAACACCTCAATGGCCAGGGCAAGACCCTGAAGGGATGTAAGTATCCCATACCCACAAGTATGGTAAATTTTGTATTTTATTTGAGCCTACAGAGAGAGCTATTCACAATATATTTGAGCCCTCTGCCAAAATTGGACCCTTAAACACCCAACTTTGCGAGTATACATCTAGAAAATCTAAAATTAATTCTAGCAGTACTAGGTGATGTGTGCTTCATTGTTACAATAAGTGCCTGGCAGTTAGTAGTCCAGGAAATGTAAAGCTGTGAGTTGCGTGACTTGAATCCAAATGACGGGACTTTGATTGAACAGCCAATAATTTATTAATGTGAAGTTCCACACACATTTGTCCTACAACACATTTCCTGGACTACTAACTGCCAGGCACTTATTGTAACAATGAAGCACACATCACCTAGTACTGCTAGAATTAATTTTAGATTTTCTAGATGTATACTCGCAAAGTTGGGTGTTTAAGGGTCCAATTTTGGCAGAGGGCTCAAATATATTGTGAATAGCTCTCTCTGTAGGCTCAAATAAAATACAAAATTTACCATACTTGTGGGTATGGGATACTTACATCCCTTCAGGGTCTTGCCCTGGCCATTGAGGTGTTATACAGCATGTAATAGCAATAAGAAAATCCAGCCACCTGTACCAATATGGAAATTCAGCCCCGTTTAGGAAATCGGCAAATGCCGGTTGAAATTCTCGCACGAGTTCAGGCCACATCACTCTTTCTTTGCAACCACGATCACAGACACAAGGCTGCGGAAGAGCACCAGGCTAAGTTTCATTTTAAGTTTGTTTGATTTATTTTTATTAACTAATTCCACATACTTTTTAGGTCTTTTCCGGCAATGTCACGTCAGACGACCGTGAACATTACCACATCAACATCGACAGCCAATGACACGAGGCCCATAAGAGGGCAACAACCATGGTTCCGGGAATGGCGACAACAAGGACCGCAACGACGACAACGAGGACCAGAACGAAGAGAGGGGGGACGGCAACGATGAGAACGGAATGGGGACCGGAATGACAGACCGGTGTGGAGGGACGGAGTCAGCTGAGAGAACTGGGATGGAATCGAGTGATGATAGTGATGATAATCGCTACAACACGAGATCTGTACTACTAAGGAAACACAACCATGGGAATCCTAGTCACGTGACTGTCCAGGTACATCTACTACACCAGAGCGACGAGAACGGGGATGGCAATGACGGACATGGGGACTGGAATGACAAGAACGAGGACGACGATGGGAGACGGGATCCACAATGGTATGGGGATGGCGCGGACGATGGAGACCGGGTTGGCGGAGACAAAGACAGGGTTGACGCAGATGCGGATGCAGTCGATGATGACGAAGACCCAGACGACGAAGACCCAGACGTGGACGACGGTGAGGAAGAAAAGGATGACAACGGTAAGTCATCAGTGATTTTTTGCTTATTTTATGTACTACTAATGCCTTGCAGTCGTTACTGCGCCGAGGCGAAGCCTGCAATGGCAACGGCAATGGCAAGAGCAGCAGCAGCCCGAACAGCAGCAGCAGCAGCAGGGGACCAGAACAACAACCACGGGGACGGCATAGTGATGCCGAAGTTCGGTTCGGAACCGATCCGAACCCGGTTTGAACCGCGAACCGAACCGGAAGTTCGGTTCTGGTTCAGCCATTTGGCTGAACCGAACCGCTGGTTAAGTTTGCGGTTCTGGCACTGACATGCGGTTCAAACCACGTTCAAATGCGGTTCAAACCGCGAACCATAATGTATAGTTACCTACGTAGATACTCATTTACTTAATTTTTCACATTTTTTTCTATGCAGTCGCGTGAACTTAGGTCATGTGACCTTAAACATACTCGCGCGCAACTTCAAGTTCGACTCAACACTAATGTTACTCAACAACCACGGTGAGTAATGACTTTATTTCATATTTTACTGACATTTTTTTACATAGAACAGCCCCACAGGGCCCACCTTGACCACATAAATAAGGCGCCCGCGGTTGACTTCACCCAACAACCTCCCTCGCGTTCCAACGCGAGTCGGAGTGAATCGATGGCAGCAGCGGCAGCAGCAGCAATGGCAGTGGCAACACCACCAATGCCACCACCCCGACGACGACGACAGCAACGACGACGATGACGGCCAAATGATCCCCAGCGACAGCAACCGCAACAGCAGCAGCAGCAGCAGCAACAGCAACGCCGGCAGCAGCAGCAGAGCAACACCGGCAGCAGCAGCAACCTGCCGCCTCAAACACGGATGATCACGACCACTGCCGCCTACAACACCAACACCAACACGACGACAACAACAACAACAACAACAACAACAACAGGGAAGTTGAAGGCTGGTAGGGTGGTGCGCCCACCTACCAGCCCAGGTACGTACGCTATCTTTAACCCGTCGACAACTTGCTAACCACACACCTCGCAAACCCGGGCTGACGCATCAACAGACGCGCAGACATCGTTTGCGAGGAATTCGGCATGGCAACGATGAAGAAGGACGCGGAAAGGGCCAACAACGGCAACAACCACGCACAAAAAAAACGCGGAAAGCGAGAGAACTGGCCGGGAGAGTGGTGCACCCACCCCGGTCGCCAGGTAAGTCTTTTTTCGTTTGCTGTCGAATTTTCCCCACCACCGCAGACAGGCACGGTCCACGCCTTCGACCATCCCGCCTCCATCCGCCCGCCAATGCACCGTACCGGGCCCGAAGATGCCCCAGCCTGAAGCTACAACCACCCCACCTCCCATCCCACCTCCTGCTTCCCTCGTGAAACCCAGCGCCACATCAATTGATGTGCGCCTGGTCTTCACGAGGAGATTTGGAGGTTGGTTCGCGGTTCGGCATTTGGCTGAACCGAACCAACGGTTTCGGTTCCAGTTCCGGTTTTCCAAAAAAGTCGAAAAACCAGACCGAACCGAACTTCGGCAACACTAGGACAGCAATGATGACAGCAAGCACAGGAATGATGACAGTGTGGACGGCAACGATGACAGCGTGGACGGCAATGACAACAATGAGGACAGCAACAAAGATGGCAAGGCAGCGGCAGGACCAGGACCAGGACCAGGACCAGGAGCGGGAGCGGGAACGGTGTAGAGGCTCCGGGCCCTCTGGACCAGAATCCTCTTCATATCCCACTTCGTCCCTGTCCATTCCCATTCACGTATCGTCGATTCCGCCCGATTCCGGTTCTCTCCGTCGATTCCGCTCCAGATTCCGCCTCCGGAATCGTTCCTACTCATCAAGATGCAATGTCTCTAACAACCCAGAATTAGTACATATATAGTTACATATGATATATCTTCGTTTCCCGTTACTTAGTACATAGCATCATTCCTCCTATACTCCACTCCACTCCTCTCCTATCAGTTACAGCCTTCGGTTGTAGTACATAGTTACTACAGCACAGGATCTCTCCCAGTAGTATAAAAGATGTACCCTTATACTACAACCATATATTATTACATCCCATTATTATATCCCACCATATCATATTGCATCCCTTCAGTTCTATTTCTAGTGATGCCGAAGTTCGGTTCAGAACCGGTCCGAACCCGGTTTGAACCGCAAACCGAACCGAAAAACCCAGTTCAGTTAAGCCAAATGCTGAACCGAAACCGATGGTTCGGTTTGCAGTTCTGTAATTTTGAGCGGTTCTGAACCGCGTTTGAACCCGGTTCGAACCGCGAACCGATAGATACGGTTCTTCCCGTCATTTTGATCCCCTGATCATCCAAAACGGTCAAGTATTGAGTGAGTTATGATTAAAACAACTTTTACTCACAATATATATATATATTGGATTTTAAAAATGGCAATAACATTATAAATAAAATAGATAAAATTACCAAATTATTTGAGTACATTGCCCACACTAAATGATAATTGGTCCTCTGCTAAGATTAGTTAATTTAACCAATATCTGGTCACTCATTAAACTGACTTCAATATGTAACCAATTATGCAGAAATTCCAAGTTGGTCCAATAGGTGAGTGGATATTGATTATATTAATTAATGTTAACAGAGAACCCATTACCTTTTGATGAGGGTAATGTACTCAAATAATTTGGTAATCTTACCTATTTTACTTATAATGCTATTTTCATTTTTTAAAATCACAATCTATATATTGGGAGGACATCCGTAACGATAAAAATATTCTGGGCAATAAACAGGGTGCCAGTCGGAGTTGGAACCGCTTTGCTTATATCAGTTTGGGATCGTTGATGGAACCAATAGATGACATGCCAGTGATCGGCATAGCCCACTTCAGGAGGTCGGACCTTGAAAATAGTTTTTGTAGTCTATTCAGGGGGTCGACCCCCTCCAATAGATATCACATCTCTGTATTATATCTGTACCCCGTTTAGGGTGGGGAGTTCAAATGTTTTTCTGGGGTCTTTGCAGTGTTGGAATCTCGTCCCAACATGGGGGAAACTATATCCGAATAAAAGATATGTTATGGATGTCCTCCCATTGTGAATAAAAGTTATTTTAATCATAACTCACTCAATACTTGACCGTTTTGGATGATCAGGGGATCAAAATGAAGCTGACAGGTAGGAGAAGCTTTAAATCAAATCGGTTCGGCGTTTGAACCGGGTTTGAACGCGAACTGAACGCTAAAAAACGGTTCGAAGCGGTTTCAGTTTCGGTTCGGCATTTTGCTGAACCGAACCGGCGGTTTCGGTTCAGGTTTTGCAAAAAACCGAAAAATCCGAACCTAACCGAACTTTGGCATCACTATCTATTTCTTAGTCCTCACTTCGTATCGTCTCCATATTAGTCTTCGTACTCCACTCCCTTCACTTCCCCTCTGATCCGGAACCCTGGATTCAGGTTGGATTGACTAGACTACATAGACACTAAACTCCTCTGATCACTTCTTAGCTGATCACCCTTTTCGTAGATTCCCATTTCGGGTCTACAACAGAACTCGCCGTCACAACGGCAGCAGCAGCGGGACCGGGACCGGGAACGGCAACAGCAGCCGCACCGGCCACGGCAGCAGCACCAGCAGCATGAACAGCAGCAGCAGCCGTGATGGCAATGGCAATGGCGGCAACGGTGCAGTGGTACCGAGGTACCACTCCGGGGGCTCACGCAGGACTCGAGGGAAAGGTCGACTGGATAGGAAGGATGGACTGACTACTACATCTGGAAGGCTACTGACTAGGTCGAACCGTGGGAACCTGATCACGTGACTGACCAGGCACAACTACTACAACGGCAACAGCAGCAGCACGAACTGCAGCACCAGCAACAGCAGACACGACAACGACAACGGCAATGGTAGCAGCAGCAGCAGCAGCAGCAGCAGCGACGACGATGGCAGCAACAGCAGCGATGGCAGCAACAGCAGCAACGGAAACAGCAGCAACAGCAGCAACGGAAACAGCAGCAACAGCAGCAACGGCAATGGCAGCAGCGGCAATGGCAACGGCAGCAGCGGCAACGGCAACGGCAGTGTGAACCGCAGCAGCAGCAGCAGACACGACAATGGCAACGGCAATGGCAGCAGCAGCGGTGGTAATGAACCCGACCGTCGGGGTGGCTCAGCAATGAGACGAGGGCAGGGTGATTCCCTGCCCTCGTTATATCATTATTATTGTATTTTGTACCTATTATACATAGTGAGATGAGGGCAGGATTCCTGCCCTCGGAATATGATGATTATTACCACTCACTTGTCACATGATTAATGCAACGCGACAGGTCACATGATTGATGAGATGCGACATGTCACAAGTGTGATGTAACGTTTGGACGGCCCAACGTGACATCACACTTTGTGACATGTGATCCACAAACACGTTAAGTCACATGAACAAATAAGTACAAGACCATCAAACATGGTTATTTTCTTCTTACCTCACAACTACTACTACCACCTTTGGTGACACTACAGGATCCTTGGTTATTGTACCAGGCAATAACCAGAGATTCTGGAGTGTTATTGTCTTAACTGGTATGTGATTTCCTCCCTCATATTCATCACTTCACAGACTACTTTATTACTGTGGTATGTTCTTTGTTATGTTTCACAGGAGACAGATGAGGATTTTTGCCATCAAAGAATATTGCGATATCCACTTAAATATTGAAATTATTTGTGTTGTTATCATAAGTCTGAAAAGGTTGTAAACAATAAGGTTATCTAAAAGTAGTATTCACACTGAAGACAGTGCAGGCAAAATTTTAAACTATTTGGTCTCCAGACATTCAGGCATGTGGCTTTGTGCCTGAACATCTGGAGAGTAAATAATCTAAAATTTTGCTGCACTATCTTTGGTGTGAATACTAACCTTACTTTTTACAACATTTTTCGGACTTATAATAACAACAAAAATAATGTCAATATTTGAGTGGAGATCGCAATATTCTTTGATGGCAAAAAATCCTCATCTGTCTCCTGTGTTTGCATGCAGATGAGAGATTAATGTGTATTATCCCATTACTGACAGTGTCTTTTTTTGAACTGAGCTACTCAACTTGAATGAATATTGTGGCATCTTTGCATGCCAACTGTTGGTGTCTGGCCCCCAGAAAGTACTGCTTGCCACTGTACAGGCCTCCAAGAATGAAAGAGCAGGTGAACCCCCCTGATTCCCTTGCCGGGCAAGCTACTGGTAGTCACAGTGGGCCTGGTGGCATCATTGAAATTTGACCAGGTAAACCTCATTATTATTTGTAAGCCTCCCATTAGTGACATTGAGACCAGGTAATGTTCTTAGTGTGGCTGATATGAGTGTTTATGTCAACATATTTTTGGTTATGTGTTTGCAAAGATTTTGGTAGTGTTTCTTTGTCAGTCAGTCTTGATCAAGAAGGAGAAGAGCCTCCTTTGAGATCAAGACTGAATGGCTTGGGGGTCTTGCTTTTGGTCCTTTCAGATGTGTTTGTGAATTCACAGTAGCAGTACTTGTTGTAGTGTTAAGCTGTGACTGGCTTAGAATGAATGTATTGAATGTTATCGGCCTCAACCAAACCTTAAGTCAGATTGTCAGCCAACCATATCATGGCTGGCCAATGTATCTCAGGCTGGCCACTCCATGGCCCACAGCCAACCAAAGACTTGATAAGATCAGCTAACTCATGTCCCATGACCAGCCAATGTATTCCTAGTGTAGGCTAACCCCATGGGCAGCTGATGTATCCATAATATTGGCCAACCCATGTCGCATGAGCAGCCAAAAGACTCAAAGGAGCAAGTGACCCATGTGTGATCGGCCAATATACTAACGAGGATTGGCCAACCTATGATGACTATGTCCTATGGCGAGCCCAATATACCACAAACTGTTGTCAATTTGTGTTCCATGTATAACTGGAATATCCCTAACATTAGCCAATGTCCTTCCTAGGGCCAGCCTGTGTACCCACCCACTTCAGCTAACTAAAGTTCTATAGCCAGCTAATATACCCAGAGATTTGGCCAACTCATGCACCATAGCCAGCCAATATACCAATACAAATTGGCCAATCCACCTCCCATGGCCAGCGAAAATACCCAGTGTGGTCGGCCAATTCATTTTCCATGGCCAGCCGAAATACCCAGTTCCATTGTCCAATCTACCTTTCATGGCCAGCCAAAATACCCAGACTGGTTGGCCAATCCATGTTCCATGGCCAGTGGAAATACCCAGTGTGGTTGACCAATCCATGTTCCATGGCCAGCGGAAATGCCCAGACTAGTCAGCCAACCCATGGTGCATGGCCAGCTGACATACCCGGGGAAGTGGGCCAATGCATGTTCCATGGCCAGCTGAAATACCAAGACCCATCGGCCAATCCATGTTCCATGGCCAGCTGAAACAACCAGACAAGTTGGCCAATCCATGTTCCATGGCCAGCCAAGATACCCAGCCCGGTCGGCCAATCCACCTCCCATGGCCAGCCAAAATACCCAGACCCATCGGCCAATCCATGTTCCATGGCCAACCAAAACATCCAGACCGGTCGGCCAATCCACATTCCATGGCCACCCGAAATACCCAGGGCAGTCAGCCAATCCATGTTCCATGGCCAGCTGAAATACCCAGTGTGGTCGGCCAATCCATGTTCCATGGCCAGCCGAAATACCTGGCCCGGTCGGCCAATCCACCTCCCATGGCCAGTGGAAATACCTAGCCTGGTCGGCCAATCCATGTTCCATGGCCAGCCGAAATACCCAGGCTGGTTGGCCAATCCACCTCCCATGGCCAGTGGAAATACCCAGTGCAGTCGGCCAATCCATGTTCCATGGCCAGCTGAAATACCCAGTGCGGTCGGCCAATCCATGTTCCATGGCCAGCCGAAATACCTGTCCTGGTCGGCCAATCCATCTCCCATGGCCAGCCAAAATATCTAGACCGGTTGGCCAATATATGCCCCTGCTTCGGCCAACTCATGTCCCTCAGAACATAGACCCCTCGGCCAAGCCATCTCCCCTGGAGAAAGATATTGGTCGGCCGAGATTGGCTGGCCCACTCAGAGTGGGAATTGTCCATCTCGGCTGAGCCATGTGTTGTGGAAAAGATATGCTGTAAGGTGTGGATAAATACATTGTGTGGCATAATATACTCCATAAGACGTTAAACAATCCTAATCAGTATGCCTCCAAGCACCTGGCATATGTTTATTTAGTATTTCTAGGTCAAGCGTGATTCTGAACTTCTAAGATGCTCTGAGAAGCTCTAAGATGCTCTGTGGAGCTCTGTGACACTCCCTGGTGACCCTGGGAAATTTGGGATTTCCCAGGACCCCATGGGACCAGAAGTGTTTTTCCTGATGTAGATAAGCTCATGGACGCTGTTGGGCTGCCCCGTCATCCAAGTTTCAAAGTAATTAGGAGATCAGCAAAACCACAGATGAGCAAGAAGTTGACCAAGGTGAGTTGACCATTCACATTTGAGAAGGCATTTTGAGGTGACATTTGCACACTGTCTCAAAGCTCTACAAATTTCTCAGAGACTGGAGTAAGCCGATCACGAAGCTTCATATGACATGCAAAAGTCTATTAATCATGCAACAAGATCAAGAAGTGGTGGGTGTTTCAGCCATGGCAGTGCCGCAGAAGTTGGTGTCTAGTATGGACACCATCCCGATCTTTGCAGTCGCTCTCCCAGCATACTTGACACCAGCCCAAAAAGAAGTAGAAATGAGCCTCCGGATCCTTTACTGTGCATCTGTCAACCTCGAATCCTCTGACGTCAACCAGATCCTCCTCAATCTAGAGCTTCTGGCATTCTCATTCACTTGGTTTGGCCAGGTATGTGACATATGTTCTATGTGAAATGTGTGTCAGACTTTGTACAAAAACAGGGCAACTCATATGTAGACTGCGACTTCACATCATGGGTGGAGAAGCTACAGAGGTTGGGATTGCGTTACAATCACATTACACCTGCTGCAAATAAATAATCCATATGGTTTCAGGATGGCCAAGAGTGTTGATCTACCATTGCAAGACTCATTTGTCAATTCCCTCACCACCAAGTCTTTCGGAGGTTTAATGTATGATTGGATGAGAAATCTATTCCACCTAAGCCTCACACTGTCACCCATAATTACTCTTCTCCCACGACATTTCAATCATGAAACTCATGCACTGCCATCTCTCATGGCAGTGAGTCCATTATTTGTGCCAGCTTGGATGTAGTTGACATAAGGAAAAGATCGCGTTTGCCTTGGGGAATGAAAGGCCTCCATTCCTTGCTCAAATGGAGAGGGTGCTTTGGAGGGCCATTACAAGAATATGTTTAGGATCTTCGGCGATGCAGGAGCTGAATGTATTCCTCCAAGAATACGATTTGTTGGAGGACAGCGTCCAGGGAACAGAACAGGACTTTAGTTGGTTTTGTTTTGACAGTAAGATACACTGCCTGTCTCTACATTTATCACTGGGACTGACAACAGATGTTGCAAGATAAAGAAGTGGAGGACCTGACCAACTCTGCTAGTCAGCTTACGGTTGCACCGAAACAAAATGTTCCAGTAGACCCTAAGGCAGAAAAAGGCCTGCAGGGAAAAAGTGCCGAGAATGACAAGCCTTCGTCGGGCAACCCTCTTTCCAGCGATGATGAACTGCTTCAATTGAAAATTAACAAGAAGAAGAGGAGTGGACCATTGAAGGAGCTTGCTTCACGTGGACAGAGCTCTATGTTGACCCGAAGCCAGGCCAAAATGTTGGACAAGGTCGGGGACTCTTCAAAAGGCAAGGAGAAGCAGAAGGCAGAGAAAGTCCAGAAGGAAGAGAAAGTCGTGGTCGCGCCGGGGAGGTCATATCAGAGGAAGAAAAGATCCACTCGCTGGTTGACAAGAAGTTATCCCAAGTCCAAGAAACGTGATGATCCCGAGGATGAAGATGACGACGACGACGACGATGACGATGACTATAAGAAAGCACCAGAGAAAGTGAAAGTGATCATCGACCTTACCAGAGATGTAAGTGATTCAAGACCGTCTCATTTGTCATGAATGAATATTTTGATAGGATTATGGGGAACCTGATTTGCTCAGCCGTCCAGCACCCATTGTGTGTCTTTTGTTGTTCGATGATGTGCCACCCCACTGATTATTCATAAAGTGAGCATCAGAGGGTGTTCATCTCACGATGTATGATGGTGACACTGTACACGAACCCGTTGAGCATGTGCACCATTCACCATCCATTGTTGTATGTTGATGTCTGATTTTGTACCGTTTGATTGTTAACTGGTAAGCACGATACAGGCAAAAGTGGAACATGCATTGTTGCGGGAAACATATGAAATGATCCGATCCAGTTACATTGATGGGGTTCCTCCACATCGGCTGCCTAGTGCAAGAGAAAACATGTATGATCCTCATGTGTCATGTGTGTGAGCTCTTTACCCTTTACCACTGATTCCCAGTGGGACAATGTGGATTCCAGGTGGATTCCACATGAATTCCACCCCAGCCAAATGGACATTTTACCACTCAAAATTTCACTCCCACTCCAGGTAAATTCCGTGTGGATTCCACATGAACTATGCCCCATTTTTGTCCACCTGGAGTCCATGTGGAATCTACACGAAAATCATTATTAAATAATAACTACATGATTTTTATAACCTATTTATCTTATTGTTAAGTACTAAAGGGGGAATGCCCCGAAGTAAATATGTGAGGTTACGGCACCTTATATACGGTTGTTTGGTGCACGGACCAATTTGGGAACGCGTGAACATCACATGCCAGTCAACAGGACGCGTCAA
Source organism: Hygrocybe punicea (assembly GCA_963556145.1). Classification (NCBI taxonomy): domain Eukaryota; kingdom Fungi; phylum Basidiomycota; class Agaricomycetes; order Agaricales; family Hygrophoraceae; genus Hygrocybe; species Hygrocybe punicea. The sequence goes on along the minus strand of OY744466.1, from coordinate 4,907,289 downwards.
CCAAACAAGACCAACAGCAACGCCAATGCTCAGCACAACGCTCAATGCCCAATGTCCAATGTCCAACACCCCGGATCAATGCCAGACGAGTCTATCAACAACGAGAGCAGCGGGGGCCAGTACCCTCCCCACTGCATTATTTTTATTTATTTAATTTTATTATGTGCTGTGACTTACTACCCTACCCTGATACAGGCAACCCCAATGTCAACACGCCCACAACGAACAAGGACCAAAGCCGCCACGGTGAATGTGGGACGCCAACATCAAAGGAGACGACCAGTCCAGCGACAACGGAAGTAGCGGGGCCCCGCTACATCAGTACATTTTTTTACATTTTTTTACATTTTTTGTTTACTGACTACCTACAGCGGTACCCAGCTCATGCCCACGCCCATGCTCATGCCCGGGTCCACAACTACATCCACACCCACAACCACGCCCTCGCCCACCCCAATGTCCACAACCGCCATGGCCATTTTGAAACGTAAAACATCCGCGGCCTCAGATGGTGGCCGACGCGGATGACAGCGATGCGAGGGAAGACGGAGCAGATGGGAGATGCACCGGGTGTGGGTGTACCTGTAAGTTTTCTTATTATTAATTATTGTTATTTACTGACTACTGGCGATCCCCGTCGCCGTTGCCCTGACACATAGGCCAGCGCCAAGGAGATAGACGGCGGCACAACAACGACAACGACAACAGCAACAACAAAGACAACAAGGAAGGTGGTAGGGCGACAACGGGGACAGAAGGACAACAATGACAGGATGATGGCGGCCGCGAGAGTTGCAAAGGACGACGACAGCAGCGGCAGCAATGGCAGCAGCAGCAACAGCGTCAACAGCAGCAGCAGCAGCAGCAGTGACAGCCGCAACGGCGATGGTGAGTATTGTCCCTGTCCTCCCTCCCCTTCCATTCCCCCTCCCCTTCCCCCTCTCTTCCTCTCCCCTTTCCACCTTCCCTCCACCTTCTCTAACCCCCCCTTCCCCATCTTCTCCCACCTCCCCACCTTGTCCCTGTCTTTCCCCCCCTTCCCCCTTTCCCCCCCTTCCCCTCTTGCCCCCCTTCCTTTTGCTCCCTCTTCCCTGTCCCCTTCCCCCCTCTGTTGGCTAACTCCTTCCACTCTTTCCTTTCCCCTCCCCCCTTTCCCCTCCACATCTGTATTACAGTAATGTAGTTATTACATGTAGATAGCACCTTTTATTATATTTGTTATCACATTTTGAAGAGTTCATCTGATTTTAGTCATAGTTAAGAACAGTCTGATTTAGTTGGATTTAGAAATTTGTATCTGATGAGCACAAGCCAAAACAATGTGTGATGGTTATCTTGCCCAGTGTTGGATATTCAATTGGAGATCCAATTGTAGGGTGCCAAAACCTTGGTTTTGTTGATTGATGACTCAGTTGTCATATAAAGACTGAATTGTAAATCCCTTCTTTTATTAACTACTAACCATTCTAACTATTGTATATAGTTCTATTTTATCTTAGGTAGTCTCAAATATATTCAGTCTTCATATAAAGACTGAGTCTTCTATTTTATCTTAGTGCCGATTTTCTAACACCCAGCCCTTAATTGAAGCCACCTTTATTCAAACCACTCCATTTGCCTTCTGAATTAACCCAGTAATAACAAATTCTCACATTGGGATTAAACTGTGTCCCACTAACTCTGGACCTGGGATATGGGTATGAGTGACTTCATGTCACATTGAAACAAACACAGCAACCGTCCATCCAATGACAAGTAGAGTGGTTCACAATTGCAAATTGCAAACCATTCTGCTCAACTTATGTCTTTTTTTGTTTAATTTCTGTACTTCTACTGACTAACACTTTTCTAGTTCAATGTTACTGCACAAGCAGCCACCAATGCCAGCATTCCAATATTTTTCTGACTGTGCTTCTTGTGTATGTGAAGATCTGGTTTGTGTAATATTTTGAAGAGCTGGCTCCAAACACTATTCTAAATATTTTGAAGCACTATTACAAATACTTTGAAGCACCATTATAAATGTTTTGAAGCTCCACTACAGTTGTTTTGTTGTTGTTGCTGTTGTGTATTAATGGGAGGAATGTGTTTGAAAATGTGTTTTTGAATGTACTCAGACTCTGATAGGTGACTCCTGTTCCAGTTGCAAAACTCAGTCCATATGTCCATTGCTAACATAGAACTCAACCCGATCAAAGGTGGGAAAAGTACAGACACTGATGAGCCAGGTTGCTGCTGCTGCTGCTGCTGCTGCTGCTGTTGCTGCTGCTGCTGCTGCTGCTGCTGCTGTTGCTGCTGCTGTTGCTGCTGCTGTTGCTGTTGCTGTTGCTGTTGCTGCTGCTGTTGCTGTTGCCATTCTTGTTGTTGTTGCCATTCTTGTTATTGTTGCCATTCTTGTTATTGTTGTTGTTGCCATTGGATATTAGTGGCAGAAAGGTGTTTGAAAATTTGTTGGTGAACATATTGGTGAATGTACTCAGACTCTGGACTTCTGTCCCAGTGCTAGTGTCAGTCCATGTATTCATTGCTGACATGGGAGATGAAGGTGAAGGTGAAGGTGAAGGTGAAGGTGAAGGTGAAGGTGAAGATAATTATGGTATTAATATGGATCCCTGAAACAAGGAGTTGGTAAATATGAGTGAGTATTTGCTGAGTAGGGATGTAGCTAAGATGAAGCTGAAGCTGAAGATGGAGGTGAAGGTGAAGGTGATGAAGAGAACATGAAAGTGACTATGAGATTGATGTGAACTAAAAACATATTGATTAACTGAAAGTGATGTTTGCTGAACATGCTTGTGTAACTGAACATATAAGCATTCCCAAGACTACTAACAAACATAAAGGATTCCAATATGAATACTTGGAATCATTGTCACACTATAAAATACTGGATTAATGAGAAAATGATGACCCAGTCCAATAGTAACCTACACCAGTATTCAACTAAGTCAAGACATATACAAATGTAAGAATATTTTGAATTTGTGTTGAACCACATAGTGGGATCTTGCTCTGAGTAAGATCTGAGACAGTTCCATAGTAGACTCTGAGGAAAACTTGGTGTTCTTAACAACACTTGTATTAAATAAGATATAAGCAGAACAATGGATAAATGTTGAGTTTTTGGTGGGAATTTGGTGGGATTCCATGTGGAATCCTACTGGAAATAAAATGGTCTCTTAGTATTGAAGGAAGCCCTATGAGTTTAGAATGCTAGATATTGTCTTATATTTGCATTGGCATTGATATTGAAGTGGGAAAAGTCAAAAAAGTCAAAAAAACCTGGTGCATTTCAACTTTCTATGTGGAGTCCATGTGGAATCCATGTGGAATCCCACTAGAAATAAAATTTTCTATTAGTCTTGAACTAAGCCCTATGAGTTTAGAATGCTAAAAATAGTTTTATATTTGCAATAGCATTGATATTGAAGGAGAAAAAGTCAAAAAAGTCAAAAAAACCCAGTGCATTTTGACTTTTTTATGTGGATTCCATGTGAAGTCCATGTGGAGTACACATTGTCCACATTGTTCACTTAGTCCATGTGGACTCCACATTGTCCCACTGGGAATCAGTGGTATAGGGTAAAATACTGATGTGTGTTCGTGGTGGAATGGAACATCTTCAAGTCGATGGATGCTGCAATAATTCAAGGAATCTTTCGTCATCATCACATCCTCATGCTCAATTCCCCTGTAGAAACAGTGGAGTTTGATAGGGAAGGTTTGGAGACATTGGGGTCTTTGTTGTCCATTCGTTCAGTGCAAGGTCCGTTTCTGGAGTGATGTCTGGGCATAGTAACTAAAGTGCCTTTGTTAGTTGCTGAATTGCGATTGGTGCCTAACATCAAGAATATGAACAAACCTGGCACATTAGAAACATTATATCAGGTTGTGCTTGACCCTGACAACGAAAGGGTTTTCAATTTCCTTGACCTTCCCATGGGTCATATGACGTTGGACCCACCTCCAAAATTTTGGTGAGCAACCTTGTTTCGAAGATCAAACACATCATTTACCTGTTTATTCATGAAAAGGTCCCTGTCATCATCTGAGGTTGCTTGACATGAAACCTGGGGCCAACCAGGGTTTATCCGCGAGCAGCCTTTAAACGACGATTTGGCTTGGGGAACGGTGGCGACAGCTCGTGCCATTTCTTGGACACATGTAGATGATGATGGCTTTGGCATGGTGGTTATTGTCAGGACTGGCGCAAAGTACTGGGTCCTCATGAGGCCTCGAAGGGATGCTGAATGGGATCGCAAGGCTGGCAATCTTGCCACTAACAAGGCCTATCCTCAGGAGTGGGAGCCGAGAAAACATAGTGGGAAAGGGTTGTGGGAAGCAGAAGGATTACTGCTCACCAAGGGTTCCGTGCTGTAAGTGGGAATATATCTGTGACCACTGAGATGTGTGCTGAAACACACAGTTACATCAGGCCATGCACCCCGCATTATGTCCTTGGTGTAGAGCACTCCATTGTCAATGGGCGTCATCTCTATGCGACGTCAACTATACGGGATACCTGTTATGGGATTATCCATACTTTCGTGATGAGTCATACCATCACAAATGCGGAGCATAATGTGACACGTACATTTCTCCACTGACTTCTCACCATGTGGATTGAGTACTTCACGGGCAACCACGAATCATCATGTGAGCTACTTTGGGCAATGTTTACAAACTCCGGAAGATTAAAATGCTCACTGCACAGCTACTGTCTTCACCAAGTCTCATATGCCCAAGATCGAAACTGAAGACAGCTTCCTCGACCTTGTGATTGTGGGAAACCTGATCAAGCTTGCTGATATCATCAACAGGACGTCCTACAACCATACCATATCGGCTGAAATTCGTGAGGAACAGAATATCGCACAATGCAGATATAGACATTTCCAAATCTGGTTTGCGGAACATTTTGTTGTCTTCATGGAAGACCATTGGATCAGCCCCTCTTACATTTTCCAATGAAGTCTTTTGGAACTATCTGCTGCAATTGTTGGGTATAAATGGGACAAGGATGGGGTTGTGATGGCACCAGCACATTGCACAGCGAAAGCCGTTGAGTCAGCGGTCTGCCGACATTTTCAAAACGATTGGCCAGATTTGGTGCCACAGCTGAATGAGCTTCTTCAGACCCCACCATCGGAATTCTTCTGGACTGGCCCAAAAATACACATTGAGACTCATCCGGTAGAACCCATCAGTCCCATTCTTGTTGAATGCTTAGATTTTCCACCTCATCCAATTCTGCTAGTCAACGCAACTACCGGTGAAGGTGAGGTACAGGATAACACGGATACACGGGACAAGGGGAAAGACAATGAGCACAACAAAGGGAAGGGCACCAATGGTGAGGAAGAGGTGGATGATCCATTTAGGAAGGTGGGAAATTCAGTGGATGCAGGTGTGGAGGATGTGGCGATCGAGGAGAACCAGGATCCACCTCCAACGGTTGGATGTTCAAATGACATGGCTGTCGACGCTGAGAGGGAAGAGGATCCACCTGTAATGGTGGGAAATTCAGCCGACGTGGCTGGGGAAGATGCGGGAGAAGAAATGGACGTGGCTGGCCTGGATGAGGAGGATGAGGAGGATCCACTTGAGCAGGTAGGAAATTCAAATGATGGAGCTTGGTGGTATGAGGACAGTCTGATCAGGCCGCTGGATATGTCAAATGAGGAAGATGTGGACAGTGACGAGGGGAAGCAGCAGGAGAAGAAGGGGGGGAGGAGGGGGAGCTGCAGGAGGAAGGGGAGGAGGAGGAGGAGGGGGAGGTGCAGGAGGAGGAGGAGGAGGCAGATGGGGATGGGGCACAGGAGGAGGACGAAGAGGAGGAGGAACCAACTGAGAAGGTGGGGAAGTCAAACAACCAGAGTGTGGACAGTGAGGAGGGAGAGGATGATGATCAAATGGACATCTCTTCTTGCAGTGAAGCAGTGTATAGTGATTTCACTGGATCACCCCGTCCCCCCACACCCCCTGTGAAACGTCATTGGAGGGAAGACTCAGGTACGATAAATTGCCTCACCAGCATGTATATACACTCATAAGCACCGAACTATTAATAGGTATGGGTAGAGTCTCAAGTTGTTATGTCACGTTGGGGGCCATGGCATACGTGACATGTCACTTTGGGATGTTTTGACACATAATACTATATATATATTTGTTATTTGTTCAATACATGAAGCTTATTTGCGACGTGTAGATCATCGCAAAGGTTGACCGCTGTTGGTAATGTAAATTGTGAGCAGCATCCCCACCTTTGAAACAGGACAGCTTTACCTGGCATTTTTACTGGCATTTCTTGAGCTGTCCAACTTCCGTGGGCGTTGTTGTTGTTGAAGGTCCCTGTCCCATGTTTCTTTTTCCTCCCTGTCCCGCACTTCTCGTGCCTCCCTTTCCTCCCTCTCCCGCACCTCTTGTGCCTCCCTCTCCTGTGCCTCTTGTGCCTCCCTTTCCTCCTTCTCCCGGGCCTCTCGTGCCTCCCTCTCCCGGGCTTCTCGTACCTGTTTCTTCCTGGCCTCTTCCCCGGCCTTTTGTGCCTCCCTCTCCTGGGCCTCTCATGCCTCCCTCTCCTCCCTCTCCTGCGCCTCTAGTGCCTCCCTCCCCTGAGCCTCTCGTGCCTCCCTTTCCTGCCTCTCCCACGCCTCTCTTTCCTCCCTCTCCTGGGCTTCTTGTACCTGTTTCTTCCTGGCCTCCTCCTGGGCCTTTCATGCCTCCCTCTTCTGGGCCTCTTGCCTCTCCCGCTCTTGTACTTCTTGTAACTCTGTTGTTACCTCTCGTTCCTGTGCCAGTAACCATTCTGCTTGCTCCTTTTGCTTCACTTGTCTCTCCGTTTTCTTTTTCGTCCACAGAAGCTTTAACGTTGATGTATTGTCATCCATCTCGCTGTCACCACCATGCCCATCAAGGCTACCACTACTTGCACTCTCGTCACTCCAACTATTGTTGCCCTCTTCACTACTGACTGCTTTTTGCTTGCCCTTGCTGGAATTAGCAGCATTTTGCGTTTTCTTCTTGCAGTGGACTTTCTTTAATGGTGGAACATTCAATTTGGATCTACGGGCTCCAATAGCACTCGATTCTGCTGGGATAGATGTGGTTTCCCTACTGGAGTTTGACAGCGCTGAACAATCAGTCCTGGCCAAAGCGGCAGCAGCATGGAACTTCTTCTTTTTTTGCATGAATGCATTTGGTGCTCTCTGGTCGGTCTTCAGGACGGTTTTAAATCAGAAGGGTTTTTCACTGAGTTTCTGCCATTGCAACCAAAATTGGTGGACCGTCCGAAGTTCATCGAGTTTCATTTTCCACGGTTCCTTTAGTTCTATGTGAGGGGGAAAGTAGATGTCCTCCATGTATTGGTTTCGATTTTGTCCAATTTTTCCCCATGGAACAGCGACAACGCTGTTGTTGCACATCTGACCTTCATACGAATGAGTACAATAAGCCTGGCCAACGCCAAAGTATGTACGATAGGACATGGTCACCAGTGATCTAAACAAGTTTCTTATGTCGACCAATGACATATTTGTAACATTCAGTACCATAGGAAAACCATCCTCATCGATCTCAAGCTTGAATGGCAGGCTTTTGTCATATTTTGGAGCATCCTCCGTGTCGCTCTCCAATTTTGACTGATGATTGTGGTACCAAGTTTGAATTTTCTGAATTCATGGTATAATGCTGTTAGGTTGATCTGAAGGGTAGTATTAGAATATACCAACCTTTTGCATATTTGGGGGCCATGGTGTGTTGGTTTGTTGTGCCAATTGTTTTAAAAGTTTCCTGATTCCTTTCAGGACATGAATACGATCTTCACCAGTGGATCTCCTAAAATTGGGATAACCGTCTTCAAGGATCTTATTAAATTCTGGGGTGATCCACTTCATTTAGGCAAATAGTGAGGAGAATGAAGGCAGATGTCGTTGTCTGGAACAAAGGAATAATGCCTCATGTTTAACATGATGTGATGAGAAATCACGTAATGTACAGCAATGTGGATTACAAATAGATGACACAAGGGATTGCAAGTTTGCCTAGGATGTGATTAGTAGAATATGATGAATTGTGAATATTGATAAATTCCAGAACAAAGGGATAGAGGAGCAAGTATGAAATTGGTGGAATGTGGCAAGTGATGGGTAAGAGTGCAAAGATGTAATGTGTAAGATTGCAAAGATGTAAGGTGGGTATGTTCAGAGATGCTGGAATGAACAGATATAAACCACCTGTTGCATGTGTGGCAACACTGTTCTATGGCCAACCGACATACCCAGACCAGTCGGCCAACCCATGTTCCATGGCCAGCCAAAATACCCAGGGCCATCGGCCAACCCATGTTCCATGGCCAGCCCAAATACCCAGGCTGGTCGGCCAATCCACCTTTCATGGCCAGCCAAAATACCCACACTGGTCGGCCATTCCATGGCCAGCCAATATATCCGTCTGCTTCAGCCAACTCACGTCCGCCAGAACATGGACCCCTCGGCCAAGCCATCTGCCCTGGAGAAAGATATTGGTTGGCTGAGTTTGGCTGGCCAACTTGGAGTGGGAATTGTCCATCTCAGCTGACCCATGTATCATGGGAAAGATACGCTGAAAGGGCTCGTCTTTGTGACCATTTCGGACTAGTGTGTAGCTGTGTCCATGGATTCACAATACTCGCATCTCGCATGGTCTATGCAACAGGGTGGTCTCGGACCTGGCCTCGAGATGCCCCTTGTTGCAGGTGGGAACATGCAGATCTCCTATGACTATGGTGTGCTAATAGAAGACGAAGGTATTGCTCCTCGATTCCACATGGGCCGTTACTGCCACTGAGTTGAAACCTTCCCGATCCTATGTCATTGTGCCTCCTGACATGAAACCTGCTGCTAGAGCAAATGAGAGTACTGGGTGGAAGTTACAAGGATAATGCTGTTTTACCTTGCCAACAAAAGAGGGCACACCCTAGAAACTGGACACAAACACTCACCACAACGAGGTATGGCGCAATCTCATAAATAGTTGTTCATTACTCACATCACCACAGAGAATCCATCGACGTCTCTGTTGATTGGTGGAGGACAAGTTGATCACACATGAGCTCAACCCTTAGTACTAGCACCTGCGTCTCCTCCTATCATATGTTCTCGAAAATCATGTGACATAAATAATCTGAAATAATTATCTTGAATCGCCAATCTTCATGTAAATGGCGGGGCTCCTTATCATCCTATCCTGGTCGATCATAGTGAACAATCATAGTAATCTATGTTCTGACGGCATTTCCCTAATGGCACCACATCTTCAGAGGTTAAAAGACATATTCTTTGTGTGCTTTGAGCCATTCCCATGTTGCCCCAAGTGCCGACAATTTTGACTTTTCTGTGTGGATTGATGTTTCCCTTGCAGAGAGTGACCCATGTAAGCAGACTTCAAATCAAAAATTTGCCACCCACTCTTCCAGCTCCTGTAGATAACCCAGGAGGATCAACCCTTGATGAGAATACACTGAATGTTCCATTGAGTATGTTTTTTCTTTTTTTTGCAGAACACCAAGCCCCACTCACCATTTTTTCCCGCACCAGCCAGTCGTTCATCTCTATACTCTTTTACTTCAACTCAATTCCTCAAATCTCGCACGGCCTCTATTGTTTCTGCCTGCAAACTCACAATGATGGAACTCAAGAACACAGCCACCATCTGGCATATCATCGTTATTCGAACTTGCGACATGTTCCTCGAACTGGTTTCCAATCTCCTGAAGGGGATGTGGTTGGAGGACCCCCACTCTACAGGCTACATGCACTGGAGCTTTTGCAGGAGGTACACGATGCACATCTTAGAGCCGAGGCGTTGTTACCCAAAGAAAAATGCTCCTTGCCTGAATCATGTAAGTCCTTTGTTGTGATGCATATATAATGCTCATGTATACCTAGAATACATGCCAGCATCTGAGGAGTTAATCCGAATGGTAAGGTGACTATTCTCTAGGTAATCATTACATTAACAATTGCAAAACAGGTTACAGAATGCATTGGACTTTTCCACTATAAATTCAAGACCGAGGCTGAAAAATGATGGAACCAAAACCAACCGAGATGCCTACTCCCGTGGATGGTGGCCATGGCTTCAAAATTTTGAGCCTGGGGAACGATAACCGTCCCCCAATGAAGGAGCTGATCAAGGCTCAGGTTCAAGTGTTAAGGGAAAAAGTTGTCTTCATACATAGTGGTACCCGCGACATCAACGCAAGTACTTCTAATCTAATCTATTCCATTTAAAATATATAATGATCTATTTTAGAGCAACATCATTGAAGACTACAACTCCCCGCTCGTCTTCCGTCTTATTTATGTAGTTTGTTACCGGGGAACTTCAACTCCAAATGCCTCTCGTCAGTCACTTGTCCAGTCCATTGAAGCCTATCTCAAGCGACACAACCTCTCATTGACTAATATCAATTTCGTCACAAGAATTCCTGATGAAAATTTTGCCCTCATGGCAACTGCTGTAAGTTCCTACTAGCCTATTTGATCTCAACTGATTTTATTTTGCAGCTCATGTATACCCTCGACACTAGGAAGAATGGTGGGTACCAAAAGGTCCAATTTCATGGCGCAGACTATATTGCATTCTACAATGCAATTGGAGACGATATTGCCAGGTGCCGATGGGATGTACTGGGTTGGGGTATAGTGTGGGATGCCTTGATGGCATCCAAGGCAGAAAAGTAAGTCGTCATGTCATCAAATGAAATATATTGACGGAGTTTCTTGTAGGTTCATGCAAGGAATTTTTGATTAGGTCTGTTATCTCTACATTGTCCCCTGCTCCTGGCACTCCAATTTTTTCACAATGCCATCATCGGCATACGATACATTTTATTTTACCATGCATGTATGACTCGTTTTCGTATTCATTGTAAACCTTATGGCGTGATGACTATTTAAGTCCTAAGATCGCTACTCTCTGATGCTAAATGGCAATTTGCTACATACTCATTATTTGCAAATCCTTTCCTGATGGTCTGTAGCCCAATCGTTACCATCTTGATTGTTGAGAACTCACCACTTCACCTATTCAGACTAATTATTTTTTTTCCATTCAAAAGTTCTCGTGTGAGCTACATCTCAAGTTGTAGTCATTATGTGGTGCTACTCATTATTGACAAAAAAAGCCAGAGTTTCACAATACACTTCCCTCCCCTCACTCACCCTCAAATGGTCTTTCCATCCAAAGTGGGCCCCATGCAACATCTCTGTGTTATCAACACCTAGCAGTTCAGCAACGATACCCTTATGTGTCCACTTTTTCTTCACTTTTTCTTTTGTATCTTTCGTGCATGTTCATGTATATTAGCTTATATAGAAGAATAAAAATGTGATATATATATAATTCTGCTCTGAAAACACGGGGGGATAGTGAGAAGGCCAAGCTCACTGTTGCTGGCAGCGAGGTCAAGGCATCTGATGGCCAGATCTTGATCCCCTTCTCATGCATTCTCTTAGCATAACCTTATGATTTCTTATTATATATATTTGCTCTTTACCAATAATTACTTGGCAGAGCTCACGGCTAAGGCTCAGCGGCCAGGTTCAGCTAAGGCTGGCCAGGTTCTGTTGCCATACGGTTGAGGCTTGACATGTGGTAATACTTCTTATTTGTCATTGTAAGCTCTGGCAAACCTGCTTCATGCTGCAAGCAAGTTCACAAGTAACATTCAACCTGCAATGGCATGTGATTTATCCACCTCCAATCTAGGTTTATCCAGAGCAACCTGCATATCAACCAATCAATGGTTGAATGTTGTTTTTCAACCTGTTACTTGTCAAGTCTCAACCAGAGTGGACCTCACAGTGATAGTTGCGCAGCATTGGACTAGTCATTGGCATGACATCTGCAATTTATAAGTCATTATCTGCAACGACTGGGATGGAGAAGACAATGGTTATGGAGTGGCCATAGACAAGACGAAATGGCAAAGCATGACAAGACAACTGCCCCACAGGAAATCTAATGTGCAGTGTATACTGTATTACAGTCTTCTTCACTTGTTGTCACTCAGGCCTGGGTGGCCAACTGACTACTTGCGATAGCAGGATCCCTGTGCCAGCGTACCCTCAGCCCCTCCTGCAGTAAGGTACACTGTGGAACCACTGGCAGAAGGCCCTGAATTTCATGGTACTATGGCCCAAAATTCACAATTCACTGACATTTCAAATGATTCATAAAATTCGCCATCATGTGGATTTCACATTGTTTTACTGTAATTAAAAATGTAAAAAGAAATTGGTGATTTTCACTAGGTTTTCTAGGGAAAAAATATGAAATTTTTGGTCTCAGTCAGGTTGAGTGTGTTAAGTGATGTTCACCTTCTTTGGAAAGACCACATTCCAGACCTTTCACAGGAGACCAGATTTTTTGTGATCAAAAAATGTGCAAATATCCAGACACATTTTAAAATTATTTGCATTGTTATCTTGCTTGTGAAAATATTGTAGAAAGTAATGTTATCTAATTGCGGTATTCATACAGAAAATAGTGCAGTTAGAAAATACAATTATTTAGGCCTTTGTTGTTTTGATTATTGTGTACATGTATTCAGAAAAAAGAAAATGACCCAAATGTTTAGGATTTCTGGCCATATATCTATGGATCTTATTGTCAGGCAGATCTTCAAGATATTTGGTCTCGAGATAATTCAGGCACAAGCCAGGTCCCAATTATCTGGAGACCAAATAGTCTAAAATTCTGCCCTCACAATAAAAGCCATAGATATTGGTCTAGAAATCCTAAATATGTGAATCATTTGCTCTTTTCTGAATACATGTTCACAATAATGAAAACAATAAAGCCTAAATAATTCTAATTTCTGTATGTACTAATTTCTGTATGAATACCACTTTTAGATAATATTATTTTCTGCAATATTTTCACAAGTAAGATAACAATGCAAATAGTTTCAAAATGTGACTAGATATCTGCGTATTATTTGATTGAAAAAAATCCTCTTCTGTCTCCTGTGTTTGGTATGAAGCTCACGCTTGGTAATGCAGCTGAAGGCATTGGACTTCATTTAGGCCCCAATGGGGGATCCGGAGGAGAGATGGGGGAAAGAAATTCAAATTACATAGTCAACAAAGAGTGTGCTGCAGGAACTTATTCATTGTCAGCAATAGGTGGGACTCCAACAACTGGCCCATCTCACCTTTATCAAATAATGCCCACAAACCTCAGTCTCGAACACACCCGATGACACATTGAATGCAAGCAATGTTTACAACTCTTGCAGCTGTGAGCTTGCTGCCCTTCCAAAACCACATCTGAACTTGATTCATCTGTTTCTCAGGCTTGATGGGAGTGATGATTGCCAGTACATGGATGCGGGTGTTGGCTGATATGGGCAATTTGAAGAACACTAAAAATTGGGTGACATGGCCAGAGAAGGTCTGTTCCTTGAGTACTACTGGTAGATTTTGCCTATGAGCATTGGTGTCAACCTTGAGAACATACTATACATTGTGGCTGTCAATAAGTGGGAATTGTTGGGAATAGTGGCCGAATAGTCACGGAAAGGATTAGTAATCCATACCATGTGACCCCAGAACTCAAACCCACCTGTCCGATGAATAATGCTGAACTGCATCATGTATTCTACTCACCACAGGAAACTTCTAGTAGATTTAGCTAGTAGTATAAAAGCCCTCTCAGAGAGAGGTAAATATAATTCATTCTACATAAAATAACTTAGTGGTCAATGACCACTGCAACTATATATTCCAATAGGTTATGAGCCCTGAATGGCTTTAACGGAAACACGATCACGCACCTCCAAACATCACACTACCACCTCATATACTAGCCAACTATGACAGATAAAGTCACGCACACATCGGGATCATACTGGATCAAGTTATTAAAGGGAAACAATTGGATGCCGTGGAAGAGACAGATGTTAGCTGTGCTTTTGGATCTTGGGTTAGAGACGTACATCAATGTGGAATCAAAGGCCCCTGTCCTGGCAGACACATCCCATCAAACATCAGAGGAATCCAAGGCGATGAAGAAATGGCGCGGCAGAGACGCCAAGACGAGGACACAGATCGAGCTTGCAATTGGTGACGTGGAAATGATACATATCATTGGTGCACACACAGCGAGTGAGATGTGGAAGCAGCTAACTTTGGCAAAGGAATCCAGGGGGAAGCTTGGAATATTAGCAATGCAACGCGCATTGTACCGGTTAATTGCTGAAGAAGGATTCGACCTAATCAAGCACATATCAAAGCTCCGGAAACTGCAGGAGGAACTCCACTTGATGGGAAGCCTCGTTTCCAACAAAGACTTCATGATGATAGTTGTATCCTCCTTACCGGAAAGTTGGGACTTGTATAAATCAGCATATTTAGGCTTAAAGAAGGACAGAATGTCACTGATGTCACACGAACTAGTCACGATCCTATTAGAGCAAGACCGCAGGCACTGTGAGTGCAGTGGAGATCCTGACAATGTCGCTATGCATGGGAGGTTCACCAGAAAGTGCAACGGAAAGGGTAATGGAAAGCAGAAGGGGGCCGATTCTGAAACGGAATGCTTCAACTGCCACAAGAAGGGACATATGGTGAAGGACTGCTGGTCTAAAGGTGGCAGAAAGGAAGGGCAAGGGCCGAAAGAGAAAGTAAAGGGCACCAGAAAGGGTGGAAACCAATGGAACTGATCGAATCAAGCTGTGGACAATGTCAATAATATGTTACAGGATATAGCATACACAGTGAATACAGACAATATTTGAAACTATGATTGGTTACTGGATTCTGGAACAACAAGTCACATCAGCAATTCCTGAAACGCATTTATCACGTAGAAAACTCTGGATGAAGCTACCGTTCAAGGACTAGGAAAGGTAGCCACTCGAGCTCCTGGTCGCAGAACCATCATCTTACACTTCACAGTGGACGGAAAGGACATACAGCATCAGCTACAAGACATACTACATGTACTGGAGTCACAGAACTCACTACTATCACTGAGCTGATTCAATGAAAGCAGCAGATGGGTTAACTTCCGCAATGGAATATGCAGGCTCTATATGAAGGAGAATAAACTTGTCGGAACAGGCTGGAAAGATGGATGACTATACCATTTGAACGCCCGAGTGCAATCCCGCACGCCGGTGGAGAGGTCCCTTGGGACCTCTCAGTGTACTCACACAGGAATCGAGTGGAAACGCTCTAGATGTCGAAGGATGAGACTGTCTACTACATTGGGAAGCCTACTGACTAAGGTCAACCATGGGAACTGGGCATGTGACAGCCCAGGCACATCTACCACACTGGAAAAGGCAAATGTAGCCATGCCAAAGAAAATGTCTTGGGACGAATGGCACTGCCTATACGGACACATCGGAATGAGTGGACTCAGGACCCTGCAGAGAAAGGGGTTAGTCACGGGTCTAGAAATCGACAAAGGGAGTGTCCCTTCCTGAACCTGTGAGGCTTGCATTCAGGCAAAGCAAGCCATCCAGCCATTTCCAAAAGAGGCCGATGGACAATCCAAAGTTGCCAGAGAGTGGACTTTGAGCGATGTCTGGGGCCCAGCACACATTGAGTCTATCAGAGAATGGAGATACTATGTCTCATTCATGGATGACACGACACGCACCGTAACCACTTTATTCATGATAGTGTTGCCACGACTAAGACTACTAGTCAACTGGCAGTCATAGTCATAGTTGATTTTAGCTGCAACTCAGCTAGTTGCAACTATGACTATCTAGTTGACTAAAATTATATCATGTCTGTTCTGGTATTTATAAGTGATTTAACACACATTTGTTTGTTTATAGTTGACTATTCTCAAGTTTAGTTGACTACAATGACCAGCTAAGCTGCAACTTTAGCTGCAACTATCAACTATGACTACTAAAATTTTGGTGTAAATAGTCTAGTCGTGGCAACACTAATTCATGAAACAGAAAAGCCAGGTGACAGAACACATCAAGGCTTATGTTAACACGATCAAGAAGAAGTTTGATCGAAACCCTAAATATTTGCGGTTCGATAATGGAAAGGAACTCATCAACAAGGAAGTCGAGAGATGGGCAGGGGAGAAAGGAATGGTCATTGAAACAATGGCCCCTTACTCACCCTCGCAACACAGAACGGTGGAAAGATTCAATTGCACATTACTGGAGTTAGCCTGCGTGATGTTGATCACTAAAAACCTGCCCACATTCCTTTGGCTGGAAGCCATTGCACATGCGGCATACATTCAAAACCGATCCCCCACCAAGGCTCTAGATGGAATGACTCTGCATGAAGCCTGGACTGGCAGGAAGCCAGACGTATTGCATTTCTGGGAGTTCGGATGCGATGTTTGGGTCTTATATCAAGGCAGAAAGAGATCAAAGCTGGCACTGTGATCAGCTAAGATGAAGTTCATAGGATTTGTGGAGTCACAGAAGGCTATCCAATACTACGATGCTGCAATGTGGACTGTTAAAACATCACGGAATGTTGCGTTTCATGAGGATGGGGCATTGCAGGAATTCCAGATTGTATCCGACTTACCGGGTTTGCAATTCGAGGGGGACCAGAGTGAATCCGATGACTCACAAACTCCAGAACCACTGGAACCCACAACAGAATCATCGGAACCCACTGTAATGGCACCAGAAAGGGCCATTCACAGACTGGAAAATGTATGGAACACGGATTTTGATAACATGATGAAGGAACTTTGTTATACGAGATTGCGGACCGACTACTGTGCATACTACTATCAGGAAGGTGAAAACTTCTCCATCATACTCATATGGGTCGACGACCTCATGGCTTACACAAACAACTGAGCAATGAATCAGCGGGTAATCAACCAGCTAAAGGAAAAATACACAGTAACAGTCATCAGAAAGCCAACGTTACTGCTCGGAATCCATATCAAATGAGACCGCCAACAATGGAAAGTCACCCTATCACAAAGCTGCTATATCTGGAAGATCCTCGTGAAGGCCAGAATGAAGGATGCCAAGCCGGTATCAACCCCAATGGACCAGAACATGGTCCTATGAATAAACGAAACTGAAACCGACAAGAGCAAGCAGAAACACACCTCGATTGAGTATGTGACATGAGTTGGAGAGCTCTTGTATGCTGTGCATGCAACAAGACCCGATATCATGTATGCAACTGTAACTAGGGAAATGCAGGGATAAGGGTAATCCCTGATCTGCAGGTATCCATACTCATAAGAGTACAAGTATGGATACAGATTTCCGTATCCATGGGCTTCAAAATGAGCCGGAGATACCAATACTGGTAAGTTTGTAGTCTCTTGTAGGGGAAGAAATTTCTTGAAAAAATCTTCAATGGGCATCAGTCCAATGAATTGACAACGTGTTTCTTTTGCCAATTGCAGGTAGTAGTCATGGCTAGATGTTGACAGGTCATTGGATGAGTAGACTTGGCTTCCAGCTTTGTTGGGCTTGTAGTGGGGGGTTGTATATCTTGGCTTGCCAGAGACTGTATGAGAGTGTTTGTCAGGTGATGAACTGAAATGATTGTGTAGAGTCATGGCATTTCCAGTGATCTTCAAGGCCATTTCCTGGTACTGACCATATATAATAACTTTATACATTGGAAAATTTGCCCCAAAATCTGACATGGTGGGATGGTTTAAAGTTATCAGATGCCATGTGCAAATTTTGAACAAAATTGGTAGACTGGTTTTGAAGCTATAGTGCAAACAAGAGTCAGAAAGTGAGAGGAGGAGCACATTACTGTATCTCAAGAATGCATTCATCAAAGTGTCCTGAAGATGTTTCCAATGAAATATGGTGATTAAATAACCCCCAGAACAAGTGTTTCCATATTGGTGACTGTCAAGAAACATGTGATATGTAAGCAGGGTATGAGGAGCACATTGCTATATCTCAACAATAAATTCATAAAAGGGTCTGGTACATGATTCCATTGAAATCTAATGGTGAAAAAAATCCTGAGAACAGGTTATTTGACATTGCTAACTGTCCAAAAACATGTGCTATGGTGGGTCATAACCAGTAAAAGCCAGAATGGCAAGGTGAACATAACTAACAATATTGTTCTCCTTGTTGACTTCAAGGATGGTGTAGCAGTGGTTGTTGAACTCATGGATGGAGAAGGCTTATTGCAGAATGTCCATGGGTGGTTGGTTGGTTGGTGGGATAAAACTTTGTGGTGGGAGCAGGGTTGATGTTGACAATACAAGAGCTTGTCAATTGTTTGCTTCCATGCATGGAATGCATTCAAGACAATTTCCTAAGCTTGCCTCAGAACACAACATCTTCTACACTGGACAATTGGTCAGACACAAACCCATAGTTTGGTGCCACACATGTCAAACTCTGTGACAACTATGGTGGGTAGCTAATTTTAGGCACTGGCTTGTGTGATCATTAGGAGCATTGTTTGGATCACAATGTGGCATGATCTGACTGAAATTGGCCCATGTTTGGCTGCACGGATTATGGGACAATAATGGAGAATGGCCAGGTGGTAGAATTGGATATTGATCAGCCCATTGGAGCATCTTTGGCTGTCCTGTCACAGAAGAAATATATAGTTGACTTGACAGAGCAACTGCAACCACAACCCTTAGCAAACTTAGATACAATGTCATAGCCTATACTAACCAACAAGACAGAATCATGCTCTCTGTCAAGTCTTCCAACACTGCCACCATAGCCCTTCTTCATGAGGCTAACATCCTCGCTGATCACAACATGCAATCACTGTACAGGCTCCCTCCTTCGATGTTTGATAGTGAACTCAAGGCAACAGTTGTCCAACCCTCTGACTGCTGCAACATCACTGCATTTTTGCTGCAGCATGCCTCATTATAGCCGACAAGTGGAAGGCATTCATCCAGGGCACATTGGATGGTGACCAGGAAACCATCAGCCACAAGGCTTACTACACTTGGTTCCAATCCATGGTGACATATCCACAATATCCTGGTTGTGCAGGATGCTCACCTGACACAGATTCTGCAGGCTGATGCCAATGACTTTCCACTGACAATCACAGTGAGTGGTGAGATCAGGTTTCTGGTGATGAGAGCGACATTCAGTGAACAGTGCCTGCGCACTGCTGTTCACAGCAACCCTTCTATAACTGCTTCAAGGTCCTTTCGCACCACACCTGGGAGTGACTGTGGAAGGAGAGGAAGTGCAAGATGTCCGCATTGGTCCACATTGCCACAAAAGAAGGTGGACCTATTGGAGGCAAGGACAGGTGTGTGATGCTGTGGGAGTGACCTGTATTTTAACAGACAACTAATGGTTTCAATTTCACAGCTCTGAGGAAGAGGTGATGGCAAAGTGCATCTAGAAAGTTATGAAGGCACTGCAATCTTTGCAGAATGGCATGGAATGGTTGCCCAACTCTTGTGACAGTGAAAATGGAGTGGTGGAGACAGAAGCTCTCTTGGAGGGCTTAATGGTCTGGTTGGGGTGGGAGCTAGCAAGACAACACTCAGGACCTGCAGGCAAGTTTTCCATGTTGACTTTTTCAAAGTGGTCCCAACTGACTATATGTGCCCAGGAGAACATGGTCAGGACAAGGCCCAAAAGTTTAGGGCAGAGTTGGCTTCAGAGACAGAGGTGGTGGAAATTTGGCTGATGTACATCCAGTACTTCAAATTGAAGTCAGAGAAAGCAGTGCTGTGGGTGGTGCTGAACAGCAGTTTAGCAGAGATATGGACAGTGACCCCAGACTTGGGTGTTGAAAAGTTCATCACCCTGTCAGAGATAGTGAAATGCATGGGTAGGGGTACAATGTATAATGCATTTGATTTGGTTTTTTTATTACAGGGTGGATTCTTGGAAAGTGCCATTATTTTAACATGGCTGGGTAGGTATATGATGCATCTACATGTTTGATTATCCACGGGTACAAAAATTCTCAGTGCAATGATATCTAATTCTGCATTTCAAGCCAAGGGGTATAAAACCTTGGACTAAATGAGCCTTGATGGGTTTTTTGTACCCCTGGACTTGAAAAGCAGATTTAGATATGATTGCATTGAGAATTTTTGTACCTGTGGATAATCAAACATGTAGATGCAGCATATACCTACTCAGCCATGTCAAAGCAAAATCAAGACAAGAGTTGTGTATGCACCAGAGATTAGCCTGCCCAAAAGGAGATGAAGCCGTAAATAGATTTTTTTGTATGTTATAATACATTTCAAGCTTTTTCAAGTGTACTTACTACTACTACCTAAGTGGAGTAGTAGTACTACCTACTACCAGTTTGGTCACCCCTCGAAACTCACAGCGCTGCAGTGGCAGCCACCAGTTTCACAGATCATAGTAAGAAGGCCACCAATTGTGCGCCGTTGCTGTAGAAAGTAAGCAGTCAGCTGTGATGTCTCGATGTGCATCAAATTTGCATCAAACATAGTCGCTAGTTGGTACCATATTGAATCAAATGCTCTTATGAAATGAATGTGAAGATCAAACAAAAGTCTCTTTGTGTGAAGACAGACTTACTGGGAATGGGAATGACAAGCATGGAAAGTGTTAGGAATGAAGGTGACTGGATAGCCCTGGCTGGAGACAAAGGGTGGTTGAAAAACTGTCACTTTGAGCATCATTTTGAGCGTTGCTATAATCTGCTATGTCTGGGATTGGCACACGTTGCTTGTCGTCGCTGCTGGCACTGCTGTTGCCGTTGTGGCCACTGCTGCTGTTTGCTGTCACCGTGGTTATTGCTCATTGCTACTGCTGTCCAGGCTGCTGCTGCCTTGAGATCATTAGTGCTGTAATCAGACATAAGTTGGTAGTAAAAAAAAACAAGGATTCATAACGGGAGTGCTGCTTCCATTGCTGCTTCATTCCTCGCCCCTCTGCTGGTCACCGTTGGGGTGCTGTGGCCCTTGTTGTGGGTCAGCCAGCATTGTTGCAAGCTGGTGTAGCTGTGGCTGTTGGTGTCAGGCATGGTGTCACCGGTGTGCTCTGCATATTTGTGCAGTGAGACTGGTGGTGAGATTTGACCTTGGTGCTATTAATTTCCTTTTTGGGATGGCTAGCTGCGGTTTAGCCATTGCCACAACGGTCCAGTCCAACTAACAACCCATATATGAGTTAGCCATTGGTAGCTGTAGCCAAGCTGAGCCAGACCGAGCCATGTAATGATGGATGGGTCAGGTTCGGAACCATGGTTCGAACCTGAACCGATGGGAACCGAACCGTGGTTCGGGTCCAAGTTCGGGGCCAGGCGTGAACCGGACCTAAAGTCCGGTTCCGCGTTCACGTGTTGTTTCGTGGTCCAGAACCCGTTCGGACCGGTTTGAACCAGTAGGTAACAGTGTCCTGGCTAACCACTGTTGTCCACGCAACCCACCTCCACCTCCTCCCATCTCCCTCGCTTGCAAACATGATGTCGTGCACTGCCGCCTTGGTCCATGACCACGCTGTAACGAGTGACAACGACACTTCGATGACGAGGGCGGATGTCACACGCACAACAACTTCAATTTGAACGACGACAACGTCGAACTTGAAGATGAGCAGAACTGTTCGCGATGAACTGTTCTGCTCAAGGTAATTCCTTAGTTATTTCAGGTACTTCTACTAATTCTAACTTTTAGTTCATTCCTACTTCGCTAGCGGAGAATTAACAACGACGGCAATGACATCCACCGCCTTCTGGCAACAGGGTGACGGCGACGGCGATGACGATGACGGCACCACTACCACCACTACCGTCACACAACGACGGCGATGGCGACGACCTCCACCACCATCCGGCAGCAGTATGATGGTGGAACTGGGCCGATGTTGACGAGGACCTAAGCCATGAGCCGTGGCTCGGGTCTGGGGCCTTCTACACTCTTTCGACCCTGACCACAACGACCACAGTGACAACGACGGCGACACCACCAAGCCGGAGTGGAGCCGGCCAAGGTATGACAACAACAACACATCCCGCCGCTACCACAGCGCCAGCAGCGAACCTCCGACGCCAATGCCAATGCCAACGCCAACGGATGCCAACAGGAACGGAATCGGCATCCAGCAGCAGCAATCGCGGCAGCGACTGCAGTGGCAACCACCACCACAGCAGCAACCAGCCCCCTCGCTCAAGTGCCGGTGGCCAGCGCCCACGCCCAATGACGTGAACGGATGATGAATGGCAGCAGGCGGGGGATGGCGGGTTGCAACAGCGGGCAGCGTGAACGGGGAGGTGACTGTGGGGGCGAGGCCGGTGGAGGCGGGGTGGCTCTGCCCTGCCCTCTATTTTTTCTTCAACATTATCTTACCTAAATACATTGACGTGTCTTGTGTTATACCCAGAACCTTAGCTACGTTTTATAGTGTTTGGATAAAAAAATTGACTGTGTTTATGAAAATTTTGAGTTAGGTTCTTGGTACTAGGACTCGGAGTTACCAGGTCTTGTTGTCAACAGCGAGCTCAACTTATTCGTCATCCCGCCGCTATTTCTTCGAGATCTTTGTATATGTCATGTATTAGTGCCTCTAGATAGTGTATATAGACTAATATACAACGAGTAAAGGGGAAATAAAAGAAACAAATGGGGGAGATACATGGAGTGCTGCCACCGAACTGGCGGGTACTCAGTACTACTCACCTTCTCAGAGGCGTCACAGTTGGTCTCCCTTTGATGGGAGAGGGCGCTGGATGGTAAATGAGGGGTGGGGAAGATGCTGGAGGACAGGGAGGGCTGGCCTGAGTGGGGTGGCAATGGGTGGTGGGGGAGGGTCTGCGAAGCAAATTGGACAGAGGAAAAGGGTTGGGGAAGGTTGGGGAAGGTTCCTGGCCCTGAACGAACGGTGGGAAGGGGTCAGTAAGTGGGGGAATAAGCAGGATAAGGTGGTTACTTACCTTGGCCACTAGGGCCCCCCACGGCCATCCCCACATTCCATCATCGACGAAAACGATGGAGATATCATCTAAGACATCTCCATCATCCTTTCTGCGGTTTTCACCCTCCCGATTGGTCCTGCCGTCAAGTTGTTCAGAGGTGACGATACAGGCGGTTACAGTGGCAATATCACAACGATGACAATGCCATTGACGATGCCATCGCCGTGGGCAACCCTACACATTGCCTTCATCGTCTTCGTCGCTGTGCGCCTGGTCCGCCGCCACTGGTTTCGAAGTTCGAGGCTGATGGTAGAAAAGGTCGGGAGCGCTCCTGCGCGGCTTTGAGGACATCCGGGATGGCGTTCTCAGTGCAAATAGTCGCCGTCGTCATCGAAGTCTTCATTTCCATCGTTGTCAATGTGGTGGGGAGTGGGGGTGTAGCGGGAGGAGAGTTGGGCGGTGGTGAAAGGCTGAGGTCAGTCTGAGTCACATGTTCATGATGTACTTTACTTGATCTTACAACCACTGGCGCCCAACTCTCCACCATACTCCCACTCCCCACCACATCAACAACGATGGAAACGAAGACTTCGATGACGATGGCGACTATTTGCACCGAGAATGCCATCCCGGATGTCCTCAAAGCCGCGCAGGAGCGCTCCTGACCTTTTCTACCATCGGCCTCGAACTTCGAAACCAGTGGCAGCAGACCCAGCTCATACCAACTAAGATGGCGAAGGAAACCTGGAGGGTCGTCCATGGCAATGGGGTCATCAACGACATCGTTGTTATCAAGGTACCGCCATTGCAGCCGTTGCTGGCACCTACCTTCCACATCTCAACGGCAGGGTCGATCGGGATGGCGAAAACTGCGATGGGGATGATGAGGACATCGTAGACAACATTCCCATCATTTTTATCGATGATGGAACACATGGAGGGCCGTGGGGGACCTTGATGGCCCAGGTGAGTACCCACCCCATACCATGTCCCCCCCATCCGCTGACCCCTCCCCACCACTCGTTCGGGGTCAGGAACCCTCTCCCATTCATTCCATCACTTTCCCCACCATCCACCTCGCTTCCCTACGACACTAGCTTTTTGAATTGGAGGCATACTCCACCACCCTTTACCACCCTACTCTGGCAGCCCTTCCCCGCCCCCCAGTGTCCTATCCACTCCTGGCCCACCATCTGGCACACTTCCCATCAAGTGTAGACCACACGCGCCCCATTTTTGAAGGTGAGCATCCACCAGTTCAATGGCAGCACCTGTATCCCCACCATCTAATATCTTTTATATATCTTTTATATTGTGTATTTTAGTCTATATACATTATCTGGAAGTACTAATGCATGACATATATAAAAATCTGCAAGAAACGATGGCGGGGTGATGAGTAGATCGTGCTTATTGTTGACGATGACGAATGCGACATTGGGTGAAACACGGGCTTAACTGACTCGTGACCTTATCAATCACGAGTCGCGACTTGATTGTTTACTGGCACCACATTCCCCCGGCCTACAAATGCCAACACTTGATAACGCCCGTCGCTCGGCTGTGCCCCCATCTCCCCTCTTTCCAATCCCCCCCTCGCTGGTCAACCACATCCCTCCTTCATTCCCTATCATTGTTCCGACAATCTTGTGATTCAGCCTTTACCTCTCTTGCCGATGCTCATAGCAGTGTTCGCCCTGGTACGTTCACGCAGTTCCTTTTGTATCTAGTGTTTTAAAGTCCGGTTAGGTCCGGTTTTTTGCCTTTTTTGGAAGTTAACCGGGACTGGACCGGTTGCCTAACATTGCAAAAATGAAAAAAAACCGGACCGGACTGACAGAAACCGGTTGCCATCGGTTTTTTTCGGTCCATTAACCAGTTTAAACTGGTTTTAACCTGAACCAGTTAATAACCAGTCCAGACTGGTTTTGCACCAGGTCTGGACCGGTTTATACTATTCAAAGCTTAGAATATTGAATTGTAATTGTAAGTGTGACTTCTCGTCACATAAGTGACACTACCTCAACTCCGAGTCTCCGACCACAATGTCAAGCAGAACGGTTCGTGATTGTGAACCCTTCTGCTCAAGTTAAGTCTTCTGTTTTTCGTTGTACTGTGTATATTTCACTAACATTTTACCTTTCTAATGTAGATATTCACCGCGACATCGGTCAGCACAACGACAACAACAATTCACACAGCCATCACAACCGTGACACAACAACAAGATTCTGCAAGAACAAGTACAGCACCTGCGACAATGACAACGAATAATACAACCCACCACCATCTCCCACAGGAACCATGGATCGGACCACAGAAAGGCGCATGATGACAAGACCATGACCACTACCAACACCCACGTCACAACAAGATGACGATGATGACGACGACAGGGAAGTTGAAGGCTGGGAGGGTGGTGCGCCCACCTACCGGCCCAGGTACGTATGCCACCTTTGTCCCATCGACATCTTGCTAACCACACACCTCGCAAACATGGGCTGATGCATCAACAGACACACAGATGTCGTTTGCAAGGAATTCGGCATGGTAATAATGAAGGATGCAGAAAGGGCCAACAGGATGGCCCCGCTGGACAAGCACTGCCAGTCCCCCCAACGGCCAGCTCCATTGGACACCAACAGCCCAATCAAGGATGGCCCCACATCCAATGAGGATGGCAGCGAGGATGGCCCCCCATCTACCTCGCGAGGGTGACAACCGCGTCAATTGACGCGCGTCTGGCCCGCGCGAGGTATGTGGCGCCCCAAGTCATGGAAAACAGCAGGTTAAGGGCCATGGCCTCACATGAGGCCCCCCCATCTACCTCGCGAGGGTGAAAGCCGCATCATTGGCACCAACAAGAATTGGGCAGGGCAGGGCAAAGTGCCATGCCCACTATTATAATACATAATTTGTCCCTTAGTTTTATTATCTACATACACAAAAAATATACAATTTCCCTATCTACGAGGTGAACCGGAAAGTCCGGTTGTAACTGGTTGCAGCCAGTTGCAACTCGGTTGTATAAGGGTGAGCCAAATCGGGCAACCGCAACCGGCAGCCTCCCACATCGGGCGCAACCGCAACCGGTGGTCCGGTCTTTTTTGGTTCAGTCCGGTTGGGTCCCGGTTTTTTTCTGGTCCTATGGACTGGACCTTGAAACACTATTTGTATCCCAACTCATCCCTTTTTTTTTCCAGCCTATCCTTCTCAGTCCACTTGATTTGCAATGCATTTGGGTTCCATTGCGGTCATCATGATGTTGCCTGGCACCCACAATGCTTAGCAGGGACGGTATTTTATATTATATTATATTTCATGTTGGTCTAACCAACTTTTTCAGATTTCCCGTCTTTCTCGCGATACATTCGACCGCTTTCTCTCGATGCAGTGACCGACCTAACCCTTCCTGTAAGTACCTTTCTTTTCTGTAGCTGTTTCATGATGACTGATGGCCATGTCCCTAATTATCTGTATAGTTCTCGTCAAAACTTATGAGATGAGACTAATGCAGTGTGGACGGCCGAGGCAGCTAACGCAGAATGAACCCCTATGTATTTTGTGGTATAAAAGGTACAACGTAGTGCTGTCTTTCATGCAACAACACTCTGCAATGACTGATTGTGCAGTAGGCAACGACGGCAAGCTTCTTGATGCTTCTCAGATCACCTGGTACCATGATGCGAATGATGATACTCCCATTCTCGCTCCCCCCCTGCCCGTGTCTACCAAGCTCGTGCATCGTACTCCATCTCCCAAAATAGCTGGTGCACGTCGTACGCGTTGCACCCTGCATCCTTCGACAAAAGCTCGGGACCCCGATAATGTGGAAGCCAGCGCCTTGGGAGTTAAAAGGAAGTCTCTTGCTAAACCGAATGCTCGATGTGTCATCCGCCGAATTGTTGCTGATGTTGCTGATGGAAACGCTGACAGCAACAAGGAAAATGTCGGCCTCGAGGACTTACCTCCATTGGAGGTTGATGACTCCAATGACGAGTTTGATGGAGGTCATGATGGTGATGCGACAGAGATCGATGGTGATGTGAGTGCGGCTGAGGATGGCGATACCGAGAAAGCATACATGTCCACCAAAAGCATGGGCAATGCAGACCACCAGGTAAGCCTTTCACATGATGACGAGGACTACTACTGAATAGAATTGGTTCAGTTTTCTAGCTTTTGAACCAAGAGTGATCGCACCGCTGATGTGTGCACTATCTTTGAGCGTGATGACCATCACATCGACATTGACACTGGGAATGAGGAATCTGGCCATTGGTGTTGGATATGCAAGTATGTGCCATCAATTGAGAACGAGTTTTCACAGCAGCTAATTTGATTTGTTACGAAGGAGTAAACTTGTCTTAAAGAAGCATTGCTTCTTCACTGGAGGAGTTTCTACCCTACACATGCACATTGCAAGGTAATAAAACCAATTTGGACATTCATCTTGTAGCTGATGCTGTTGACACCATAGACACCCTGATCATGTTATGCTGTACAAGGACCGCTGCAGCAGGATGAGTATTCCACTCCATCCGCGAGTGCTTACCAAAGAGACAAGCATGAATAGCCTGGACAGGTAATGATCTATGATTTACATTTGAACCTGCTCTGAAACTTTACTCAGATATGAACAGGCCAAGTTGGATGGATCCATCACAAAAGTCCCGGCCTTCATGACGAATGGCCTTCTTGACTAGTCTGCGAGGACAAGGTCATGACCCCCATCTCTTATTTATCCACTTTGACTAATGATCCGATGTACAGGCTTTCCAACTAGTTGACAAAGGCCCATTCTGCCGCCTTGTCACATACTTGAGGCCGTCACTCATGGACAAAGACATCCCACATCGCAAAAAACTCCAAATGGAAATTGTTGGTAGGGCAATGTTGGCGGAAGAGTGTGTGAAATCCCAGCTCAAGGTACGTGTATTCACAATGACGTCCAGTTCAGTGTTCTTAATCAATGTCCCAGGATATCCCTGGGCAAGTCTCGTTCACGTTTGATTCATGGACCTCAAAGAATGGAGACCCTTTCCTCTCCATCACTGGACACTATATTACTGCACCGGTTGACCATCCTGAGGATTGGGAACTCAAGACGGATCAACTCGCATTTACCCCAATTGAAGGCAACCACTCTGGTGCCAACCTTGCGAATATTATTTTCCGCATGGTGAACCGCTACGATATCCGTGATAAGGTGTGTTGTGTTTGTTGCCCTCTCTAATATATCTGACGTTGCATAGGTTGGCTGGTTCACGTCGGATAATGCATCCAACAATTAGTGTTGGGGAAGTTCGGTCTCAGACCGACCCAAACCCGGTTTAGACCGAACCGAAACCACCGGTTTCGGTTTCGGTTTGGGAAATTTCGGCTGAGACCGAACGGTTCGGTCTCCGGTTTGGAGATTTGGCCGCGGGCCGAAACGGTTTCAAACTGAGTTTGAACCGCAAACCGACAGTACTTGGCTGACTTCGAAAGTCACCCAAATTCACCAACCCCCACCAACAACAACCCCGATGTACACCAAACGAGGACGATGGAGCACCCGAGGTCGACAAAACGGGCGGCGGGGTACTCCCTGCCGCCCTCGTATGTTTTTTATTTATATTTATTCGAACTTAACTAACGCATTAACACATTACAGGTTGACGCACACCACCATCACCACCATCACCATCACCACCACCACGACGGCAACGACAGCGACTGCCACCATGACGGCCACAACCACGACAGCAGCGATCAACGCCGCACCGGACACGCCAACGCCTCCAACGCGCGCGCACGCAAACGAACGTGAACGGGGTGGAGTGGCAGTTGTCGAGCAGCGGGGGGTGGTGCATCCACCCCTGCTCCTTCATGGTATGTTATTTTTATTCTTTCTTTTATTGATTTTATTTGTATATAATGGAACGCGGCACAACACCACCACCACCATGCAACACCACCACCACCACCACCACCACCATGCAACACCAATGCGGCCAACGTGGGGTCAACCCGCCCGCCGCGCGTGTACAACACGCATGACGCGTCGGGACACCCACGCGGAGAGGCCCGTACGCCACCACCATGCGCTCGCCGAAAACAACCAACGCAGGACCAACGCGGGGCCAACACGCCCGTCGTCGCGTGCACAACGCGTCTGACGCGTTGGGGCATCACCACCACCACCACCACACCCAATCGACAACAGCCGAGGCGGAACACACGCGTTCGACGCGTGTGTTTCGCTAGGACAGGGCCGTGCAGCCCACCAACCCCCAATCCCACCTTGTAATGAGGCTAGCCACGTCGATTGATGTGTGCAGCGCTCTTGCGAGGTCAGATGGGAGGGAGGGCCCCCACCCCACGCGGTTCGCGGTTCAGACCGCATCTGGACCGAAACCAAACCGACGTAAACCGTTTACGTCGGTTTCGGTTTCGGTTTGGGATTTTTTGGTAGGAACCGAACCGTTCGGTTTCGGTTTGGGGCAAAAAGGCCGAAAACCGGACCGAACCGAACTTCCCCATCACTACCAACAATGATACTGCCATGTCAGAACTTGGGAAGTTACTTGACCATTTGGAACAACGCTGGGACCCTGCTCAGTGTAGAATCAGGTGTGTTGCTGTGTGCTGTTAATGTCATTGTCTCATGTGTTGACTCGCATTCTTGCATCAGGTGCATGGAGCATGCAGTTCATCTCGCTGCTGGTCACTTCATCAAAGGCATAGCGCCCACTTCTGCACAGGCCCTGATCAAAAAGGTGAAGCAGGTGGTCCAGAGTGGCAACATTGATGACGTTGACCTCGATGATATTGATATTCATCGATACGATGGTGATGGCGATGGGCACGGAGAAGATCTTGATGAGTCTGATGTCGATTTTGAGGTTGGTGATGCGGTCGGCAAAGCTCTGGCTTTAGTTACGCAGGCAAATATCTTTCATCACTCATTGAAATTACTATTCTGAATGCACGAGCAGATACGCAAATCACCTCAAGCGAGGGAATTTTTCAAGCAGTGTTGTCATAAAGTGGATGCCCCTCCTCTTCAGCTCATTGGCTGGATTCGTACTCGATGGGCATCCTTATACGAGTTTTTGGACCGTATCCTAACACTCAAACATGTACGTATCTCCATGTTTAGTCTACTGAAGTACTAGCTGCTGATACTGTTTCGTCAGGGTGTGAACCGTTTCATTCAACTTGCAGACGACGATGACAAGGTCCCTGACCTTAAGCAAAAACGTTATTCGGACTTTCGACTTCACCGTACAGAGTGGGAGAAATTAGAACTCATGCGCGAGGTTCTCCAGGTATGAATACTTTGTTTCACGTCATCTTGTCATTAATCAAGCAAGTTACTAGGAGCCTGGGAATGCACAACAGACATTTTCGAGTTCTCAATTGCCCACAGTCTGGCGCACAATTCCCATTCTTGAATTCCTCCAGGAAGCATGGGAGAACATGGCACAACATAAGAGATTCGTGGAGGTCCATGTTCCGATTGAGGCAGGGTTGGCCAACCTCCGAAAGTGGTACAGGAAAGTAGACAACACTGATGCCTACTTCATTTGTCTTGGTCAGTTGCATCATTGCTGTGCTCAACATATTGCTGACGTTTCAATTTCAAGTGCTTGATCCCAACATTAAATTGGCGTATGCTGAGGGAAAATGGGATGCTGAGTATTATGAGATGGGGGTGACAGCACTTGAAAATGTGGTTCATATATCTAATGTTATTTGATTGCTATTACTGAGTGTTGTCAACAGTTTGACTGCTATTACGTTGAGCCGGTTGTCCCTGTGAACAACGAGATTGTGTTGAGTTCTAGTATGTTGCATTCTCTACTCTTCTGGATGTTATCTGATACTTGCTTGCAGGCCCACGCAAACCCCAATATGGGTATACATGGATGAGGGCGGCTGTTCAGGCCCGCCAAGATGCAGATTGTGCCCAAACTGGGCCTCGAGATGAACTCAGCATGTACCTTAAAAGCCCTCTCGAACTTGTCGAGAATGTAGTTTCATGGTGGGGAGTATGTGTATGCCTTCATTGGTGTTCTGTTATGAAACTAACTTATGATTGTAGCACCATATGTTGCAGTACCCTACCCTCTCCCGCATTGCATGTGACTACCTTGCAATCCAAGGCTCGGCAGTCCCTTCGGAACGTGCTTTCTTGAGTGGTGGTTTAACAGCCACTTCGCGTCGCAATAAACTAAGTGCGCGAACTTTTGAGAGCTTGCAGCTCCTCAAAAGTGCCTACTGGAATGGTCATATGATGGCTGCTAATCAAGCTGGGGAGCATTTGAAGCTTATATGGGATGATACCAATGGGATTGAGGTCAGCGAAGGGGAGATGGAATTGTGACAGTAGTAAGTACGAAATTATACCCACATAGCTACAAAATCATGTAGCTACAAGCTTGATAAAATTTGCGTTCGGTTCCGGTTCTAACTAGTCTGAACGTGAACCGGACCCACCTGAACCAGAACCAAGGGTTCGGTCCGAGGTTCAGGCTTGAAGCCGAACCTGACCAAGAGTCCGGTTCTGGGTTCACTGGATTTGGGTCGAGAACCGGACCAAACCAAACCTGTCCATCACTAGAGCCATGGCAACACTACTTGTGAGTTTGGATCTGGATCACCCATGAGTGCACTCATGACATGCCTTACTTCAAGTGGGAATTGTCCATCTCAGCTGACCCATGTATTGTGGAAAAGATATGCTGAAAGGGCTCACCAAGATTACCATATGGAGTACCCGCATTACTCCATATGGTTAAAGGATGGCAATGTATTTGAACAATGCTCAAATCTTATTTTGCGCGCCATGTAATTATATTTGCAAGCTGTCCATTGCCACCTATAAAAGTACCAAAAGAAAGGAAAAGAAAGAAAACTGGACAGCATGCCGAACTATCTATGAGACCACCCGGCTACTCATCGTCATCAATGCTGATGACAACCTTACCCCTTGCCCTTCTGCTCATGATCCTCTCGTAAGCCTTCATGATGCCCTCGTAATCGAACGGGAATACAGAATCAACGACTGGTTTCAATATGCCTGGATGTACGTTACCGTAAGCCCCCAGAAATAAAAATTGAAAACGGAGGGCCTGCGTTTACGTACCGTCGGCAACCATTTCTCGTAGCGGTACCAAATCATTCCAGCAATGGACGTTAATAGACCTACGGGAAAAGAAACTCTAGTCAATCAAACGAGCACAAACGATCACCTCCCCCATAACAGAAAGAAGAACAGAACAAACACGTAATCCCGATTTACACCTCCTAACCACCGGGGCCTCAAAAATGCCTCCACAAGCTGCCTGATCCAGCCCCGCACTTCAACGCGACTGGTATTATACGGGAATGGACCTGAGGACACAAATTTTCCGCCGGGAGCGAGGTATGATGGGCAACGGAGGTAGAGGGATGGGTCCCGAAGACCCACAGCGTCTAAGACGGCATCGAATTTGGGTGAGGGAGGATGCGTCGCGAGGTGTTGAGCAAGCGGTTCGATTGTATAATCTATGAACTGTTTTTTTATTTGGGGGGGAAGGACTTCTGGTGTTGGTTGTGTAATGAAGTGTAATTGGGGAAACAGCAAACTCACCTCGTCGGCTCCCAAACTCCTGACAAGGTCTTCATTCTCCCCCCTCGCGCTCGCAACGACTCTATAACCCCTCGCCTTTGCAATCTGGATTGCAAAGGCGCCCACACCGGAGCTCCCGCCATTGATGAAAATAGACCGGTTCTTCCCCGCTCCCTCCGTCACCACCTCCTTGTCCAACTTTGCGTCTCGCAACGCCTGGTACGCCGTCAACCCTACAATGGCAATCCCAGCCGCTTCAACCGGTGTGATATTCTCAGGGCGGAGTACGAGGTGATCGGAAGAGACGGACACGTATTGGGCAAGCGCTCCCTGGCGGGTTTTTTGCGGGACTTGGAGAGGGATTAGACCGAATACTTGGTCTCCGACGGTAAACTGGGTTCCGTTTGCAATTACGACGGTTCCTGCCAATTCGTGTTCGGCGATATGAGGTCTTTTCGCGAATAGGTTTGGGAACACTGTCATGAACCTGTATCCTCTGGTGGAGGGAAGATATTATTAATAATTCAAAGGACCCAACATTAGGAAATGGAAGACGGACACGGGGTTGAGGGCGGCTGCCTGCACCTTGACGAGGACATGACCTTTGGGCAGCTGGGTCGGGACTGGCCAGTCAGACTTGAACTCGACTGCTTTGGATGGATGGCCTTTCCGGTTAACGACGCAGGCTTTCTGGGTTGCAGGCAGTAACATGTTCTGTCACGGTGTTGCTACTACGAGCAAAGCCTACATCGCTGCTTCCATTTGAACGGCATCGCTGACGTGGCCGCAGTTGATCGACAGAGTTGCATGTTTTCAGACATACGATATCACGTGAATGTGCGTTTTACATCACGTGTTCTCCATACGCGTTCTTTGTTGAGGCCACGATGGTATCTACGGCATAATCTACCCCAACTCGTCCCAAACTGCCTCCTCGTGGCGCTAAAAAGGCCACAGTCACAGTGGCGAGCTCGAAGCCACCCACTCTCAAGAGAAAACTCAAATTTGATGTGGTTATCCCCGTCAAGCCAAAGAAGCAGCGCGTGGTTGATGGTGATGAAATCAAGAAACAGACGGTGACGGAGATTGGTATTCCGCTGGATGCAGGGGAACGTGGTCTGGATGGTGTGAAACACGAGGAGGACAAAGATGTAAAGTATGAGGAGGACAAGGGTGGTGTCAAGCACGAGCAGGACAAGGTAGCAGTGGTCCAGAGTACTACTGTCATGCTCAAGTCCGAGCCCGTCGTGATGCCCTCTCAAACCTGTGATGCCGCTCCAGCGGTGACGGCGACTTGGACCTCTGAAATCCCCAAGAAAATCGAAGAGGTCGACTTGAGCGTTCCACCTGCTCCCGAGATACAAATCGCTGATTGTTCCTGTGGTACCTGCGTCGAAGGCTGGCTATCGCAGCGAATGCGATTCCGTTTACAACGTGAGTGTTCTTTGTTCCCCATCATCCATTCCAGGCAACTAAACGGGCAACGACGGTAGGAATCACTGCCGACCTGATTGAACACATGCAAGAAATACTGGATCCTGCACACTGCTATCCAAGGCCTGTGCAAAAAGAAATTTTCGTTCAATTCCAGCCACTTCCTCACGACTCACCCCTCTTCACGACCGACATACCACTCTCCTTCATACCCCCATATCTTCGCGGCACCGTCTTCAAGACGTTCTACCGTGGTTATCACGCTATCTTCATAGCCATCTCTTTCCTCGTCGACGCCCCCCCTTCCAAACCCGGCTGGTCCCCCTCTTGCATCCCCACTATCAGAGAGGTCAGCAAGGAGACACTGTCCCTCCATTATCATTTGCAAGGACCCGTGAACCATTTTTTTGGCAAAGGAGGAGGCGTGGCGTTTGCCGTGGATTGTCTGACGCGACGTGCGATGGTCACCGCGATGGCACCATTTGGCGATGGCAGTTTTGATGCCAAGTATGCTCCCACTACAGATGAGGATACTGAGCCTTCTACCAGTCATGAAGTTGGCCCATTCATGGAACCATCGGGTGACTGGAAGCGAGATGTTTTACAAGGTTATCGCAAGACGTGGAGCGAATTGCCCACATGCAACAATGATGTCAAGTTTGATCTTTTGCGCGAAAAAGTAGGTTTGCGTGCGGATCATATCTGGGGACCGTATACTACATGATAACTCCTGATGTCGATTGCAATTGAATTTGACAAGTTCTTATTTATACAACTGAAAATAAAAATACAATGGCGGGAGTAAAAATCACTGAAACGCACCAACCATGAGCACGACTATCGTCTCACCGCTTTCCGTCACTACATTCGAAGCGTGTGTATGCGTGTGCATGAAAAGCCAGGCTGTAATAATGCATACGAGAGAGGAAAAGCTTACATGTATGCGCGACTCGCAGGGTGAGATTGAGGCATTTACTTGGTGAACACGGAAACGTCACGGTAATTTGATCGGCACACCCAAGGTTAAGAGCATCAATTTGCGCCTTGAGGGGTTCACGATGAGAGGATGACATGTGTCGCACCGAGTGATTTCGTGTGGTTGATGCTGCAACAAGAGATGTACGGGGATCCCGGATACACGGAAAGGAACAATAATAAAGGCAGTTGCTTTGCCTTGTTTACATGTCATAGAAGCAGTCACGGTGACGGTGGATACACCACGGACATTACGCGTGAGAAGGGTGGCCATGCTGTTGACACCCCCAGCGCCGTATCGCACCTGGCTCTGAGTTCCCAAGCAGTGAGCCCAACGAGGGGCGTGTTGGGTCACCGGGGCTGAGCGTCTTTGGCTTTGGGGCAGTGACGGCAAGGATGTATTCGGCGTTGGAGTGACCGGGCACGGTGGAGCCGAGGAGCGAGACTTCTTGACCCAAGTTAAAGGTGCCTGCAGGTAAGTACGGCAGAGCCGACTGAGTGCACAGTGCTGGCTGCGTTGAAGCCGTATTACAGTAATATTGATGTGGGGGTGGGTCGAAACGCCATGGTATGGGTGCGTAGCTCATAGCGTTTAGGACTCGGACGCATGTATACCGTACGGAACCTAAAAGCAAGAAGCAGGAGTTCAAGTCAGAGATCTGGCACGTCACGGTAAGTGTCCGCCGGGAGACAAAAACACAACAGAAAGCGTTCCGCCATGCCACTTCCCCAGCCATTTATAAACTGCAAGGGAGGTGAATGAAACACGCAGCCTCGACGGGTTTGACGGAGACCGCATTGACATTGGCAAGGACATCGTATGGCCCAATTTTGAGGGACTTGGATGGGTGCGAGGTTTTCAACACCGCTTATTTCCCAAGCTGTGAGCCCGATGAGGGGCATGACAGATGCATCCTCGAAGCTGATCGTCTTCGGCTTTGGGGCAATGACGTGGTTCGGCGTTGGAGTACGGTGAGGCAGAGCCAGACCTCTTAACCCAAGTTGAAGGTGCAGGTACGATAGAGCCAGCTGAGTGTAACTTACCGGCTGCATTGAAGCCTATTCGTACTTATGTAAAATGAGTCGAAACGCCATGGTACAGTGTGTAGCTCATAGCGTTTGGGACTCGGATGGATAATACGTACCTCGGATGAAACCAGCCTGAAAGTATCAAGTTCCATAGAACCTGGAATCCAACTATCAAGTCAGTCTGCCGCGCGAGACAAAAAGGTGCCACTTTCCAGCCCTTTACAAATGGGCTCCATGAGTCAGATGGTCAAGGGAGGTGAATGAAGCATGCAATGGCCTTGCCTCATCTTGGCCTCGACGGGGTTGATGGAGGCTGCTTTGACATTGAGAAGGACGTCGTATGAAGGAATTGCAACTTGGACGGATGTGAGGTTTTCGACACCACCTATGGGAGAGATGTTCAAGGCTTTCATGGTGTACATTGGATAGGGTCAGTGTACAGCGCTCAGGT
Organism: Hygrocybe punicea; assembly: GCA_963556145.1. Classification (NCBI taxonomy): domain Eukaryota; kingdom Fungi; phylum Basidiomycota; class Agaricomycetes; order Agaricales; family Hygrophoraceae; genus Hygrocybe; species Hygrocybe punicea. Next base: position 4,870,943 of record OY744466.1, on the reverse strand, counting down.
TGAGGACGGCGTCGAGTAAGTTATTAATGCCTGCAAATTGACAGCCGTGTGGGTCACGTGGTACCGGTAAGTCCCGAAGCGGGGCGAGTAAGTCCGATCCTCCTTCATCACAGTAACGAGCTAATAGGCCTAAGTTTGGTATAAAGGGTGCATGAAGTGGGAGTTGTAATGTCTGCTAAGTTATCTTGAAAAGAATGTGGTTGACCTTATATGGGTCTTGAAAATAAGTAAGTCTTTACACCATCACCTCTATCGGATTTCATCATTTTGTACTGTGTTCATCTGATTGCCTAAACACTGTGGATCCATTCAAGTTCCAGCCAGGGAGTATTGACCAGCTCTGGTGATGACTCAGCTCAACAACATCCAGTTTAACCATTAGCACAATATCCTCCAAAAATGACAGAAGTACTAGCCAGTGAGCACTAGTCTTACTACCCTCTAAGCTCCCACAATAGCAACTTAATATATTCAACTTTCAAGCATTGCCAACAATCCTGAATCATTCAAACAGTGGTCAATCCATCTGAGATGCACCATCTCTGAGACACTGCCATTTCAAAATGTTCCACAAGAAATTCTGTCCTTGTTTGATGAAATGATTGAAAGGACTGAGGAGGATCTGAATCCTATAGTGAGCACCAACATGCTTGGTATCACTCATTTGACCAAGTTTTCTCCTCTAGAGATTTCTCCGCTGCAGAAGGTTCCAGACAATCTCTTATCTGCCACTCATGAATTCCTACCCTGTGGAGAGAAGATTCTATTCTGAAGGGAATTAGTCATGACATTCTGGTTAACCAGAGCCTGTTTACAGGCACACTAACACTTTCAGATCTTGGAGACATGAGGCAGGTATCTCACAAAGTGGAATTGTTCCTTGACCAAAATCACACTGTGGAGTCAGATGGCAGGAACAAGGTCCTTGATGTCAACCAGCCTGGTTGGAATGGGTGGAATTTTTGGTGACTTTGGACTCCAGTTACCCACAGAACCTATTTAACTCCTTGCAACAGCAGATTCAATACGGAATTGGCAAATGGAATTTATTGAAGCCTTCTGCCAGAAAACTTGAAAGGCTCATACCAGATGGCCGATTTCATTTCATCCATAAACCATCAGCTACAGGGAGAATACAGTAAAGTTGCTATTGGTTCTACAAAGACTTGGTGTATGTGTGCCAGTGAAGGGAATCCTGATGTAATGGATATGGCAGCATTCAACCAGGTCATAATGGCTGGAACAGCATGCATTTACTACCAAATATCACTTGGTGACACGGAACCTCAGGTGCTCTTGTTCACTGCTCACATGAGCACCATTCAGTTTTTCTTCATGACTGCCATGCAAGAACCTGAAACTGACTACTGTACACAACAATGGACCTTGCAGTACAAATGAATCAACTCGGAATCTTAGAGATTGCAACAGGTTATGAGCTTTCATGAGGGGACTGGCACAATGAGATGATGTGGTTTCTCCATGCATGGAGATCCTGCATTTGCTATGTGGACCTAACCAAGTAAATACTTAGTGGGTACCAATGAAGAATCCCTCAAAGGTATCTACAGAGGATCTGTCTCATCATAATTTGAAATCAACATCTTCATGATGTGATAGTATTGACCATCACATCAATGAAGATTATATGGATGAAGTTGAAGTTGGAGTATCATATGATGAAAGCAGTTGCATGGGTGAAGACAATAGGGAAATTAGGTGTTGTGTCCTAGTCTCTGTCATATAGTTGAGTAGGATTCTGGAACCATCATATAAGTTGGTTGAATGTGATTCAGAACATCGTTTTCAATTGGATCAGACCAATCTCATGATAGAACAGTGCCACAGTCCACCAAGTCCAACTTTTTTCTATTATTTAGACTGGTAACACTGATCTAATAGCTAATAGCTCTCTGATGCGGTGGATACTAGTATTTTTTGTTACAGTTGGCAAATAAAAACTGCTGTAGCTATCACCAAATGTCTTCAGATTCCCACAGCAGGGACCCTTATCCTTGATGTGTGGTCAGAATTTTATTCTATGGTTCATTTCCATTTGTAGGTGCATATAAAACCAGGACTATATTCATATACAGTGATATTGAAGCTGTATCCTACACCTTGGGAAAGATAATTGCTGCTAAGTGACATATTGATGGTTCTGTGGAGATGACCACCTCAGAACCACATGTTGGGTACTAAGTTCCAACAGTGATAGGCAGTCATTCTATAGGTTCCAAGTGAGCTATCCTGTGATCCTGTAAGATGGTCAAGGCATGATGATAGAGGAATGAATGTCCTCACAAGATACTTACTGGATGTACACTAATAGAATGGACTTGACATATCATGTAATATCAAAACAGACATATTTCTGATGCAGTCAGCACCTTGGACCAGTTTATGTACTGGAGTTGTACTTTAAGACAAAGTTTACATATTTTTATTTTCACTACATACCTGTCACAAGTCTACCACCCACAGTGTTGATTACATGCAACTACTACCTAGCTCAAGACATACATTCCTGATTTGTAATAGCACCAGTGGAAAGAATGGAAAAACACAGGTGCATAAACAAGGGAAATGGAGAATTGGGAGCTAGGACATCATCACCCACCACAAAAATGTATATACTATCAATTTTTATTCATTTCAGAGCTGGAAACTCATTAGTATCATGAGTTAGGCTGAATTGATGGACAAATCCTACCATGAGTCTCATGAGCAGCTGGACAACATCCCATAGGACAAAGGTGCAATGACATTCAAATCATTTTACACCACCCTCATGCCCAATTCTGCCTATGTTTCTACTGCATATGTAGAGAATGGGGGTTTCTGACAGTGGAATGGAGGCCAGATTTAGCCCACAACTGGTCACCATGGCTTGTGGGTCTCTCTGTTACCAGAATTCTCAACATACAGCTCCCCAACCCCCTTTTTTTCACAGTATATTTCTGGTCTTCCAAGCTGGTGTTGACTCAGAATATGGATTTATGATGCCATAAATCACATCACCATATCCAGTTCAGCCACCACTATTCATCTGAACCTTCTGCTAGGACCATTTATATATCATGAACATAGCAGCATAGATCCTAACCGCCATGGATTGGTGGGTTTGTGGTTTCTGATTGCTTATATAAGTGATTGGTTGATCAATAGCCATTCTAGTGATTGGCATGTCAATTTGACTGCTGAAAGACATTATCAATATGAAGATGGGAATATATATTTGGATGAAAAACAAATGAAGAAAGGACTCAAATATAATACAAATGTCCTCATATGTTGGATCTAGGCTGTTCTTAGTCTCTGTAAGACAAACTAAGGAATTATGGACACTTACCTCAAGCAGTAATCCCAGGAATCATATCAGACTCCATTGCATCTGTGAGTGATGTTATTTCTTTTTTACAGAAACAGTTTTCTTCTGCCAACCAAGATACAAGGTCGACTATGCATAGTGACTTTTTCCAGAAATTTCAAAATGGCACATGCAACATTGGAATGCTGCATTGTGAAATGATTTTGCTGGCGTTCATTTTGGCCAGAGCACATGGCTTAAAGGTAAGCATTCATTGTCTTCAATTGGTGTTGTCTTGTGACTTATGGCATAGGACGTGGAGCGTATCATTGGTGTCTCAAAACTTTGTTGCCCATCTGTTGGAAAATACTCCTATTGTGGAATGACTTTTACATTCAAGGGACCCACAAAACTACAACCACGTGTACATTCAAAATAACCCTCTGCATATGGTAAACATGCAAAGTTGTGACATATTCCCCTTCTCTGGCATACAGCCAGATGGTCAAATGAAATTGTTCTCACCAGTGTGTCCTGCTGGAATGCACAGCACCGCCATTTGATATGGAGATTCTTGGCATATTCCCTTGAGTTGTGGAAGGTGACATGGAGGTGGTTAGGCATAACTAATGTTTAGGTTAGGGTTAGAATGTCACGGCTGACTAATCAGCTATAACATGGTCACATAGTTGCTTGTCCAGGGGTGAAGTCTACAAGAACGTAAATACAACAGAGAATGTGCATAAGTTGACTAGACAAAATTGTTGGACAACATTTTCCTACAACAAAAAAGCATTGGTGCATGGGAAATACAGTCAGTTGCAGGCACTATTCAGCATATGATAGAGGAAAATTGAAGCCCATGCTGTTGGAGACTGGAGAGGGTTAAAAATGTTGCCCGAAGATGAGAGGGTTGGATGAGCCAAGAAGATGAGAGGGTTGGATGAGACAAGAAGATGAGAGGGTTGGATGAGACAAGAAGATGAGAGGGTTAGATGAGACAAGATGCAAAGAAGTTTGCACATGGCACCACAAGATGAGAGAGGTGCCAAATTTGGTAGCAAGGCTTTGGATTGGAGAAAAAGTTGTGTTTGTTGACAACATATGGAAAAGTAGATGATCTAATTTTCTAATTTTGTTACAGTCACCAAATATGGAAATAGCTTCCAAAATGTTCTTGCCATTCTAAAGAGCAACACAATGGCTATTTGACCATTTCAACAGTTCAAGAACCAAATGTTAACTGGTAGTGGGATGTGAGAGACTTGAGTTATTTTTGGTGTAAATATATGGAGCAATATTCATGTTCTATTTACACCCCTCTGTTAAAATACTTAAACTTACATATCTGCCTTACTCCACCAGTAAAGTGAGAAAAATTTGAGATGGCATCTGAAGACAGGTGTAATGCAGTCTTCATGTGTGCCTTGAGTTTTCAGGCTGATGTGATTATAGTTTGGCTACAGATGCTAAAGTATTGACAGTTGAACAAATGTGATGATCATGCAGGTCATGTTACCTGCCAATTCATAATTGGGTGTATACAACTTCAGGTATCAGCAACTTCAAAGCACACATGAAGAATGCAATACAATGCATTACACCTGTCTTCAGATGTCACCTCAGATTTCTTTCAATTTTATTGGTGGAGTAAGAGAGATATCTAAGTTTAAGGGTTCTATTTTGGCAGAGGAGTATCAATAAAACATGAATATCACTCTATATATGTACACCAAAAATAGCTCATTGAAGTCGCCCACATCCCATTACCAGTTAATATTCAGTTCTGGGACTGTTGAAATGGTCAAATAGCCATTGTGTCACTCTTTAGAACAGCAAGAACATTTTGGAAGCTGTTTCTGTATTTGGCAACTGTAACTGAATAGGGTGATAGTCAATAGCTTCATCACAGCCAATTTGTCGAGCATGACAACTCACAAGTCATGTGATCTTGTCCTCTGGTCTATCACAGGTTTTTCATCCACCACATATCCATCGTTTCCAATGTCATCCCTCCCTGTCAAGTATTACTATTTGGGTATAGGAACATTAATTTTAGTCAAGGATGGGGTTTTGACCTGTGAATGGGAGTCATCCAGGTAAATTGTGAATTATTCATTACATGGTCCTGGCTGATTATAATAGATGTCTCCTACACTTGAAGACCACCAAGTTGTCTCTGGAACTGAGAATTGAATGTGAGGCTTTGTCATGGAGGGTAAGTTCTGCTGCTATATAATGGGAAATCATGCAACAAGTCGATCAGATGTAGTATACTGATCCTGCACTAGATAGCCTGAGAAGAGTCATCATTCATTTAGATCTTGACATTGTGAAACCCTGTGAATGGCAACCTGAGTATGTGAGGCTCAATGGAGGCAAAGCTAGTTAGTGCAGTGGAACTTATCCTATGCAGAAAACTGAGAGAGCTTCCAGCAGAGATTTTGAAAACCATTGCATCATTTTCATTTGACTGTCAACACCAAGAGTGGTCATATGATGACTATAGTCCATTGGTAGGATCATTGTCTCATGCATTCACTCCTAGCCAGTTAAAAAGGCTAAAGTAAGTTGGTCATGTTACCAATCTATCATTTGCAAGACAGTCTCTGCTGACATCTGCAAGCTAGCGCTGATGCAACTATCAGGGCTGCTAGCCTGGCAATCTGGATGAGGAGTGATTGTACTCATAGATGAATATGAAGTGCCCATCAGGTCTGCTTTTGAGAGTGGGTATTTTGCCCAAGTCAATCATTATCCAGCCTAAGCACAATCATCCAGGCTAACGAGTTCTTTGGCCATGGTGTCTTAGCCTGTGTTTTAAAGGTGATAAAATTATGCCATTACCTTCCAATGCTGAATCAAACCCGGGATATCTTTTGCTAGGGGAATATGAGTTTAGCGCTTGGTGTTCTTGTCAGGGTCACTCCAACTGCAAATTCTGGGTGCTATTCTGGCTTGAACAGTGTGCGAGTATGCAGCGTGGCTATTATGATTCGACAACTTGTTAATTTTCACTCGAGATCTTGATGAAGCTCCTATCCATGGAAGAAATTCGAGTGGAACTTGCAGAGGACATTTTCTTTGACACCTATGTTGATATGCTAGTCGAGGTGCTGTGCACAACAAACAACACTCTACAACTGGTGCGATTATGAGTAAGTGAAGTATTTAGCTTCTACAAGTATCGCAACGATTGCGATTGATAGTGTGACTTAGCAATTAAAGTCGCGACAACGATAGAAGGTCGAGGTATTGAACTAAAGTTGGCGATGGTTGAGCTCAAAGAAAGTAATGTCGTGATGATTTTTGAGGGAGATATAATGAAGTGGAAAGGGGGGAACGATGCGCTCTCTGTGATTAAGTGTAATCTACATAGCTATTTTATATGTCGACGGTCGGAGATTAGAGGAGAAGTAAAAAGTCGTGGAAAGAAAGAAACTTACTCTAATAGGGGTCGAAAGAAAGGAATATGTATGAATCACATGAAAACGTAGCCAAAAATGGTCCTGAAAGGAGGATAAAGATGGTCTTGTAACAAAGGAAGAACAAAGGAGTCTGGTGGGGGAAAGGGAATAAGTGTTCTAAACGAGTTAGTCTATCTAAGATGAAATGGGGCATTGCTGTATGAAAGGTGAATGATTATGCGAGAGTCTGGGACTCGATCTGATTTGAAGGTTTTCTATCTTGGTCCATGACTTCGTCAGAGATGTTCGTGATACGATTGAGAGGTTGCATGAGTGGCTGCGAGCCATCGCGAAGTTGCAACATGTAGGGCTCATTTTTGAAGGATAGCTAGAACCTGTTCGATTTGTCGATTCGGTGGTCAGCGCAGATGAGTGCATATCAACGTTGACCCCACTTCCTACATTCTGACACACACCTTACAGTGTATCTTGTCCATGAAACATGGATCAGCCGAGATGGACAATTCCCACTCTGAGTGGGCCAGCCAATCTCGGCCAACCAATATCTTTCTCCAGGGCAGATGGCTTGGCCAAGGGGTCTATGTTCTGAGGTACATGAGTTGGCCGAAGCAGAGGGATATATTGGCCAACCGGTCTGGGTATTTTGGCTGGCCATGAAAGATGGATTGGCCAACCGGTCTGGGGTTTTTGGCTGGCCATGGAACATGGGTTGGCCAACCAGTGTGGGTATTTTGGCTGGCCATGGAACATGGGTTGGCTGACCGGTCTGGGTATTTTGGCTGGCCATGAAAGATGGATTGGCTGACCGGTCTGGTTATGTTGGCTGAATACTATATATTGGCTTGCTGGCCATTATTGGCAGATGGTTATGGTCCAGTTGGTTAGGAATATATTAGTTTGAACCAAATCTTCTCTAATGATATGTATTACTTCATCTTGTTGGCAAAGGCAATTTCTGCTTGTGCTATCATATTCCTTCACATTACCATCTGTTTTTCAGCATAACAGATGTGCCCCCTCAGTCTGGGACCAACTTTGTCATGACGTGCTTCCCATTGCACTTCCTGGTGTTTCAACCAATGAATTATGTTACCCATTTCTGACTTGACACTTTGCAATTCTTCAGACCACCGATCATATCTGGCCTTTCCACAGAGCCAGTTTACACGATACACTGTATAGCAGTAAGATCTTCCATGAATTGCTGTAGGAGAACCATTATTTACCTTCCTGCATCCAATCGTTGTCCCCAGTATTATTCCTATCTTTCATCCGCCAGATCCAGGGAAGCTTGTGACTCCTCTGGCCCACTCTATTCTCCTCAAGCATATTACCACTCATCTTAATATCCTCCTGCCTCAGCACTTTGAAACGATCCAAAATGTCTGCACTCCCCCCTAGACTGACCAATGCTCAACGAGCCTGCCTGTAGCTGGTGGCATATTTGGAAACTTTTTGCTGGATGGCATGTATGTCGTCCCATGCTCGAGTCTTCTTCTTCTGACTGTTTGCTCCATGGACAGAGGTTCGAAAAATTACCATTTTCTCACCCATTGTCATCCTCAAGTTTTCCAAACAGTTGTTTGCTTGCCCCACCCTGAGTTCCACCTCCTGAGCAGCCAAATTTTCCAAACCCAGCCGAGCACATTCCTCAATTCCCAAGGTAGATGGCATTGTAAGTCGACAGTTTTCAGGCCATTCTGTGACGTTATCATCTTCTTCTTCATCTACCTCACCCTCCTCATCCAAATCCATGATCCAATCATCAGCATCTGATTCACAATTCACCAAATTACAGTCATCCACTTGTTCACCCAGTATTCTGTGCATTTTTCTGTGGAACGAATCGATTCGAGACTGAAGCCTATTTCAACAATCCTCCAGATTTGCCTTGTCTGTGAAACTGCCTGTTTTTTGAACAGCACGCGAAGTTGTCTTCAGAGTATTCCTGTAGGATAAACAAATGTCAAAGAGATGATTGATGAGAATCAGGATACATCCTACTGTGCTTGTTCTATGTTTATTCCTTCATTTAAAATGGTCACCCGACCAGCCATTACATCTTTGGGGTTCCCTGTGGTCAGTCTCAACCTGATCTCAGCCTGTGATGGTGCTGGTGAAACATCATTACCGTGTCCAAATTACACACTTTATAAGACAAACCTTTCTCCATTCTGACATCGAATACCCTCAAATAGTCACCATGGAAATCCATTGCCCTTGTTTCTTCTTCCTTCCACTGCGACAGCACTTGCTCATCAACAGTTTTGGAAAGCTCCTCAAAGGCTGCCCTCATTTCCTGCATTCCATCTACTGCTTTATCATACCTTTTCAACAAAGACCAAACTGTGGGATGGCTATGGTGATGATTTGTATTGATGACATGCCTGTGAATCACATACCCATTCCTACCAACTTCTTCCAATTCGAATCCCTCATAAGGTCATCCAGGATCTCACATTGTTGGGATTTTGACATGAAATGAATAAAACTGGAAATCTTGTTGATGATAGCCCACAGTGTCTCCAAAATTTCGCCATCCTGCTGACCAGCACCATGAACGAAGTTGAGACTGAATAGGGCAAAACACTTGGCAACATGTGCACCAAGATGAAACTTGCCCACAGCCCCAATGATCTCCAGTGCTTCAGGGAGAGTGAGGTGGTCAGAATCGAAAACCCTTTTAGCAAAATTGATGAGCCAACTGCAGATGATATCATATTCCACCAGTGCTTCCTTGATACCACTGTGGCACAGCCTATTGAGAGCATTGCATATCGAATAATTGATGTTCATGTGTCTGGTGCAGGCTGTTTAATAAATTTGTGATGATTCATAGCTCAAAACACATGACTGACCATTCACCCTTCTAGACGTCGACGACACTGTGCGGTACAAAGCAACCATGCTTCACACAAGCACATGCACCAATGCCAGTAGCATATAAGTTATGATGATTGGCATTTGCTTGGTTGACAGCCTTGTGGTTGGAGCACTGTGACCTCTGATACAGGATCATTGATTTAGCATTCATGAAATTCACAATTTGATAAATACCTCTTTGGACTCCAGGAAAGCTGCCAGATGAGTACGATAAGGTGCATCCTCAACCATATAGCCTTGTCCATCAATAAGCCCAATGTTGTCATCAGGCTTCCACATGTTAATCTGCTCAGCTTTGAAATTCCCATCGATGACAATGCTGGGCCTGTAAAACCACCTGTTTTCATGTTTGGTGAGGAATAAATGAAAACTGATCAGAATGACCCACTGATGAGGTCTATCTGTCCAGTTCTGCAGAAGATTTATTCCCAGCTGGGGACATGCAGGGCAAAACAATGCCAGATTGCCATTACCAGGCTCCTTCTCAGTATCATGACAAAGCCGAATTGTTTCTTAAGTACTGCCACTGTCTTGAGACCCTCATTAGTTCACGATAATTATCCTGAACAACATAACTCAGTACTTCATTCGGTATGGACTGTGTAACCAAAGAAGAAGTATATCACGAACCAGCAATGTATCTGGCATTGCATTGCAAGACAGTCTCCTTAACTTGTTATAAAAGTTGTTTGCAGACGTTTTGCATACCATCGAATCAATGTAGAAATGATCCAGGAGCTGGAAAGTGAAGGCTGACGATGGCCGTTTTGCCATTGCAGGATACAAATGCATTCGAAGTAGTTGAATGTCTCGAGTAGGGGCATCTGGGCAGGAGCACCATCGGATTCGACGTCGGTAAATTCCATTCATATGAGTGACAGTGAGGATATCCTCCTTGGCGTGAACACCCAATTCCGATTCTGAATCGTCCTCCTCATCCAGGCCAGACATTAAAATATCCCTCAGAGATGTATCTTCGACAGATGGCTCCCGTCCATCATGTCTGTATGATGGACAATCACCTCCACCATGGCCAAGACACATGACCAGGCCAATCATATTAAGGTCATGTTTCAAGAAACATTTGCCATTCCAGATCTCAATTCTGTGGAATGGATTATGCTTGTGTGTTTGCAAACAACAATGGTGGCAGAGTGAAGGACAACCATAGCAATCAGGGCAACGAATAGACATATCAGCCATGAGACATGTCTGGCACGTAACATCGGAAGGGGGGGCCTCAGATGATAAGAGTTTGGAGAGGTATTGCTTGTGAATCGCTTTCCAGGCTTCCATTTCATCATTCTGTGTCTAATTGACATGCAATCAAAATCAAGTCGAACAGATAATAGTTGTGTCAACCTTTCCACTCTTATTTCAGTGTCTCCTTGTCAGAGGCTCCTCCTCTTCCACAAACGACGTTGAGGGCATGGGAGGATCTTCACTCCTTTCTGATTGTTTTACAGGACTTGGCTGACGAATGACTGGATGAGCCTTGACTGTCTTTCCACCTCGTTTCTTTGCCACCACCATAAATTCAACCTCTCTGCCAAATTTTCTTTTTTTTCCTGACCGGGAAGTGACTTTTGATTTCGGCATGGATGAACAATAGTTGGATGAGTGTGGGAAAAGTGAGCAAATGACACGCATTATAAAGACCAATGCACAAGGCACAACACATGGCAAATAATAAATATGACATAAATTACCTGCCTTGACATACAAGTACATTTCAGTACAGGACAAGGTTACAAATCTGATGAACTGTCAGAATCTGATACCATCATTGGGGCCTCAAACCAACCTTGGACCAATTTAACATCACTGAATGAACCCTCCTTTCCTTCCACTACAACCCTGTCCAGCACATCCCCCTGAAGGCAATTGCGAACAGCTTGCCTGCACAAGGCCCCCTGGAGTTCCCGACGGAGCGTGGGTATTCACCAGTCTTGCCATGGATCTTTGGCAGCTTTGATGGTACTCTTGTCACCCAGCATGATGTCCATCATTTCCATTGGGTTTTCTAAGAAGATTCGAAGGAAATGCAGCATGTAGATGCCACAATCGTCAAAATTCGGCTGTCCAGGTACCTGAAGACAAATCTTCAATTCAGTCGCAACACTGATGTTAGACATTGTTCACCATGGGGGTGACTCTCTTGATATGTGCCAGCTTTTTCACCTGTCTGGTGTTCATAGCAATGCCAGCCAGCCACACATGCACCAGGGATATATCTTTATGATGGTTCGCCGGGGGCAGTGAATCGAGAACAAATGTTACGCTAATCGAAGATGAGTAAGTTCAAGGCAAAGCTAAAATGGATAATTATGTGTGCAGTCCATCAGCAGGATTTTGTGACAAACATGCACCAGGATTTGTCATGATAATCAAATACCAGTGGTCACTGATGGTGAGGTGAGATGTTGCCTTCATGAAAGCTGACTGCACTCACCCAGTGGGAACAGGAAAGACCAAGTATCAGAGCGAAAATATGTCGATTGCCTTCGTCCACCTCTTCAAACTCTTCACACCATTCTTCCTGTGTCCAGATTCAGAGGAAATTAAGTTATATGAACCACCAAGCAATGTGTACCTCAATTTCTCCATGAAAAAAGTAATGAATATGTGTATATTTTCCAGCAAATCTGGCTGATGGATTGCTGCTTTCTGCAGAGCATAGCTGAAACAGGGAATAAGCTACTGCACTGGAGGGTTGAAATATACTTACTGGGTACCAAAATTAATCAGTTCGTCATCTAGCCAATCCTTTTCCAAACGTTGATATGAAATCCATGGAACCGCACCCCGCTCTGAGTATTTTGCAACGGTACACGTGTTTTCAACCCTAGAACACCTGAGGTGAGCAATGGGCCTGGCAATGCATATGTTATATGTACATGACCACATCTGGCCTCTCATTTAACTGCAAAAATTGGCCATTGGTGTCGACATCATTTCTGTTGAAGTAGAGATTAGTTGTGGTATTATGAATTTGTCATACTGACTGTAAATATTCAATGCTACTTTTGCCCAGTGTGCTGGTGAGCAAACTGAGCAAATCCGCATACATATCTGTCATCCAGGATGCTTGCTCGTTGTCGAAATAAATGCCAATTTGATGTTTTGACACAATTTCTGAGTATCAATTGGAGTCACATCTAACCTCATGGAAATGGTGGAGTACCATTGTTCTTTCAGCCTAAAAAACACGCAGGTGGACTTGTCCATATGTCAAGACACGAGCACATGCAATATCAAGCCGCGTATCTGCTCTTCATTCGGTTTTGTGGCCTACAAAATTATGTGAATATCAAGGGTGGGCTCTTGACGAATAACAATCACCTGGCAACTGACAACATCACATTTGACCAAAAGTTGCATGGTTGCAGAGCTGTCATCTGTCAGAATGCAACAAACACTGGTATACCACAGTAAGTGATGATTAGGATGCTGCACACGATGATTTACCATGAACCTTTGCATTTAAATTCAACGGATGTGTTGCCTTCTGATGATTTGTGGTAGGTGTGTCCACCAGAGACTGTGAAAAGGACAGGGAGATGAAGAGATGGCATATTAGATTGTTGTTCGGAGATGCACGTGATGGTTGAAAAAAGAGATGCTTTTTCATCATGTGATGCGGAGTCCGGTCCACATGTGATTTCACAAGCACGATGTCACGTGTAAACGTCCAGACATGACATCACATGTGTGATGTCACGTTTGGATGGCGTTTCTATGACCGTTGTACATGCTCAACGATGTGGGGAAAATGACTGAGCGTTGCATATTGCACATCGTCTCTGAGATTACTTATTCCCTTGGTAGACATTGTTCTATCTTTGCGATTAGAAATCAAACGCCACCCTAGGGACTCTCTTGGCAACACACCTCATGGCACCCCAACCAGGACCCCGATGAAGGCAACCTGAGTGGCGGCTCCACTCCTCCCATATACAATAAAACAAGCACTATGATAGTTTAGTCTATATCTGATAGACCTTTAAGACACGTTATAAACTATGACTTCGAAAAACCGGACTTCGGGAGGTAATCTAGACAAACACACGACCAGACTAATCAGGGATGAGTTGGCTGATGCCACAGGTGTCCTCACTGACGTGCTCAATGTGAAAGATGCCAAGACGGTGGTGAAAATGGACAAGAAGATAGACGAGCTCATACACCCCAAGCTGATTACAGCAGCCGAAACGATCGCAGCAGCAACACAAGCAAGTGAAAAGCAGGAGGAGGCGCTGCGGGGGGCGACAACCCTAATGATGAACACATTGGACGACCTCCGCACTAATTTGAATGAACTCACAACTCGCACTAAGAGTGCGCTCGAGGTGGCAGAAGCGACCTCCAACCGGGAACGACCCAGTGATAACGGCACACCCACTTTTGCGTCGGTTGCAAGAACCGCCACACAGATCCCACCAGAACATGCAGCGCTGATAGCAAAGGGGAACGCGTTGGACAGACAGATCGTGGTATGGAAACTCCCCGACGCACAAAATGACATGCTGGCAAGCCTCTCTGAGAAAGAGCTGGTGGAGAAAGCGACCCTGGCCCTTGACCTGATGGGCATGAGGGCAGCAGACAAACCCAATGGCATGGCCTTTGCAGGAGCACACAGAACTCAATACGGAACGATAATATACACACTCAATTCCACGCAGGCGGCGAACTATCTAAGAGCCAAGGATGTAATGCACGCATTTATGGCGCAATTCGGAGGCACGTCGACAGGGAGCTCGAGAACGTACCAAGTAATAGCCGAGCACGTCCCTACCTCCTTCGACCCAAATGACCAAGCGGCAATCGAACGGGTGGAGCAAGCCAGCTCCCTCTCCAGGATGTCGATATACAAGGCACATTGAATCAAGCCAACCCACCTTCGTCGAGAGGGGCAGCACTTCGCATTTTTGACAGTGGGTTTCAGCACGAGAGAGGCTGCGAACCATGCATTGGAATATGGCATTTTCATAGAGGGCAAGCAATGCAGGACGAAGAAAGCACTGATGGACCCACGGAGGTGCATGAAGTGCCAGAAATTCGGCCACATCACGAAGGAGTGCAAATCCATCCACGACGTATGCACCCACTGTGCAGGGTTCCACCGCGCAGCAGACCAACTTTGCGGCACCGGGGAGATGAAATGCGCCAACTGTCAAGAATGTAGGCACAGTGCTGCAGATCGGCAATGCCGGGTTTCCAGGGAACGCCTCCAACGGGCGCGCGATCGAGACCTGGACACTAAGTACAGACTTTTCCCAACCAATGACCCCAGCACGTGGGGCAGAATGGATATGGACCCCACATGGAACACTTTTGACACGGCATGGAGAAACAACACACCCATGAACAATGCACCACACATGGACGAACGGCACGAGCAGAGCAGAGAAGGACAGGACAATCAGGGGCCCCGCAGCAGAGGCTACACAGGAGCCGGACAGCAATGAATGGTGCCAGCACCAGCTAATGACCGACGCAACCAAAGGGCGGTCCTACAGTCTGCCCAACAAACACTACACACCTACTGGACAGATAGACTGGCGCCACCTATTTCCGGAGGATGGTGGGCTGACGAACCGCTGGAAGGCCCCACCCACATCATGACACAGACATCCACCCACCCAGACACGATGACTACAGCACCGCGAACAATCACACCACGCCCATCCCAACCTCAACGTCATCACCAACACCAACAACAACAACACCCCATCCACTCACCCTCGACAGAGGAACTTTACGCATGACCTCCACCCCCACTCCCAATTTACCGAAACCACTGACCTTATGGCAGCAGAACATCAAAAAATTGCTCATAGCCCAGCACGACATGCTAGATTCAATCAAAACTAACTATGACTTTATTCTTATACAGGAACCATACTTCGATTTCAGGGGGCTCTCGAGAGCCAACGCTTACTACACAGTGATATATCCCCCGTGACACCATGACATGCATGCGACCCACCACACTCAATCAATAATGTTAGTCAACAGATGGCTACGATCTGACTCGTGGTCCCCAATACCGATTGACTCACTGGATATCACGGCGGCGGAGATGAAAGGTGATTTTGGAATCATCAGAATCGTCAACATGTACAACGACTGCAACAACAACAACAACATATCAACACTGCGACGATACCTCGGCAGCGCAACAGCTCGAGCCCCAGCCCAGACCCCAGTTCACTACATCCTGGCAGGGGACTTCAATTGCCACCACCCACTCTGGGACGAAGAACGCAATAATCATCTCTTCACTAACGCTAACCTCGATGCAGCGGGACCTCTGCTAGACCTCCTGGCCTGGTACGACATGAAAATGGCGCTACCAGAAGGCACACCAACCTTGCAATCCATGTCGACGGTGGAGAGGTACCGAGGTACCTCTCCGGGGGCTCACGCAGGACTTGAGGTGGAAGTCGACTGGATAGGAAGGATGAACTGACTACTACATCGGGAACTGCTACTGACTAAGGGACTGGTCACGTGATCTACCACTACAAGTGCCCCTCCTCCTCATGGCGACGCCCTCGTCGCCAACAGCTACTGAAAGAAAACAAAAACCAAACAGGACTGACCAAAACAATCTCCAAATCACAACTCCCAGTCCCTCAGAATGCCCCAAGTCGCAGTCGAGGCCTTATATCGTGAAGCGGGACAATATTGTCCTCCGAAACCAATCACGGTGCAGGGTGTGGGTTCTCATAGTCCATGAATAGGCTGGGTGGTTGGGCATAGGTAAATAGAACGGGACGATGTCGTGGGCAGTGTATAGATAGTGTACCGAAGAGATGGAGGAAAACTGGGTTGAGGGAGAGCAGTGAGAAGCTGAAAAGGAAGAACTAAGGAAACAGAGAATATATACTGGGCGCTAGAGCGGGCGCCGGCGTCGAGAGACCTCTTCGCGTGAGCTCTGGGAAGTGGTTGCGAGGCCGTGGGGCCCTCGCGAAGCTGCAAGGGCCGGGGGTGCGGAATGTGGGGGCCACGAAGTAGCGGTGCGGCAAAGGGGGTGGGGCCTGGAAAGCGGTGGCCCGGGTGAGCTGGGTGCTGCAATGCATCAGGCGCGGGTGCGGCGAGCTACGCGAGCGGGTGTGTGACCGTTTATGCTGGAAAGTGGGGCCGTTTATGCTGGGAAGCGGGTGCGCGTGGCAACGACGCGGTATGTAGCTGGGGAGCCTAAAAACAGTGGCGGGGGCTCGTTTGAGGTAACGAGAGGCAGCGTGGGGCTCTAGCACATGGAGCAAGGCTGCGGGGGTCCGGTGTAGCTGTACGGTACCGGGGATAACAAGAATGCGGGGTCGCAACGTGGTGACGTGGCGCAATGTGCTGGGACGTCCAAACATGGTGGGGCGGCTTCGTTTGGGGCGACGAAGCGCAGCAGGGGGTTCCGGCAGGTGGAACGTGGGCACGGGGGGTCGAATGAGTGTGGGTTTGGGCTGGGGTACACGAAAAACGGGGGATCTGACAGTGGTGACGTGGCAGATCCGTGGGGTAACCAAAAAGGCCGGCGGCCACCGATTTGGGGTGGCGTAGGCGAGCGCGGAGCTCTGGTACATCGAACGGGGGTCCGTGGGGTTGGATGAGCCTGCCCGGGGCTGGGAATCGTGAAATAAGACAAAAAGAAATGAAAAACGGGGGGTTGAAGGTGATGACATGGCAAAACGCCGGTGGGTCTTGAGACGTCAAAAAACGGGGTCGACGGCGCTCTTGAGGTGACATGGGGCATGGTGGGGCCGTATGACGTTGAACGACGGCGCGGGGGATGGTCCTGGGTCTGGGGTTGCGCAAGCGATGGGTGGTGAGGCCGAAAAGAGTCGTCTCGCGAGAAAAACCAGCAAGAAAGGTAAAAGGAGGAGAAAATCCAGAAAAAGAAAGGCATCAGTGAGTCGAAGACACTCTCATCACCACGATGGAGAGGTACCGAGGTACCTCTCCGGGGGCTCACGCAGGACTTGAGGTGGAAGTCGACTGGATAGGAAGGATGAACTGACTACTACATCGGGAACTGCTACTGACTAAGGGACTGGTCATGTGATCTACCACTACAACAGGCAACATGACTCGAGTCGACAACGTGTTCTGTTCTAGCACCATAATTGATCACGTAGCACTATGCGACACAAGGCCAGGCGCCAGACCCACCAAAACCGACCACTTCCCAGTAGTCACAGCACTCGACCTAACTGCCCCGACCAGCTCGCAATTACAACGCCCAAACTTTCGCACGGTGGACTGGAAAGAGTTTAGAGACTTGCTTAGGGTCAACCTGGACGCCCTCCCAGCTCCAGCAGAACTCATGTCAAACGACTCTTTCCACTGGGCACTAGGAGAACTGGAAGGAGCAGTCTGGAACATGGTAACGAAATGCATCCCTATAACCAAACTAACACCCTACAGCAAACGATGGTGGAATCAGGACCTGAGGGCAGAACGGAAGAAAATCCGCAACCTTGGCAACAAATCATACCGGCATAGACATGTGGAGGGACACCCTATTCACGAGACGTACAGAAAAGCCAAACACGGATATGCGACACACATACAGGTGGCTAAGGCAGCACATTGGGTGGAATGGTTGGAGAGCATCGACACATCAAGTCAATGGACGGCGAGCTGACTGGTAACAGGTCCCGCATCAGATGGAGGGAGGGCGAGGGTGCCCACACTCCACGTCACGGACACCGCAATGAACGCGAGACGCCAACTGACAATCAATGCTAACAAGAGCGAAGCCTTCTACAAATGCTTCTTCCCCAGAAAACCTGCCACCTCATCAGTCCCCGAAGATCATGGATACCCACCACCAGCATGGCAATTCCAACCCATCACCGACGCACAGATTCACAGAGCCATACAACACATGCAGCCGTATAAGAGCACCAAGCACAATACCCCACCGAACGCAATATTCAAGAACGCCGGAGACATGCTGGTCCCCTTCCTCAGCCCGATATTCAGAGCGACCTTTGCGTTGGGAACGTACCCAGGGCATTGGGCTGTCACGGAGACGATCATACTGAAAAAGCCGGGCAAGCCAGACTACACGATTCCTGGGGCATGGTGGCCTATAGTACTGTCAGATGGATATGCGAGGCTGATGAATTTATGCGTCAATGAAGACATCATGGTCATGAGTGAGAGGGCCAGGATTTTACCCAACAACCACTTCGGAGGGAGAGCCGGCCGCAGCACGACTGACACAATCCTATTCATGAGCAAGATAATCAAAGATGAATGGCATAAAGGTAAAGTAGTATCACTCCTCTCACTAGATGTTAAGGGGGCCTTCCCGAGCACAGCCATCAATTGCATGGTGCATAACATGCGAAAACGCGGCATACCAGTAGAGATCACTGAGTGGCTGGAGAGAGCGCTCACCGCACGTCGTACCACGCTGACCTTTGACGAATTCACTTCAGACCCCTTTGATGTAGACAACGGACTCGACCAGGGAAGCCCAGTCTCGCTGACATGCTACCTGTTCTACAACTCAGACCAACTCGACATCCCCGTCCCACACAACGGGGAACATGGCATACTGTACCTCGACGACTCGAACGTACTCGCAGTGGGCCGGAGCTTTGAAGAAACACATGTGAAGCTTGAGTCCATAATGGCGAGGCTGGGCGGCATTCTGGAGTGGGCGAGGGAGCACAACTGCGAATTTGACGTCGACAAATTTCAACTGATCGACCTGACACGGTGACGGAGGGTGGAACCAGACAACCCAAGAAAGAGAACCACGACGACGGGACCGCCGCTCAACATTGCCGGAAGGCTTATACACCCCAAGACATCGATCAAGTTCCTGGGCGTGCACATCGACCGCAAGCTCCGGTGGAAGGAACAGGGAGCGGCGGCACTCAAGAAGGGCCAGGACTGGCTATTGGAGTTCCGGTGTGATGGCGAGTGTGGTTGTAGATCCGAATGGGAATCTACTGTGAAGGGTGATCAGCTAGTAGAAGTGATCAAAGGAGTGGCAAGTAGAGAATCCGAGGTCATGTAAGTGGGAACCGGAGAGGATTGGACCTTTCCGATTGGTCGGGTTGGTTTCCGATTGATCGGGTTGGTGTCCGATTGGTCGGGTTGGTTTCCGGATTGATTTGGGTGTCGGATCCGGTTGGGTCGTGGAGTTGACGAAGAGTATTTAGGGATAGTAAGGGCAGGTTTGTTATGGGATAACGGAAAGTGGTGAGAGACTTAGTACGAAAGGGTTCTGTGCGTTTTGGGGTGAAGAGTCAACTTGTATTATTGGTACCACTATCTCTACATTTTATAGTACTTAAACAAGGCGGTGCGCTGCACAGACCAGTTAGGAGAAGAGGCAGTAAACGTCAAATCTACTGAAACATATCAACCTGATCAGTGTCTCTACGAAACATGATAGGAACTGTAGTATAGGGGTGAACCGGTGTTGATGATCGTCGTGATGAGAACGTATACAATCGGGTTGAGCACCGCCCTGTGTTACGGATCGGATCCGGATCCGGGTTTGGTGGATTTTGGAACGTATTTCGATCGGGTTCGTTATAGGTCTTTGTGCGGATTCGGGTTGTGTCGTATATGTCGGGTTTTTGTGTATAGAGGGACCTTGCCCTCTACATCTCCCCCACACTTCTAATAGAGACCATCCCTGGTCGATCCGTCGGTCAAATAAGCTCGAGGTCGATCTGGATTGGAATCCAACACATCGGATTGTCATATGGTCGTACAGGTGTGTGCAAGCCGACGGCAACCCGGGGATAACGATAAGAATCCGCGAAAACCCAAGAAGGCAACCGGGGCCGAGCATAAACAAAGCCGCCACGTGACTGCGTCAACAACGACACACAAGAAAAATTTTCTTACGCGACATCAACAACAACAACCCCACCAATACTGCTCAATTATCACAAGATGCAACGCTCCCACGACGAGTTTCTCCAAGCCCTCAATGAAAGCACACGCCAAGACCTTGCCGACATGATAGCGGAGGTGCGGGAGGTTGACCAAACGGCCCATGAAGTCATGCAAGAGGGCCGCGAGGCAGAAGCGTCCCAATGGGTCTTCAGACGGAAGCGGGCACTGGTATGTGGTCGAATAGCACATTGTAGGCCAATTCACAACTGAACGTAACGCGGACAACAGCGTGCCTATGTAGGTATTACCGCGGAAATCCGGGAGAGTGGGATCGAGGTCGTCGAGTCCACCGGATGGAGGAGCGCCGGGATGCTGATGGTGGAAATCGAACGTTGGATCGTGAACCGCCAGGAACATATACAATGGGAACAGGAGACGGCAACCCGAGAGGCAGCAGAGGAGGCACAACGCCGGGAGGCTGAGGCGGCAGCGGAAAGGAGACAGGTGGCTGAAAAGGAAGCGACCCAACGCCAGAAGGAACGAGATGAAGAGGCAGCAACCGCTAAACGGGACTACGAAGCCAAGCGTAAACGACTGGTGGCCGAATTCGTCCTGGAGCAGCAAAGGAGAAATGCCGAGTACCGGGTGATTCCGGACGGGTTCGAGGATGTAGGGGAGCTTTCGCAAACGCAACATACGGACGGTCCGATTGGTGGGGCGGCCGACGACGAGGACGATGCAGTTTCCTCGCCCTCGAATCACGAAATGGAGTGGGAGGCGGCCCAACTCAGGGAAATCAAGCAAACGAATCCGGCAAACGACGGTTTGAAAGACTTCTCCGTCCCGAGGGGAGAGTTGGAGGGGCCAGCGGGGGAGGACCAGAATAACAGGCCGTCCGTACGTCGTCCCTTCTTCACATTGTGCCAACTGATGAAGTTCCAGCTAACCGGTCTGTTCCGTATCCGACAGTGCGACGGGTGCGAAATCACGAAGGAAGCCTGTCGAGGAGTCGAGGGCTTTGCCTGCGAGCGGTGCAAGCGCTTGAAAAAGAAGTGCATATTGGCGGCAAGGGGCGCGATTGGAGTGGTGAAAAAGACCGCACAAAAGGGAAAGGAGAAGGCTCGTAACCCGGCCGCGAAACGCAAGATCATCCCGATGGTCGAAATCCCGGTCAAGCGCAAGGTACCGGTCAAGGGGCCGTCAAGTAGTAAGCGGACGCTCTCGGAGGTGGAACCCGACTCGGAATCAGAGGCGACGGATCCGAAAGAACTCGAGGTCCCGAGGCACGTACTGAAACGGCCCCGGATAAGTGAAGACTTTGAGGAAAACCTCAACTATATGTGGCAGGTCGCCAACAAGTCCCAGAACGACATCGCGATGGCCACGGAACAACTCGCCACATACACGGCCGCGGTCAATTCTCGTCTCACAACGATAACCCAACAACTCAACCGGATCCGCGCCAACCACGCACTCCTCATTATGCAACACGAAATTGTGGGCGTCAAAACCCGGGGAACAAAGTGACGGGTTCTGTGGAGGAGAAGCGTCGGGAGGCCGGCCGGTCTGTACATGTAAATGTGTAGTAAAATTTTGACACTTTTTCAGACTGAGAAACGAATAGACATAAAAAAAAAGAAAATCGACACTCTATCAGCTAGGTCCCCACTGGCAAGGGTGAAGCCCGAAGACTTTCCAAGCATGGCGTGATCGGGACTAATCGCATCATTCGAGTTCGTGAAATAAAAACGAAAAGGGGAGCGGAAACAGAAGGAGTCCAAAACTGAAACAGATAGTATCCCACCGGGTAGACCTGATGAGTACCAGCGGGTTGAAACCGGACCAAAACGGGGTACGGGTGGCTAATTGTCGTCAACGGGTTCATCAAACACTGGTAATTCGTCAGCCGGAGAGGCGGATCCGTTAGACGAGACGTCGGGTTCGTGCGTGTTCACCGGAAAGCGCAGAAAGCCGTCAAGGGAGATCGAGAGATGCGAGTGGCTATAGTATGGTATAAGCCGGAATGCCGCGTACCGGGTTCGAGAAACGATTCCGTCTAACTCGGCAAGAATGTAAGACTGACCCTCCGTCTTGCGGACGACAATCATTGGACCAAACCAACGTGGCTTTGACTTCCGGTCTAGAGACATCTTGACCCGTGAATTCCGGATGAGTACCAGATCGCCGGGTTGCAAGTCGTAGCTTTTGATCGTACTCGCAAATTTCTCTTCGAACTGTCAAACGGATTCGAACCATGACTTGAGTACACGATCCCTAATGGCGTCAAGGTCCTCTGGCCATTTCCGTAGTTGTCGGGCATGGAGAGCAATAAGTTCCGGCGTCGTCATAGCACTTTGCCGTGGAACCAAATATGTTGCTTCAGCTAAGTCGAACGGAAAGAGGGGCTCGACACCGTGAGCCATATAATACGATGAATACCCGAGGTCCTGGTGGGTTGTAACCCGTTCTGCCCAAAATACCGAGTGTACAACGGTGTGCCAACTCCGCTTGTCGCCATCGCATGTTTTCATTATTGCTTCGCGAACGTCCCGATGACGATGTTCGACAGGTCTGTTAGCCTGTGAGTTGTAGGGGGAAATCCGGATGTGTCGGATACCAAAACGGTCCGCGAGGTAATTGAGTGCGTCGACGAACGGAGGGCCGTTATCCGTGACAATTTCTTCCAAAGCAACCCACCAGCACAGTATTTCTTCGAAAATAAAGGCGCCTATGGTAGAACCCGTTTCCCGGCGCAGCATACGGAACTCCGGATACGAAGTAAGGGAGCATCGAGCTTGTACAATGTAGCGGAAACCGCCGGATCGGGGCATGTGCATGGTATCAATGTATACTTTACGAAATAATGAAGCCGGAGTCGCAACCGTAGGCGGAATATGGTGGTAGCGCATTTGCCGGATTTGACACTGGTGACACGACCGGACATACCACTTGATGTCGTGATTCAAGAATGGCCACCAAAACCGATCCAAAAGATGAGTTCGAACAGAGAACACCCCCTTGTGTCCGAGGGAGTCGTGCACCTCGCGGATAAGTCGAAGCCGTTTACCAACGGGAACCACGACCTTATGTTTTCCGTGAGCGTCCTTCTTCCAAAGTTTATCGTCGATTAGGAAGAACTTGAGCATGTATCTCATGAATTGGCGGAATTTCTGGTCGGAAAATCCAGGTGGACGCTCTAGTGTTTGAAGGAATTGTTCGACAACGCGAACCCGATCGTCAGCGGCAACAGTGTTTGCTGTCTGAGGGATATCGGCATCGGTTTGTTCCACAGAGTACACAGCTACCGGGTTTGTCACGTAACTTCGGTTCTGGCAGGCCGTACATAAAACATGGGTGGATGAGTCACATCGGGGTGATCTGTAGTTGACCACTTCCATATAAAAACCATATGACCGGTCAATCCATTCTTCAAAATCATTGGTGTCAGGTGGATCGGCTTCAGTTCGTGGCTGGCGGGAGAGTTCGTCCGTGGCGGAGTGGTCAGAAGCCGGTACGTGGACTAGTGTGAAATTGAAAAGTAAAATCCCGGCGATCCACCGATTAATTGTGGCGTTTGGCTGAATATCCGGGTTGTTCAACATCCCCTTGATGTATTTAGCGTCGACCTCGACGGTCAAATTATGGACACCAATGATAAACACCCGGAAGTAGCGTAAGGCGCGGAAAAGGCCAAACAATTCCAGCTTAGACTGGGAATAGCGTGACTCGCGATCATTCCATGTGATGGACCCAAAGCGGCTCGGGTAGCGCTTTCCGTCATCGCGGATCTGCATGAGGATGAACCCGACACCTATAACCGATGAATCCACGGCCAATATAACTTCCCAATCTTTTTCGTAATCAATGGCGCGCAATGCGGGTGACGTGACAACGGCATGTTTTAAGAAGTCGAATGTGGATAGTTCCGCGTCCTGGAAATCAAAGGGTATTCCTTTCTGGGTGAGATAAACCAAAGGTCGAGCGTACAAAGCAAAGCCCTTGATGAAAATCCTCATAAGTCCGCAAGTACCGAGGAAGGCGCGTATATCGGTCGCGTTCCTAGACAGAGGCCAATCGCAAATCTTCTGAACCTTCCCGGCGTCGGGGACACGACCTTCGTAAGTGCACGTATGACCAACAACAACCACAGACGGGCGGCAAAGCTCCAGCTTCTTGCCGTTGAATGTTCCGCCAATGTACCAGAAACGTTGTAGGACTCGATTAACACCCTGAAAGTATTCCCACACAAATCGTCGTATTCCATCGTTTTCTGGTATAGTCTCGTAGCCGCCATTGGGTAATTCGTAACGGGTCGGGGGGCCTTTCAGAGGAATATCATCCATAAACGGGATTGTTACGTGCGGGATTTCATCGCGTAAAATATATGTGGTATCCCCGTGCATGATCTGGGGTGAATTCGTATATCCCATTGCAATGCGTGTAAGACGGAGTGTACCAAGTGGGGATTGGAAGGTCATGTAGTCGCGCGAATCTGGATGCACAAGCTGCTGATCGAAAGATACGAAGAGATCTAAGGCCCCGTAACACGAATGTCTGCCAAAGGATTCGGCGAGTTGGTCCATCATTGGGGGCACCGCGGGGTCCCGGATAGTGACAGCGTTGAGCGGCTGTAGGTCGTGCACTAAGCGCAAGCTAAGACCGTCCTTCTTAATAACA
This sequence comes from Hygrocybe punicea, assembly GCA_963556145.1. Lineage (NCBI taxonomy): Eukaryota > Fungi > Basidiomycota > Agaricomycetes > Agaricales > Hygrophoraceae > Hygrocybe > Hygrocybe punicea. The sequence continues at coordinate 4,845,779 of OY744466.1, read as the reverse complement.
CAAAACCACCGGGAACGGTAAGAAGAATTGGAGGGCTCGTAGGTACCAGCGGCAATCTTATCTTTTATAATCCGGACGACTTCTGCCAGAATTCCGGGTGGTATAGGGATATTTTTGTGAACCCAAGGCATGTGGGGAACAGTCGGGATATGGATTGGCGGAAAGTAATCGGTATTGAATTGACCTTTCTCGGATTCATTCCAAGCGAACGCGGCTTCTTGTTCTTTGATAAGAAAATGGCCAAGTTTTTCCTCTTCCGGCCATAGAAAGTCATCCGGGTTAATGTTGTATTTGTCGTGACGTTCCTGGGTGTAGCGGGTTCCGGGCGTAAAATCGGGTGGACGTGTCGGAAGCGTGGGTAAGTCGGCAAGCGGATCACCAGTGATGTTACGAATAATCCTATACTTGTCCGGAAGAGTGGTGGAAATGGGACAAACTCTTTTTGCGACTTTCTTGTACTTTTTCCGGACAACGACTCCTTTTAAATCGCGTTTGGGCGGGTCGGCGTTAACCTGGAATACATTATGTACAGGTTTAGTTTCCGAGGATACTTTTACAAGATGAGAATAGAGAGATGACAATATAGATACCGCGTCCGAGGTTGAAGACGGCAGTTTTGAGGAGAAATCGAGCTCGAAAGAGAAACAAAATTCTTTAGAAGTGGAATCGGTAGATGATGAATCAAAATGAAAATAGAGGGATGGGTCAAAAGGCGGGTTGGAATCCGAAGACGGAATAGAATCGGGAAGGGTATCATGAGAACAAATTGGATCGCTTGCGAGTTCCAGCTTATCATTCGTAGGCGTGACATCTCCTCGGATTGTGTCCGATTCCTCAATAATCAAAAACCCGGTTTCCGCATGTCGGATCAGGCACGCCGTTCTTTTTCGTTGTGTTCCACCGTCGGAACAGTAACTATTGCACCGGAATTAGGATCGGTAAGCGTGATAATCTGATTGCTGTCGCGGAAATCCTTTGTGACGAGATTAGTTAACGTGGCAAACGGACGACCCAACAAAACTTCATATGGGGTGTCCTCGATGACTTGGACTTGGAGGTAAATATCGAATTCTCCAAATCCGAAACGAAGATTTGCAATCCGTCCGAGCGTATCATTGTCCATCGAATTGGCGGATTGTAAGACGAGTTTGTGATTTTGCAATCCGAGACCGAGTTTGTTCCATAAGTCGCGCCACATACCGATGATCATAGATCCCCCATCCACAACACATTCAAACCGGTATTTTCCATCAATGAGCGGGTAGATGGCACGAAGGGGCACAGCGTTTTCGGCAACAATGAGTGGAATATTCTCGTGGCAATCATCACACGGGTGGGTCGGGACGTTACTCGTCATTGCTTGGTGGAAGACCTGGGCCGGATTTGCTTCGTTAGGAATCTTTTTCGAAGTAGTAATTTCCTTGAAATGTCGGCGGATATCCGGTGCTATGGCCAATAGTTCGCGTTGTGAAACCCTGATTTCCGTATCGAGAGCCCGACTAGCCACGGATTTCACCAGACGAGCATCCTCGACAGGAGCCTGATCATGATATTGCGGCGGGGTCGGAAAGGGACCAGTTTGTGGAGCGGGTGTTCGTGGAATCGAAGCCGTCACGGCCGAAGGAGGTTGCGGTTGTGCAGAAGAAGGACCAGCTACCGGCGGGTCCACAGGGGCGGAAGGAACGGGTTTAAGAGACGGATTGGGTGTTCTCCCTTTCCCTTTGGAGTAGCAAGGCAGAATCTCGACCCCGTCAAATCGGACACGCTTACTTTTCGCCTTCTGAAGTTCCACTTCCAAAACCTGGATTTCCTCTTCGCAGTCATTGTCGTCAGGAACACATACGTGGTCGTGAACTGTGGAATGATAGACCTCGTTACCAAAAGGGAGAGGAGCGTCTTCGTTGGGAACATCGACAACTTCCACGATGTTGACCTTCATATGAGGAGGGGGGTCGCGTTGCGTCGTGACTGCTGCTTTCTGTCCGGGGTTCTGGGCATGCCAAAGGTCGAAGCATTCCCGAAGAGTTCGGCCGACAATATGACGAGGGATAAAATATCCGTTGGGTAAGACGACACGACCGGCCTCGTTGCGGATACATTTTCCATTGCAGATATATTTGTCGACGTGGGGGCATTGCGGAATCAAGTGCATCGGGTCGTGACAAAAATAGCAACATTTTTCCGCCGGAGGCGGTACTGATCCGTTGTCTGTAAGGCGGGGAGCCGGGGGACGTGGTATAGGATTCGGACGCGAATGCTGGGCGGCCATGGTCTGGGTAAGCATTGCTATTTGTTGCGTCATAAGCCGAATAAGATCGGCCATGCCATTATCGGGTGGTTCCGCTTTTGGTACAACAGGTTCGGGAGTGGGACAAGTACACGTGGATCGGGTAAAGGATCCTTGGTCGGCTGCGGTTCCGGCCAACAGGAAATGAGCGCAATTGTGAAATTCTTGAAAATCGTAAGGATCGTCGTGGAAATGGTCGGGTTTGCTATACTGCATCCTCATTTTAACCCGCTGTTTAAGATCAGGGTCGAATCCGGCCTTGTACGCCAGATTTCGTTCACGTTCTGAGATCCGTCTCTTGTCAAGTAAGAAACCCGCGATACGGAAGAATTCTCTATAATATTCTCCCAACTCTGCGTGGGTACGGATCCCATGTCAGGCTTGTGTAATAGTAAGTCGATCGAGGTCCGCGACCGAATATCGTCGATCGTCCTCAGCACCGGGATATAATTGTATAACCACTTTTCGAAAATCATCAAAATCGCCACCGGCCGCTGTTGGTAAACGATCCCAAATCTCGAAGTCGGCTATACTGGCATACCGAAGACTATGTTTAATTTTGCCCCTGTCGTCGAGTTTGGCCTCGTCTGCTGAGAGGTCGACTTCGTCGAAGAAACGTTTAAGATTTAACAGGTTCCTGTCAAAGGTCGGAGCCGTGGCGTGGCCACGTGCAGGCATTTGTCGGGTAGTGGCCATAACGGGTGTAGGAATGGGGATCGAGGATGTAGATGTAGATGGGATGGGAACAACGGGAACCGGAATCGATGATGTAAAAACTATAGGAGACGAGATCGCAATATTCGACAAATCGGGAAGCGGAACACTAAAATTCGTGGATAACGATGTCGAGGAGGCAGACGAGACGATACTAGATGTCGGAACGGGATCGGGAGACGAAATTGAAGACGGGACGATAGACGGAACGGTACTAGAAACGAAAGCCGATTGTTGTTGAGCGGAAGACGACGAGGTTGGTGTGGAAGGGGGTGAGCTTAATTCGGAAGATTCGTCCGAAGAGATGCGGATGACCTGGATTTTGAGGGGTAAATCGATAGGTTCTGGACTATTGGACGGAGTAAATAAAGGGGTACCGGATCCGGACACAAGTGGAAGGGCAGTGTGCGACGCTAGGTGCTCGGGTACGTCAAATAAAACTTCCTCTTGGTTTGTCGGATCGTTAACAGAAAGCGAAAGTTCTTCTTGAAGGGTTCGTGTATGTGACCGGAGTCAGGAAGCAATAGGGGACCTGGGTTGATTTGTACTTGAACCACTCCTAACGGTGGGCTCCAGTTGTGACGGCGAGTGTGGTTGTAGATCTGAATGGGAATCTACTGTGAAGGGTGATCAGCTAGTAGAAGTGATCAAAGGAGTGGCAAGTAGAGAATCCGAGGTCACGTAAGTGGGAACCGGAGAGGATTGGACCTTTCCGATTGGTCGGGTTGGTTTCCGATTGATCGGGTTGGTGTCCGATTGGTCGGGTTGGTTTCCGGTGTCATGATCCAAACAGGATTCGGATCAAAACATAGTAATATGCTGTCACTAGTCACCATCCCTACAGCACACATCACATTACAAGGACCATTCATACTGGAATGCCCCCATCTGCATATGGAGTAGAAAGGAATACCCTTATCTGCATATAGGACACACAGGAAATCCTTATCTGCACATAGGACATACATGAAACCCTTATCTATACAAGGGACATGCAAGGAAACCCTTATCTACAGAAGGGACATGCAAGAAAACCCTTATCTATGCAGAAGAAATGAAGGAATACCCTTATCTTAACTGATAAGGCCCCCAAAACATCTTATCAGAGGCCAAAGAAGCACAAGAAGCACAGCCACATCCTTATCTCCAATCATAGAGATAACACATGCCACCCATCATTCCCTGATCAAGAAGCACATCACATTTCATATCAATTGATCAAATACAGCCCAGCCCAGATCTTATCTTTTTCTTAACTGATAAGGATACACACATGGCATGGCATCAATTGATCAAGAAGCACAGCCTCAGGAAGATGATTCTAGAAGCATAGCCTGGCACAGCCCTTGCCTTTGATTCACACACCCAAGATTGGACCAGCAACATGACTCACTCCCATCAAATGTGACTCATTGGTCTATCCATGACAAATTATGACCCTTATGACATACTCATGACCCCCCATGACTCATTATGACCACCCATGACTAATTATGACTATTTCTGACTCATTATGCCCCCTCCTTTGATTATAATACCTATGTGACTCATTAATTGACTCTGTATGAGTCACAAACCCATGCCTTCCTTTCTTATGACTCCTTATGAGTCATAACCCCCCATGCCTTTCATCATTATGACTCCTTATGAGTCATAAACCTATGCCTCTCCTCTATATGACTCCCTATGAGTCATATCCTATGCTCTCCATTTCATATACCATTCTATGACTCAGTATGACTCCTGCTGTAGAATAGGTATATATAGAGCCCAGTTTCTGCTGGAGATGGCTCAGTCACCTAATCTGACAGGCCCAGTCACAGGACAGTCCCTCTCCCAGATTCTGATTCACCCCTCTGTGTTTGTTTGTATTACTTGTGTAGTAGTACTTCAAATACCAATTGCAGTTCAAGTCATCATTCATTTGTTTAAGGATATCAATTGCAGTTATATTGATACTCCCTTATTACTTGTTTGATATATTTTCTTTGTGTTCTGTCACGTAGTACAGTCACATTCATCTTCTTTCAAGTTCTATTGATCATCACCAAAGATATCCCAGTACTTTATTCTGCACTAGTAGCCAATGTGCGTTTGAAGCTTCGGAATAAAGTCCGATATCTTGATTATCAATTCTACTTGCCTATTGTTCAGTTGATTCATTCTGTACATAGTATTTTGTCACACCTCCCTTTTGTCTGACATCTACTGTTACATTGCCCATCGCCCATCATCTACCACCCATCGTCCATAATCTATCGCTCATCTCTGTTGTACCTCTGCTCATTGTATACTTGCTACTTGTATACTTGACTGTTGTACACTTGTTCATCTTACACTGTTCATACTTGCTTGAGTTATTATCCGCTTATACTCTTGCATACCTCTTGTCACTCAAAGTCTTTACCTTTAGTAGGGAAGACCTCACTGTTCACTCATCCTCTATAAGTCATACATCTGACTTATATTATTGTCAAGTATTTGTTGTATCTTTCAAAGCTAACCTTTGATAGGATTCACACCACAACCCCACCACCCAACAGGAATAACCCAGAGTTATAGAAGAGCTAAATCCTTGTTCCCAAAGGACAACAAGGTAATTTCCTGATCAACGATGCACTCCGGAAACCCTTGGTGTGGATTTGTTCAAACACTTCCCACGCAAAACACCGGATTGATTTGGGTGTCGGATCCGGTTGGGTCGTGGAGTTGACGAAGAGTATTTAGGGATAGTAAGGGCGGGTTTGTTATGGGATAACGGAAAGTGGTGAGAGACTTAGTACGAAAGGGTTCTGTGCGTTTTGGGGTGAAGAGTCAACTTGTATTATTGGTACCACTATCTCTACATTTTATAGTACTTAAACAAGGCGGTGCTCTGCACAGACCAGTTAGGAGAAGAGGCAGTAAACGTCAAATCTACTGAAACATATCAACCCGATCAGTGTCTCTACGAAACGTGATAGGAACTGTAGTATAGGGGTGAACCGGTGTTGATGATCGTCGTGATGAGAATGTATACAATCGGGTTGAGTGCCGCCCTGTGTTACGGATCGGATCCGGATCCGGGTTTGGTGGATTTTGGAACGTATTTCGATCGGGTTCGTTATAGGTCTTTGTGCAGATTCGGGTTGTGTCGTATATGTCGGGTTTTCGTGTATAGAGGGACCTTGCCCTCTACACCGGAGACCTTCCAAAGCATCAGGGGGAATACCAGCGAAGATCATGAGACGGCTTTACCTGTCCATCGCAGTCCCGAGAATGCTGTATGCTGCAGAGGTCTTCGTGGGCTCGATGCAGAAGAGAGAAGGAACAGGGGATAGACGACGTGCAGGGAATACGGCGATGACATGGAAACTGGCGGGCATACAATGCAAGGTGGCTCTGATGATCACCGGCACATTGTCGACCATGGCCACTGACATCTTAGATGCCCATGCAGACCTGCTACCATTTCATTTCTTAGTAGATAGGATATGACACCGGGCAGCTCTATGCCTTGCAACGCTCCCGCCGACGCACCCACTAAGTAAAGCCATCAAGGACGCACAGGTACGCCGGGTAAAGAGACACCCCACCCCCATACGCGATCTGATATGGGACTACAACATAAAAACAGAGCAGATGGAAAAGATCACCACATGTAGATACGACACAAAATGGGAACCCGAGATCAAAACACAGATACAGCTGTCGAGAGAAAAGGCCAAGGAAGCACACGAACGAGATGACAACGATATAAAGATATACACCAACAGATTAGGGCTGGATGGGATGATAGGTGCAGCGGCGGTACTGATGAGAGCAGGACGAAGGAGAAGGAGAGTTAGAAGGTACAAGCTAGGGAAACAGGAGCATCACACGGTACATGAAGGGGAGGGGATAGGGATGATATTGGGACTAGAGCTGCTGAGAGGAGAAAAGAGGGTTCGAGACGTCTCGATGTTCATGGATGGACAAGCAGCGATTTGGGTGACCAAATCTCTCGAAGCAGGCCCGTCACGCCACGTATTTGATTTGTTCCACAGGAGGCTAGATATGGTTATGAGGCAGCACAAAAGAATGGACCTTACAATTAAATGGACACCCGGACATGAGGGCATCGACAGCAATGAGGTAGCAGATGACCATGCGAAGAAAGCGGCACAAGGGAATAGCACAGTGGCCACAGGAATCCCTGCCCCACTACAGCACGCTCTACCGCGCAGCAAGGCAGCAGTGGCGAGGATGTTCTTGAGCAAACTAAAGAAGCGAGCGGATAGGGAATGGCACCAGTCCCCAAGGTACCGGCGACTTCTGGAGATTGACCCGAGCTTCATGCAGTCCACATATCAGAAAGTGACCCGATCCTCACGCAACTGCGAACAGGCCACATAGGGCTCAACCACCACCTGCACAAGATCAACCGCGCTAACACCCCCACCTGCCCATGCTGTTGCCGTCACCACGAGACGGTCACCCACTTCCTCCTGCCCTGCATGGCTCATGACCACGCATGCTGGAGACTACGTCAGATAGCAGGGCGTGACGCGGGATACGTGAAGAAGCTGCTATGCACCCCGAAACACCTCCCACCGCTTTTCCGCTACATCAATGACACACAACGACTCCGGCAAGCATTTGGAAACATTCCCGACATCGCACACGAATAAAGCAGCAGCCCCACCCTGGTCTGCACATCCCCTGGCCCCTGGCCTTTGCCCCCCCCTACCTTACGATCTAACCACACCCAGGTTCAATTATTACGGGAGACATACTCCCACCGGGAACAGCACTGCCGTGCCCACATGTTGCCCCAGCCTCACACGCACTCTTTGTTGTAACAAGTAGCATATTTCACAGTAATCTCTACATACGATGTACCATAAAGGAGAATAAACTAGGATAAAAAAATAAAAAAAATAAAAAATAAAAAATGCCACCCTGAGCATTTGTTTTTATTTGGTCAGAATTCACCTTATTTTGTCACATCCTGAGTCGCAACATCAACGTTCCGAAAGGTAATTTTTCTTGAGGCTAATACACTACGATATTTCTGCGTTTCAATGTTCACTTGTACTGCAGCAAATGACAGCTCCCTTGTATCCTTGGTAGGGCGCTGTACCAGGAAAATTTCCAAAGCTGTATTTATGACGGTTCTTGTTGATATGCTGCCTGGTGAAACTGCTCATGTTCACGACATTGAATGCTTCCCACCATCTGTGTAGAACATTACACTCAACCCACTTTTGATTGTGTAGGGATGTGCCTGAAATCTATTCGCGTATTTTCATGCCGCCGTCACCAAACAAGGACATTATTCTGTCTGATGGCCAGGCATGATGCAATCAGAAGACGCAGGCCCTGCACAAACGCCGTTCCTGTAGTGTTGCCGTAGTTCAGTTCCGAACCTAGCCGAACCTGGTTCAAACCCCGAACCGAACCCTAAGTTCAGTCTAAGTTCAGCCAAGTGCTGAACCGGACCGCAGGTTCAGTTCCAGGTTTCGAGGCCTGCTGGATTTCCTGAACTGCTCCAAACCACGTCCAAACCACGAACATGGATATTTTTAAGGTATTTATTTCATTTATTTTTCGCATTCCTTTGCTTACTTTTTCGTGTTAAACAGTATCATGTGACCGTTACAGGTAGCTTTCTTCACCAATACGCAACAACGCACGGCCAATGAACGCAACACAATGTCACGTTCATGAACACAGGTATGTATTTTACTTTCCTGAACTTTACTAATGTTGCCTGCTACAGGAAGCTCGACCGTGACTGCAGTGTGACCACACCCACGGCCACGAGATGACCACCCAACGCCAATGGACATGGGACAGCCGCAACACCACCACCACCACCACCACCACCACCACCACCAGCGGTGGCAATGGCAATGGCAACGGCCAGCAACAGCGGCAGCAGCAGCAGCAGCAACTGCAGTGCCAGCAGCAATGGCAACGGCAATGGCAACAGCAGCAGCAGCACTGGCAGCAACGGCAACGGCAGCAGCAGCAAACGCCGGCAATGCCAGGCAGGGACCATGGGACAAGACACCCCATCCCTCCACATCCCTTGGGGACACCGGAGGGCTCCCCCGCACCCATCTACCTTGCAATATTCAGCGCCGTATCTATTGATATGTGCCTGCCATTCGCGAGGAGAATGGAGCTCATGGGAGCCCACCTCGGTCTGGGTTTCAGACCGCGTCTGAACCCAGACCAAACGCGGCGAGACGGTTCGACGCCGTCTGGGTCCAGGTTTGGCCATGCGCCAAACTGGACCCAAAGTTCAGTTCGCGGTTCTGCCAAAAAGGGTCGGAACCAGACCGAACTGAAATTCGGCAACACTACGTTCCTGAAAGAAGGTTGGCCACCCATGTTTGGTGTGGACGAAGATGTTCGTATGTGTATGGGATATTTCGTTCACCTAGCCACTAGTTTTGCTACAGGTCTGCTACATCCTTTGATGTTCAGTCCAATTTCTGAATGTTCTTGTTCAGCACTGTGTACAAATGCGGTTGAATTCAAGGCACTGGTGTACATTATTTGGAAGCGATGCTGTAATTAAATGTCTTGGTAACAAAGTGCCATTTACAATGTTCCTAGCCAGATTATGAATTATATTGACAATTTTCACATCATTCCAATTCCATTTCTCTACAACAGTGCCATTTACAACGTTCCCAGCCTGTATATAAATTTGGACGGTGACGAGTCACACCTGTGATGTCACATTTGGACGTCCAAACGTGACATCACAGGTGTGACTCATCACCTTCCAAACTTGGCCACATCATGTGAGTGAATTCACTTCACATGATGAATCACAACCGCGTTTGTCACATGAACAAATACAACCAATCACAAGTGCTCATTGAATTATTTTTTCTCTCATTCGTTGTTTTCCGCCTCATCATTGTTCATCCCACACTGCGAGATTGTTGTACCAGGCAACAATCTCACATTCTGGGATGCTATGCATTTGGCATTATGTCTCATTCTCCTACCCGAATGGTGAGTGGTTCGTTATGTCTCCGCTGACTTCCATCGATTTAGAATATTGGTAAGTAACTGATTGTTTGTCACTGCAATTGATCTTCTACAGCTTTCCGACACGTTTTCCACCTGGATTAATTGTGGCATCAGTGTGTGCCCAACCGGTGGTGGCTGGTCCTCAGAAATGGATGCTTGCTGCTGCCGGTCAACCTGGAATGAAAGGGCGGGTGAATCCCCCTGATTTCCTTGCCAGGCAACCTCCTTGCAGCAGGCCTGGCGGTGTACCCAGTTACAACCACGGTGTGTGTCTTCGCAGTTTAATATTGCCTGCATTGACACGTTGACTCACAGGCGGTATGTGTGGTCTTGTAGTAGTGATTCACTTATTGTAGCTGCTTTATGTTGGGGTACAGCCCTGCTGACAATGTTACTTGTTTCAGACAACTTCTCCATTGGCACGAGTTGTGGCATCAGTGCGTGCCCACCCGGTGGTGGCCAGTCCCCTGATATGGGCGCCTGCTGCCGCCGGTCAACCTGGAAGGAAAGGGCAGGTGAATCCCCTGGACTTCCTTGCCGGGCAACCTGCTCGTAGCGGGCCTGGCAGCCTCGTTGATATCAAGACAAGTAAGTCTCGTTGTACTTTTGACTATTCTATCGTTCACAAAATGGCACAGGTATCAATCAGCTAGTAAACTTGCGTGTTCTGTATACATATAAACTGAATCTGCTTGGGATTGAGATTGTTTTTTCTATGTGTTTTATTTCACAGTCAGTTGTGCATGTGAATTGGTGAAATCGCTGTATGCAACGAATTATTGAATGCTAAAAGTTCTAACCATAACCCCATGTTAAATTATACCGCTGTAGAGGGTCCTCGACCCTCTGAGGCCGTAACATCGATATCTAGCGAATCCGCTCGAACCCGACGTCTCTAGCAATCTACGCTCAAACCCGACGTAACCCGACGCAACCCGATGCATACCGACTAGCACGGCCGCTCACGTACCTGGTCGGTCTATCTCATAAATTCACGGAACTTCAAATATCGAAGATAGATCTCATCGGACTGGGATCCCGACATCGGACTTGCCTTATTCACGCCTAGCGTCTCCCTTATGGGGATATAGTAAAGTATATTGCATCTTTTACGGTTTTTTATATCTTCCACCCATTTTCCCTGTCATCGTCGCCTCGCAACGCTCTTCCTACTTCCCCATTTTTATTCTCCTTTGTCTCCTCTCATTGGCCGAGGACTCTCGTCCGAATCTAGGTACACAAATTTGTAGTATAAAAACGGTGCCCAAGCGCCGTCTCAAAATAAGAAACCAGTTCCCCCATTTCCTCTCTCTGAGAATTAAGTCTCTCAGTAAATTCCATCGCACACATTGCTCGTCGGATTCCTCAACGCCCTCCCCGTCGTTTTACCACCTTTATCTCTACGTTTCTCATCACCCGACACCCGACCCGCCGTACCCGACATCGTCGGCTTCGTCGGCTTCGATCGGTCTCGATAGATTTCAGTAGTTTACTCGGCGGCTTCTTACTCTTTATATCCTATTATCTTACTGAAGCTTGTTAGACTATTCCTAGTCACTTCTACGCTGACCCCACAGGCTTAGGATTATTATTCTGCAGCCACCCCGACCTCGCCTTTACACCGCCTCAAGGCCACCATGTGTAATGAATCTCAATTCTCAACCATGACGTACACAGACAGAATCCCCTCAAAGAATGCACAATCCAAGGCAATGGAAACCTCGCTTTCTGTCAACATGAAAACAACAGATTGTGGTCTGGCTCCGAATCTAAAGAAACACATGTGGACGAGGCTGAGAAGAATCCTCTCAAACACTACATCATATTATAGGAAGTCGGGCATGCACCCTCCGAAGTCTCCTGTAGAGGAATGCAAACGGCTGAGGTCAGATCCATGCTGCTTCAATGTCATATCTTACATATTTTGCAGGTCGCGTTTGATGATGCTGAGGGATCAGCTTCCAGTTAGCAAGGTCTTAGGAGATTCAGCCCTAGATTCCGAAACATTCTCAGAGTCGGAAATGGTCTCAAAATCTGAACTGGAGAGGGTTCTCCTCACTGTGGCAGCCGCGATTTTGAACCCTAGTACGTTGCTGCCATGAAAGTCAGCATATTTAGACTGACATCTTGCCGCAAAGTAATTGTGCCCTTGGATGCGAATAGACTGGCAAATCGAGTGAAGAATATCAAGGAGACTTCGGATGCTGACAATGAAAAACTACTCAGGTTTTTTCAGGAGATTCACATCGGACATGTGAATGAACCAGCAACAGTAGTCGACACGTGTGGTTCAATTTTGGTCTGGTATCTACCTGATGTTGTAACTCCAAGACGTATTGTGAGTCACTTGCCCCCCCTGGAAATATGGTTTTTAACAGTACCCACTGCAACACAGGAGGAATTGAATGTCAGTGCTGAAATGATAACCGAAATTCTGGAAGAATCCTATTTTGAGTCCCTCAAAAAAGTTGAGAAAGGGAAAGATCCGCTGTGGAGGAAAGATCCAAACATTTTCTTTCCACCTCCAAACCCATGATTTCACCCAGGATCAGTGGATTTTGCCGCAGCATGGTTTGCTCAGGGTAGAGAGGTAACACCTTTAGTTAGTCGTCTTATTTACATGAGCTGACCGTCTGTTTTTTTCAGCGACTTACCGATAGGTTGATCACGTCGACAACTCTTCGAACAACTGAAGCCACCATGTGGATGGCTGCAATTGAACCCAGCGAGCTGATCTTCAACACAATTACTGCGTTAACCCATCAGTCATTGTACACAGCTGGCCTTCTGGCTGTGATGAAAATCCGGGACGGCGAAATGATCGAGAATGTGGAAACACACGAAAATGCTAAGGAGTGGACATCTGTTTACACTGGAATCGCCGTTATCATTAACAGGATTACAACTCAACACAGAGATGCTGGAGGGTGTCCAGAATGGTATGATTTGCTGGCGAGTTGTGGGACACATACGAACGCGGAACTAGCCATCCCTGAGTTGGATGCTACGTTCTCTTATTCGCCAGAAACTGTCATCAAAATTTGTGGCAAGGTTCTCAGTCACAGTGTAGGCAGATGGGAGGGCGGTGAAAGAATATGCATGGCGCATTATATGCGAAACATGGTACATGACCATCTCAAGATTGACAAGCCCACCTGGAGCCGACACAATGTGTTTGCAAGGGAGATGAATGCAGAGTTTCGGGCATCACAGGAATGGAGATGGAATTAGCTATAGTGCCAAGGGAGATATCATCCTAACGTGAAAGTACAACAGCTACCGCTGCATGCTTTGTACAACTGTTGTCAGAAACCTCTGTGTGGAACTAAATCTCATTATCCTCATTCACAGATGATGAAGACCTATGAGTTTCAGCTGACAAATATCTAGACAGTGTCCGGAGAATTTCCCTGGCTGTACATTGACAACTCTGTCAATTCGAAATGTGTACTTAAGTGTGTACTTACCAGGCAATTCACGTGATGTGGTCACACTGGCACACGTGATCACAGTTGACACGTCATTTTTTTTTACCTTCTGCACCTTTACCATCTAGTCTCAGCCTCTCTTAAATTGCTCTCAGATACACTCAAATTGAACATTTTGCCAATGTCCTCATCAGCAAGCACCTCTTCGCCATCAATCACTTCTCTACATGCCTCTGTCATGTCTGGCAGTGATTTCCGAAGCATGAATATGTTCCAGGACTTCCCGTGGGTGAATGGCACACCTCTTGCTGAAGATTCACTTGAGAAGGCTATCATAACCTTAATTGGCAATCAGTCTGCTCTTGGAAACACGCCGTCCACCTTGGCTGTGATGGTGCGTCAAATCTCCCACCTTGTAACATTGACAGTCAACTTGTCTGCTAGGCCCTGGCAAAGCAATTGGATTATGTGAATCCCACAGGTGAAATCTCACGTAAAGGCCAAATCATCCAAGAATACCTCTCTGCTGATGGCTCTGCGATGCGTGATGTGGCAAGGTGGACTACTGTGTACCGGAATGACCTCCTCGTAGCGGCTCACTCAATCCTTCACTATACCCTGCTAGATAAGCTCATGGATGCTGTTGGGCTGCCCCATCATCCAAGTTTCAAAGTAATTCGGAGATCAGCGAAACCACAGATGAGCGAGAAGTTGACCAAGGTGAGTTGACCATTCACATTTTAGAAGGCATTTTGAGGTGACGTTTGCACACCATCTCGAAGCTCTACAAATTTCTCAGAGACTGGAGTAAGCCGATCACAAAGCTTCGTATGACATGCAAAAGTCTATTAATCACACAACAAGATCAAGAAGTGGTGGGTGTTTCAGCCATGGCAGTGCCGCAGAAATTGGTGTCCAGTATGGACACCATCCCGATCTTTGCAGTCGCTCTCCCAGCACACTTGACACCAGCCCAAAAAGAAGTAGAAATGAGCCTCTAGATCCTTTACCATGCATCTGTCAACCTCGAATCCTCCAATGTCAACCAGATCCTCCTCAATCTAGAGCTTCTGGCATTCTCATTCACTTGGTTTGGCCAGGTATGTGATGTATGTTCTATGTTCTATGTGTGTCAGACTTTGTACAAAAACAGGGCAACTCATATGTAGACAGTGACTTTACATCATGGGTGGAGAAGCTACAGAGGTTGGGATTGCGTTACAATCACATTACACCTGCTGCAAATAAATAATCCACATGGTTTCAGGACGGCCAAGAGTGTTGATCTACCGTTGCAAGACTCATTTGTCAATTCCCTCACCACCAAGTCTTTCGGAGGTTTAATGTATGATTGGATGAGAAATCTATTCCACCTAAGCCTCACACTGTCACCCATAATTACTCTTCTCCCACGACGTTTCAATCATGAAGCTCATGCACGGCCATCTCTCATGGCAGTGAGTCCATTATTTGTGCCAGCTTGGATGTAGTTGACGTAAGGAAAAGATCACGTTTGCCTTGGGGAATGAAAGGCCTCCATTCCTTGCTCAAACAGAGAGGGCGCTTTGGAGGGCCATTACAAGAATATGTTTAGGATCTTTGGCGATGCAGGAGCTGAATGTATTCCTCCAAGAATATGATTTGTTGGAGGACAGCGTCCAAGGAACAGAACAGGACTTTAGTTGGTTTTGTTTTGACAGTAAGATACGCTGCCCGTCTCTACATTTATCACTGGGACTGACAACAGATGTTGCAAGATAAGGAAGTGGAGGACCTGACCAACTCTGCTAGTCAGCTTATGGTCGCACCGAAACAAAATGTTCCAGTAGACCCTAAGGCAGAAAAAGGCCTGCAGGGAAAAAGTGCCGAGAATGACAAGCCTTCGTCGGGCAACCCTCTTTCCAGCGATGATGAACCACTTCAATTGAAAATTAACAAGAAGAAGAGGGGTGGACCATTGAAGGAGCTTGCTTCACATGGACAGAGCTCTATGTTGACCTGAAGCCAGACCAAAATGTTGGACAAGGTCCGCGGGACTCTTCGAAAGGCAAGGAGAAGCAGAAGGCAGAGAAAGTCCAGAAGGAAGAGAAAGTCGTGGTCGCGCCGGGGAGGTCATATCGGAGGAAGAAAAGATCCACTCGCTGGTCGATAAGAAGTTATCCCAAGTCCAAGAAACATGATGATCCCGAGGATGAAGATGACGACAACGACAACGACAACGACAACGACAACTATAAGAAAGCGCCAGAGAAAGTGAACGTGATCATCAGCCTTACCAGAGATGTCAGTGATTCAAGACCGTCTCATTTGTCATGAATGAATATTTTGATAGGATTATGGGGAACCTGATTTGCTCAGCCATCCAGCACCCATTGTGTGTCTTTTGTTGTTCGATGACTTGCCACCCTACTGATGATTCATAAAGCAAGCATCAGAGGGTTTTCATCTCACGATGTATGATGGTGACACTGTACACGAACCCGTTGAGCATGTGCACCATTCACCATCCGTCGTTGTATGTTGATGTCTGATTTTGTACCGTTTGATTGTTAACTGGTAAGCACGATACAGGCAAAAGTGGAACATGCATTGTTGTGGGAAACATATGAAATGATCTGATCCAGTTACGTTGATGGGGTTCCTCCACATCGGCTGCCTAGTGCAAGAGAAAAAATGTATGATCCTCATGCATCATGTGTGTTCGTGGTGGAATGGAACATCTTCAAGTCAATGGATGCTGCAACAATTCAAGGAATCTTTCGTCATTGTCACATCCTCGTGCTCAATTCCCCTGTAGAAACAGTGGAGTTTGATAGGGAAGGTTTGGAGACATTGGGGTCTTTGTCATCCATTCATTCAGTGCAAGGTCTGTTTCTGGAGTGATGTCTGGGCATAGCGACTAAAGTGCCTTTGTTAGTTGCTGAATTGCGATTGGTGCCTAACATCAAGAATATGAACAAACCTGGCACATTGAAAACATTATATCAGGTTGCACTTGACCCTGACAATGAAAGGGTTTTCAATTTCCTTGACCTTCCCATGGGTCATATGACGTTGGACCCACCTCCAAAATTTCGGTGAGCAACCTTGTTTCGAAGATCAAACACGTCATTTACCTGTCTATTCATGAAAAGGTCCCTGTCATCATCTGAGGTTGCTTGGCACGAAACCCGGGGCCAACCGAGGTTTATCCACGAGCAGCCTTTAAACGACGATTTGGCTTGGGGAATGGCAGCAACAGCTCGTGCCATTTCTTGGACACACATAGACAATGATGGCTTTGGCACGGTGGTTATTGTCAGGACTGGCGCAAAGTACTGGGTCCTCGTGAGGCCTCGAAGGGATGCTGAATGGGATCGCAAGGCTGGCAATCTTGGAACTAACAAGGCCTATCCTCAGGAGTGGGAGCTGAGAAAACATAGTGGGAAAGGCTTGTGGGAAGCAGAAGGATTACTGCTCACCAAGGGTTCCATGCTGTAAGTGGGAATATATCTGTGACCACTGAGATGTGTACTGAAACACACAGTTACATGAGGCTGTGCACCCCGCATTATATCCTCGCACTCCATTGTCAATGGGCATCATCTCTATGCGACGTCAACTATATGGGATACCTGTTATGGGATTATCCATACTTTCGTGATGAGTCATACCATCACAAACACGGAGCATAATGTGACATGTACATTTCTCTGCTGACTTCTCACCATGTGGATTGAGTACTTCACGGGCAACCACAAATCATCATGTGAGCTACTTTGGGCGATGTTTACAAACTCTGGAAGATTAAAATGCTCACTGCACAGCTACTGTCTTCACCAAGTCTCATATGCCCAAGATCGAAACCGAAGACGGCTTCCTCGACCTTGTGATTGTGGGAAACCTGATTGAGCTTGCTGATATCATCAACAGGATGTCCTACAACCATACCATATCGGCTGAAATTCATGAGGAACAGAATATTGCACGATGCAGATATAGATGTTTCCAAATCTGGTTTGTGGAACATTTTGTTGTCTTCATGGAAGACCACTGGATCAGCCCCTCTTACATTTTCCAATGAAGTCTTTTGGAACTATCTGCTGCAATTGTTGGGTATAAATGGGACAAGGATGGGGTTGTGATGGCACCAGCACATTGCACAGTGAAAGCCATTGAGTCAGCGGTCCACCGACATTTTCAAAATGATTGGCCAGATTTGGTGCCAAAGCTGAATGAGCTTCTTCAGACCCCACCATCGGAATTCTTCTGGACCGGCCCAAAAATACACATTCAGACCCGTCCGGAAGAACCCATCAGTCCCATTCTTGTTGAATGCTTAGATTTTCCACCTCATCCAATTCTGCTAGTCAATGCAACTACCAGTGAAGGTGAGGTACAGGATAACACAGATACACGGGACAAGGGGAAAGACAATGAGCACGACAAAGGGAAGGGCACCGATGGTGAGGAAGAGGTGGATGATCCATTTAGGAAGGTGGGAAATTCAGTGGATGCAGGTGTGGAGGACGTGGTGATCGAGGAGAACCAGCATCCACCTCCAATGGTTGGATGTTCAAACGACATGGCTGTCGATGCTGAGAGGGAAGAGGATCCACCTGTAACGGTGGGAAATTCAGCCGACATGGCTGGGGAAGATGCGGGAGAAGAAATGGATGTGGCTGGCCTGGATGAGGAGGATGAGGAGGATGAGGAGGATCCACCTGAGCAGGTAGGAAATTCAAATGACGGAGCTTGGTGGTATGAGGACAGTCTGATTGGGCCGCTGGATATGTCAAATGAGGAAGATGTGGACAGTGACAAGGGAAAGCAGCAAGAGAAGAAGGGTGGGGAGGAGGGGGAGCTGCAGGAGGAGGGGGAGGAGGAGGAGGAGGGGGAGGTGCAGGAGGAGGAGGACGAGGTGGATGGGGATGGGGCACAGGAGGAGGACGAAGAGGAGGAGGAACCAACTGAGAAGGTGGGGAAGTCAAATGACCAGAGTGTGGACAGTGAGGAGGGAGAGGATGACGATCAAATGGACATCTCATCTGGCAGTGAAGCAGTGTATAGTGATTTCGCTGGATCACCCCGTCCCCCCACACCCCCTGTGAAACATCATTGGAGGGAAGACCCAGGTACCATAAATTGCCTCATCAGCATGTATATACACTGATATCATCATTCACACAGATTTACCAACACCTTTCACAGACCTGAAACGCCATCGTAAATAGCCAGGAGGATCGTCCTACTGCTTCCTACTCATGTATATTCCTGACATCGCAATGCCTCATCTGCCTTCTCTGCCAAATGTTGAATGTATTCTTCATAAGCACCGAACTATTAATAGGTATGAGTCTCAAGTTGTTATGTCACGTTGGGGGCCGTGGCATACATGACATGTCACTTTGGCATGTTTTGACACATAATACTATATATATATTTGTTATTTGTTCAATACATGAAGCTTATTTGCAACATGTAGATTGTCGCAAAGGTTGACCGCTGTTGGTAATGTAAATTGTGAGCAGCATCCCCACCTTTGAAACAGGACAGCTTTACCTGGCATTTTTACCGGCATTTCTTGAGCTGTCCAACTTCCCTGGGCGTCGTTGTTGTTGAACATCCCTGTCCTGTGTTTCTTTTTCCTCCCTGTCCCGCGCTTCTCATGCCTCCCTTTCCTCCCTCTCACGTGCCTCCCTCTCCTGGGCTTCTCATACCTGTTTCTTCCTGGCCTCTTCCCAGGCCTTTCATGCTCCCCTCTCCTGAGCCTCTTGTGCCTCCCTTTCCTGCCTCTCCCATGCCTCTCTTGCCTCCCTCTCCTGGGCTTCTCATATCTGTTTCTTCCTGGCCTCTTCCCGGGCCTTTCATGCTCCCCTCTCCTGAGCCTCTCGTGCCTCCCTTTCCTGCCTCTCCCGCACCTCTCTTGCCTCCCTCTCCTGGGCTTCTCATACCTGTTTCTTCCTGGCCTCCTCCTGGGCCTTTCGTGCCTCCCTCATCTGGGCCTCTCGCCTCTCCCGCTCTTGTACTTCTTGTAACTCTGTTGTCACCTCTTGTTCCTGTGCCAGTAACCGTTCTGCTTGCTCCTTTTGCTTCACTTGTCTCTCTGTTTTCTTTTTCGTCCACAGAAGCTTTAACGTCGATGTATTGTCATCCATCTCGCTGTCACCACCATGCCCATCAAGGCTACCACTACTTGTACTCTCGTCACTCCAACTATCGTCGCCCTCTTCGCTACTGACTGCTTTTTGCTTGCCCTTCCTGGAATTGGCAGCATTTTGCGTTTTCTTCTTGGGGTGGACTTTCTTTAATGGTGGAACATTCAATTTGGATCTACAGGCTCCCATAGCGCTTGATTCTGCTGGGATAGATGTGGTTTCCCTACTGGAGTTTGACGGCACCGAACGATCAGTCCTGGCCAAAGCAGCAGCAGCATGGAACTTCTTCTTTTTTTGCACGAATGCATTTGGTGCTCTCTGGTTGGTCTTCAGGACGGTTTTAAATCGGAAGGGTTTTTCACCGAGTTTCTGCCGTTGCAACCAAAATTGGTGGACCATCCAAAGTTCATCGAGTTTCATTTTCCACGGTTCCTTTAGTTGTCCTCCATGTATTGGTTTTGATTTTGTCCAATTTTGCCCCATGGAACAGCGACGATGCTGTTGTTGCACATCCGACCTTCATATGAATATGAGTACAGTAAGCTTGGCCAACGCCGAAGTACGTACAATAGGACATGGTGACCAGTGATCTAAACATGTTTCTTATGTCGACCAATGACATATTTGTAACATTGGGTACCATAGGAAAACCGTCCTCATCAATCTCAAGCTTGAATGGCAGGCTTTTGTCGTATCTGGTCATTGGACCGCCATCGTTGTCTTCACTGTCAGTCTCCACTCCATTGGATTCCTCTGGAACACATTACATAGGACATATGGAACAATGGCTGATTGTACCGTCATGATTAAAAAGGGAACCCAAATGTTCATCCCATTTGGTCCAAATGTCATCCCCGTTATTTTTGAAGACGCCGATGAACTTCTTGTGTACTGGGGCCGGTGTCTCAAACCTCACAGGAAGTAAAGATAAGTACGTGATTGACACCAAGCAGGAATCAACACACTTTCCTTTGGTCACAGTCCCATCTTCATCTTCATATCCAACCAACATAAATATTTTCACTCCCATCTGCTCATCTATGTCCTTCATAAACTTCATCGCTGTCTTACCAAAATCTTTTGCTGCTGGGCTGGATAAGGTACAAGATTAGCATCATGCAGGCTAAAGAAGATGATTAGTACTGTCTTTTGACTTCCAGGGTTGGACCTTGCTGGTTCCAGGCCTCTGCAAGAGCTTCAAATTCTTGTTTTTTCTCTTCCATCAAGGAACCATAAATATCACTCCAGGCTTTGCCATAGTACTTGATGTAGCCTGGCTTTCCTCCGGTTTCACCAGACAGCTCCACCGTCCTAGCATCGATTTCCTTGGTCATTTTTTCTCTGGTAACCAACCTTGCATTCCACTTCCTTATATATTTTGGAGCATCCTCCATGTCGCTCTCCAATTTTGACCAATGATTGTGGTACCAAGTTTGAATTTTCTGAAATCATGGTATAATGCCGTTAGGTTGATCTGAAGGGTAGTATTAGAATATACAGACCTTTTGCATATTTGGGGGCCATGGTGTGTTGGTTTGTTGTGCCGATTGTTTTAAACGTTTCCTGATTCCTTTCAGGACGTGAATACGATCTTCACCAGTTGATCTCCTAAAATCGGGATAACCGTCTTCGAGGATCTTAGTAAATTCTGGGGTGATCCACTTCATGTAGGCAAATAGTGAGGAGAATGAAGGCAGATGTCGTTGTCTGGAACAAAGGAATAATGCCTCGTGTTTAACATGATGTGATGAGAAATCACGTGATGTACAGCAATGTGGATTACAAATAGATGACATAAGGGATTGCAAGTTTGCCTAGGATGTGATTAGTAGAATATGATGAATTGTGAATATTGATAAATTCCAGAACAAAGGGATAGAGGAGCAAGTACGAAATTGGTGGAACATGGCAAGTGGTGGGTAAGAGTGCAAAGATGTAATGTGTAAGATTGCAAAGATGTAAGGTGGGTATGTTCAGAGATGCCGGAATGAACAGATATAAACCACCTGTTGCATGTGTGGCAACACTGTTCCATGGCCAACCGACATACCCAGGGCGGTCGGCCAACCCATGTTCCATGGCCAGCCAAAATACCCAGGGCCATCTGCCAACCCATGTTCCATGGCCAGCCAAAATACCCAGACCCGTCGGCCAATCCATGTTCCATGACCAGCCAAAATACCCAGACCCATCGGCCAACCCATGTTCCATGGCCAGCCAAAATACCCAGGGCCATCGGCCAAACCATGTTCCATGGCTAGCCCAAATACCCAGGCTGGTCGGCCAATCCACCTTTCATGGCCAGCCAAAATACCCACACTGGTCGGCCAATCTATATTCCATGGCCAGCCAATATATCCATCTGCTTCGGCCAACTCATGTCCGCCAGAACATGGACCCCTTGGCCAAGCCATCTGCCCTGGAGAAAGATATTGGTTGGCTGAGTTTGGCTGGCCCACTTGGAGTGGGAATTGTCCATCTCAGCTGACCCATGTATCATGGGAAAGATACACTGAAAGGGCTCAATGGCCACACCCCACTAGTCATTGTAGTTGAGGAGGCGAAGGTGGCCAGGCTCTTTTGAGGGGACACAACATTGCCAGTGTGTCACCAGAGTTTCAAGATGCAATACCATCTTCTTTCAGAGACTCCACAACAATCTAGTATGTCATCTAAGCTGAGAAGCTGGTGTTTGTAGAGTCAAATAGCTGCAATTTTAACATCATAGCTGATTTTCTGGTACACACTGGATGCAAGCCATAATATTTCTAATAAAAATATCATGAAATTGTTTGGAAATTAATCCATATTATTTTAACATGTCATTTGCAGAAAACATTAAGATATGTAGTGCATATTTTTGGTATATTTCTTCAAAATGTATAATAAAGATATGATAAAAATTACAAGAAAAGAAAGATGTTCAAAGACTGGTTGACTTCCTGTAACGATTATTTTATCTTCTGCAATAAAATGCCACCTTACCGGTAGCAAGGCCAGGGGTCTATTGAGATAAGCTAATTTCTCGTGCACCCCGTAGCATATTACATGTAATTTATTATAATTATTTTAGAGCATGGAGCAAACCTTTTACCTCCAGCTCAAACAAGACACAGATGCTGACGATTTTAAGGATGAAAGTCAGTCCCAGCTTGCCATAGCCATCAGTGTCCTGTACACCGGTGCAGAAGAGGCACGATTGGTCCGATCATGCATTCAAAACCGCAGCCGACTTTACCTCTGTCGCCCACAGCTCCTGCCCAACCCCCATGCAAACACTGCATGGACGCAGTTGCGCCGCAGTCAAAGTGACCAGGCATACATCACAACGATGGGTTTTGACATCACCACCTTCGATTGGATTGTTGCCAATGGGTTTGGCCAGGCATGGGAAGACACTCCCATTCCTCGCAATGATACCAATCCTGGTGGCCCTTCCCGCTGCGGTCGACACTCACTTGATGCCGAGGGTGCCTTGGGTCTGGTCCTCCACTACCTCAACTTGACGATGCGTGAGCTCAGTCTTCAGCAAATTTTCACACTCATCCCAACAACCATCTCTTGCTATCTTTTCTTTGCTATGAACATTCTCCTCGAGACCCTCCAGTCCCTTCGTGACACACATATCTCCTGGTTCAGCAACCCAGCAGCATTCCAGGCCCACAATGACCTTGTATGCCAGCACCATCCACTTCTTACAGGTGCATTTGCCAGTATTGATGGCCTCAATCTACTGGTGCAGACATCAGAGGACATTGACATCGAGAATGCTACCTATAAAGGATGGCTGTCCAAACACTTCATAAGCTCCGTCTTGGTCTGAACATTGAGTGGTCAGTGATTCCTCAGACTGTCCCACACAGTGAGCTGATTTTTTCTGAGTAGGTCCCATCATCGCAGCTCACGTGAATGCCCCTGGCAGCTGGCACAACTCACGTGTTGCCTGGCAGATCTACGAGAAGCTCCGCACTCGGACACCCCCTGGTTTTTACCTCATCGCAGATACTGCTTTTCCACATGGTACCACCCAGATTGATGGACACATTCATGCGCCACTCAAGTCTGGCAGCTACATTCTGGGCACTCCTGATGAGGTCCAAGAAAAGATGACCTTTGATTGGCAGTTGCTCTCATACAGGCAAACTGCTGAGTGGGGCAACCGATCTCTCCAAGGCTCCTTCGGCAGGCTTCGCATTCCTCCCAAGGTCAAACATGCAGACAAGCGGGCAGATCTCTTAGAGATCTGCATGCATCTGCACAACCTGTGCTGCCACCAGGTGGGATTCAATCAAAACCAGTCTGTGTATGTCCCTTGCTGGTGTGATGAGAGGGCTGATGAAGATGTTTGGAATGAGCTTGAGAGCCTCCTGTTTGCCAATCAGTGGAAGATGGACCGAGTATCACGGTTTCATACAGTTGCATGCTATGAGTAATTTTTTCATGAAATGTGTTGCTATGTACATGTAGTTTGTCCATGTACTCTTGAGTCTAATAACATGCCAAAGGCACCTCACATGGGGCATTTTATGTTTATATATTTCAAGGAACAGTGTAAGGACAGTGGGGGGGGTACGATGCATCAGGCGAGTCAAAAGTTAACAGGTAAGGACAGTGAGGAGCCAGCACGGTGTGAGATCCCAGGTGTATCTATGAGTAACGACAGTGAGACCCTGTAAGGTCATATGAGTGCCTAGGCACTGATGGGTCAGACATTTTTGTCCTTGAATTTCAGGAGCGCCAGCTTGGCTGATGGAGTGCCATGGTGGGATTTGTGCTTCGGGGGGATACCAGTCGCGATCAGGATGGCACCTTCTGTGTTGATTTGGTGTGGAGAGAATGGAACTGCACACTTGGGGCTGCCAACTTCCAACTTCACATGGGCCATGCCTAGTTCCAATTTGATTACTGGGAGAGGGAACTCCTGCTTGACAGAAGCAGGAGCACACCAGCCAAGGGGCAGTACAGCAGGAGCTGGAGTCATGGGTGCATCAGGATAGGTGATAGGAGGTTACTCAGGGTGGGGCACATGCCCAGAGATTCCGTGAATGCATATGTGCATTTCAATGCATGACTCAGTTTCGTGTCAATTATTTCGATGTCGCTGTCTGTCACTTCGTTATCAGTCACCCACATCACTGAGCCACCCCCATCACGATAGTGCACCTCATTGCAAAACTTGGTTTTGGGCTGTGGGGTGTCCGCAGGGCGCCTGCGGTCTTGAGGGAGGCACCAACATTCATTTCTAGCTTGAGTTGAGCAAGATCGTGGGCATGGTCTGCCTCGTAGACCCAACCCTGGAGCACAGTCATCTGTGTGCGAAGAGATTCGATGAGGGTTTACATGTCACAATTTTGCTGCATGCTGGCGAACAGCTGGGTGCTGTGCAGGCTCCGATCAGTCCTCTCTCAATCGTGCGTCTCCTGCACACCTGGGTCAAAGGCCTGCGACATCTTCTCCACCAAATCTAAACCATTTCCTCCACATGCAGTGCGTCGGACTGGCACTTGGTCATGGATCCCCCAGATGACAGCCACTTTGGGGCAGACAGCTGGTGGGGCCAGGGCCACGTCCTTGTCTGTGCTGATAGCACCAATCTTGGGCTCATCATCATCATCGTCATCCATGTCTGCAAAATTGCCATCGCTCAGATCCCGTGTCCCAGCTCTCTCATTGATCATGTCCTCAATATAATGTGCACATTTGACATTGGGAGAGCACACGCCACGACCTGTCGGCTTTGTTGTTTTCACAAGCTGTTAATGTATTGTCAGCAAAGTCCCCATGGTACACATGAGGGAACCCCCCACCTGTTTGTACTTGGTCTCAAGGGACTTCAGCGCACAGTCCGGCCATTCGTGTCTGCAAGCCCATTTGACATAGTTCTGATGCACAACCTTCCATCCACATTGCCCAAGTGGGAGCTCAGCCTCCGTCGCATCCAACAACGCTTTGATGTCATCTTGTGAGTAAATTCCAGCTCTGTAAGCTCAGCCACCCTTGGTACCATGTGCCCCGTCATCAGGTTCAATGCGGACTTGTCACTGTGCCCTAAGATCCAGTGGCTGAACCTGGTACTTTGTCTTGAGCTTTGGTACTGGCCGTTTGTGTGCCACAGCATACCCTGGAAGCCTGATGAGGTCCCAGGCATCTAGCAGTTCATTGTTGTCATCTGCTATCCTCGGACTGAGGCCATCCAATTGGAGGTATGGGTTGACCAGCATGCTGTGATGCCCTGTTCGAGGGGCGGAATCATTACTGGTTCGAATGTGTATTCCTGTGGGCCATCATCCCGCTGGCCAATCAGTGACAGTGGCAAAGCATGAACAGAACAAGCCTGACCTGGACTGGTGCCGTGACAGTGGGCATTGCTCCAAAGGTGGCATGCCCTGGGTTATTTGAAATCTTATGGAGGTGGGCTCTGGCACCTGTACGAAGAGGATGCAACTCACTGGAAAAGTCACCTGTGGACCAGCCGTGTATGGAATCCAATGGGAGAATGGGTCTAGCTGGTGGGCTGGTGTAGCAGCCTCGAAGTTGCCCCCAGCATCACTGGGGTCGATGTGGGCCAGTAAAGAGGGAGGGAGGGTAGAGTTTGACATGGAAATGGGGGAAATGTGAGGGGAATGCAGCCAGAGCGTGGATATCCCACCTTTTAAACCTGAGAGCATCGGATCTAACTGGAAGAACCACCTCACCAAGTCCATGTCTACATTGCCAGCCCAGGTACAGCCTGAGCAAGTCCTGATGTAGGCAAGGTTGCTGCCCTCCCCAATATCTGATGTATTTGAATAGACAAGTGGTCAGTGGGTTGAGGAGTATGAATGAAGCTATCAAACTCACCTGGCCAGGAGACAGCATGCACTCCAGCTCAAAATGAGCTCGAGAACAGTCGAGGTCATCCAGTCCCGCATGAAAAGGAAGAGGTGGGCTAGGAAACGATGTGTGGATGTGGTTGAGATCGGGCAAGGGGGTGAGGGGGTGAGGGGTGGAGTTTGAGGAGCACTGGGCGATATTGGTGGTGTAGGGAACAGTGGCAAATTCAGGGGGCCACCGAGGCGATATATATGGCTAGTGATGTTGGCGTGGCATATGTGTAAAAAGGAGAATTGAGGGGGAGGGGAGTGGTGAGCAGGATAGAGTGGAGCAGGAGCAGGAGCGGAGAGCACCCAGATGAGGAAGTGACCAAAAGCGGATGTGGGATTAATTTTGTACTCTAGAGGGGGGCCCCCCCTCATGTAGATACGTGGTTATCAGAGGGCTCAATTAGGTTTATGATCTATGGCAGGACCCCGGGCGACCCAACAGGATGGCTCAGTTGCCTTCTATGGTTGAGTTTTGCTTTATTGTATTTTAGAAGCTTGTTTCAATGCCTATGGGAAGTCACCCACTGTGAAATTGCATTTCTTTTAAGATAGCACTCAAGATATTTTTATGATAACTTCCTTTCAAATGAACAGAAATTATTCAAAATGCTTTTTTGTAAACTTTTGCTTACAATGATGTGTTAAAGTAACATGGATTAATTTCAAGATAACCTCAAGATATTTTGAGTAGAAATGCTATGGCTTGAATGACAAAGTCAAAATTTACACTAAGTTCCTATTTCCTTATTAGACGAAATTCCGCGAGTGCCAAGCATTGGGCAAACGGCTGTAAGGCTTGATCTAAGTCTTCAAAAAATTGCTTAGAATACAACACTGCACGGTGACTGACGCAGAAGAAAATGCGAATAATGTAACTTTAAAGCAACCTGGCCAACGTAATTATGCGAGGAAACGGGATAGGGGGGTGTTCGGGACGGTAACAGTTCACAACGGGCTTAAAAGATAAATCCGAACGAATAACTTGTCTGGTTAATTGTGTAGATGATTTGAGGGAACAATGCCTTGCTGTCCACTCCGCACATCCCGAACAATCCACCACCTTGCAAACATCCACTGTGTCAATGTTCTGAAGTAATAAAAAAAAGCATAACAAACGCGCACTCTGGATTATGCTGGTCTAGTACCTCCACGCTCATGCCCTCGGACAGCGGCAAATAGCCTTCACCATCGCCGGCATACGAGTACTGTGCGCGCATGCGGCAGGGGTGCTCGAATGTCTCCACGCTCGCAGTCTGGTCGGAGGAGGTTTCCCAGTGCATGGATTTGTCGTCCTCAGGGGTAGCAAGTAGACTGTGTGTTGAATGTGCACTGCCTCCGGTCTCTACAGGAATTTCGGAGGCCGTGATAATTGTAGACCATCGGAAAAATGGCCGACGAACAGCTGTCCGCGTAAGAAATATCAAATTGTGGCCAACAGAGGAAGAAGGGTTCTAGCATACCGTCGCCATAATCATCAAGAATCTTGGAGGCGCTGCGGGACTTTATCTGCTCTTTCGTATGTCCCTCCTTTCCCGCAAGTGTTAGTTCTGAGCTGTTGTTCTGATAGAGGGGCCAAGGGGGTGGAGTGCTCAAACAACTGTCACCCCAGTCGTCAACCAGACCACTACTTGGCACCAGTCGCGCCAGCACACCCTTCATCTTGGGACGCTTCTCCGGTGATTTTTGCCAGCAATCTTCCATCAGACTCCATATGCGGTTGTCAAGGCCCCGTTTGGTCGCTGCTCCTGGAGGTCTGGGAGGTCGTTGGCCATGTAGGGCGACCTGCACCACCACTGCCCCCTCCGAAAGGTTGCAAAACGGGTATTCGCCAGTAAACACCTAAGCGCATTCAATCAGCATTCAGATCGAAGCAAATGATAATACTGACTTCCAGACATACGCATGCAAACGCGTAAGTGTCACTGTTCGCTGTCGGTGTGAAAGGGCCCGGTTTCAACTGGATCAACTCGGGGGCATGCCATCTTGTATTGCCGCGGACTTTCGAACATGACCTCATCTGGTTACTCGCCTGCGAGTCAATCACCTCTGAAAGCCCAAAATCAGCGATACGTGGGTGGTGGTGGTGGTCAACCAAGACATTATCCTTCATTCAATGGTTAGTTATGTTGTAAGTCTGCCACAGTTGCGGAGGGCTCACCGCGCGAAGATCACCATGTATTACCTGCGGCTTCAATCCATGCAAGTAGGCAAGGCCAGACGCAATACCAGTTATCTGTATCTGCAATGTTAACGTGTGTTCGCAAGCAAAACGGGTGTAACAACCATTTGCACCCGATCAGCATCTGGATGATCTTTTAAATACATTTTCACAGTGCCGTTCTTCATGTATGGCGACACCATGGCAATTCGGTATTGGAATACATCTTTCGAAATTCCCAGAAATGGCAAGATATTTGGATGCCTGAGTTGGCGCCAGATCATGGATTCCCGACAGAATTTCTACGAACGATTCTGAGCGAGAAGCCAGTTTCAAAAGAATAATACATACCATGTGCATCTCATCCCGATCTTCAGACCTTCCGAAAATCCGCAGTACTTTCAAGGCTATTGCGTCGCCCCGATATTCTCCATGATAGACGTCAGAGTAACTCCCGCCACCCAATGGTTGGGTATCTGTTAGGCGCACGCCGGGAAGGAACAAGTACCGAGGGAGAATTGTCTTGGTTTTGACGATCTTCATAATGAATCGCTCCAGGAATCGATGTTCCACACATCCACCATCTATTAGCTATTATTCATAGTTAGCTAAATGCGTAGGAAGATTCCGTGTAACCGCGTACACATTGAAGGATGTCCATGATCACGAGGAGGTCTTGATTATTCAACGCCAAAATGGTCGGCTGTTGCAACGCTACGGTGTTGGCGAATACGCGCGACATGTCTACGATGTCACACTCCATTGCGAAAACCAATACCCGTGGCCAATCCACCGACGGTGTTGTCAGCTTGGCGGAACTCGTTATAGAAATCAGCTGTGGATGTATGATGGGGTCATCAGTCTGTCTAATGGCTAACTGAGCGCATGCCACGCACGTGTTGTACAAGTTTCAGCATCGTTTCAAAAATTAAGGCATGGTTGATGAGCGCTGTGGGCGTATCAAAATGCTTCCACACACGAAGATTTTGCAAGAAGACACGCCGCAAGCTATCCCGAGTTCCTAATATTGGGCGAGGAAGGTTTATATATTGAACAGAGTTACAGACCTGGTTACGTTCAGCCCAGATGTTTCCCCCAATACCACGAACAGCTTATCCACGTAGTGCACCACGAACTAGCTTATTGTCAGCTTTCACATCACGAATACTAAGAAGAGCACGGACTGGGTAGAGCTTCATGTCAATCCTCAATTCTTGCCATCGGCTGTGATCGATGATCGACAGGTCGGCCTCTGCATCGATCCGTCGGACAACCTCGTCCCTCCAGGTTTCGTGAGGAGGTATAGAATTTTTGTCCCACTCAACAATGGGGAGCTCCAATGCATTCCGTTCTTCGCTGTCCTCGGCCAATGCTGGGTGACGGTCGAGGAGAAGCCGAAGAAACCGCCTTTTGATTCTGGCTTGCTTGCCAAAAGCTCGAGTCTTGAAAGCTCGCAAGAGTCTATCCATAGTGGGAGTCGAAAGGATGTGCAGGAGATTGAGCGTTGACTGGGAGGAATCCTAATACGAGATAATACCATGGCAACTTTTTAAAACCCTCTATTCCACTGCACCATGCGAAGGGCACGAGGCCATCGCATCCTGACATTGGATGGGGGCCAGGAGAAGCGTTGCAGGTGCATGCTGCGGTGCTGTACGGCTGCAAGGAAATAACTTGGAAACCTATGATCTGAGCTCCGAGTCGTTATTGTGACTTACCATGGACCAGCTTGAAGTCTCTAGCTCCATGAACACGCGGGGTACTTCACTAGCTTCACTACTAGTACCGACAAGGTTCGAGTCCGACATGCATTATACGCGCGACAAGCCACAGCCAGAATTTCGGCGGAATTTCGAAGCGCAAGCGTGGAGTCCTGGCGAAAGACAACATCAATACAGCTTTTACTCTCCACCTTCAGGCTCTTCTGCCAATCACTTATTACAGCATTCCTAATTATCCAAAAACGTTTTGCAAGCTTCATTTCTTCAAACAGGCGGCCAGAAACCAGCAGCCCGAAGATTCGTCGAATTTATTTCTCTAACCAAAGCTCCCGTTTGTCCCATGGCACTTAACAATTACAGTCGATGGCAGGAGCTCAGGCCTCAGGGTTGGCATGACCCTTACCAAGTAGGTGTTCACATATCGCGGTCCTACAACATGAACGTTTGATAATGGAGTAGTTCGTAATTTACCATGTGGTGTTTACCATGTGTTGTTTACCATGCTGCATTGGATACCACAAACGTCCTAAGGTGCCGTTCTATTCATGTATACCAAGATTACGGTTACTTCTTGGAAACTTGGGTAGCCTGCGACAGGAGTTCTTGCAATGTTTTCGCGTGTGGAAGGACTTGGACACCATCGAGGCACGCATTGATATTTGCAACAATGCGACATGACACAACGCGTACGTTAGAAGCTGAACTATGTTCGCATCCATGAACTTACGATCCATTATCAATCTGGTAGTTGATTGCTTTGTTCCGTCATTCGATTGACGACTCCGTTGGCGGACTGCTCACAGGTGCTTGCTTTCGCAATAGAGTAGACATGTCGTGCGTTTGCGCCGATGCCACTGTACAAATCAGAACGAATACACTCAAGGGTTCAGGCCAGATGAACTCAAATCAAACATTTACGCCTCTACCACGCAACAGCCACATAGACGCCAGGAAGAGCTCACCTACTCCAGCAGGAACGGCAGGAGGACCATGAGGAACATTTCGGCGTTGGACAATGCCGACCTCGTTGTCATTAATCTTCTTCAACATGTATGTGGGTAAATTCCTACGTGAACTTGTCTGATGGTTTTTTGCCTGACCAGACATTCTGCAAGAGGCCACGATCTGCCGACAATTGAGCATCCGGGCGTCTTGCCATTTCTCGGTATATGCACAGACGTATTTGCATCCCGATTTGCAATGCCTCCTGAGGCCTGAAGAACGATAACGTGAAGATGTATCAGACTGAAAGAACATCCCGATGCTGGTCGTGTTCAAATGGTAGTGTGGTCTTTTGTTGGCCGCAGATACAACTGAACTCGTGAATGTTGATACTTGGCATAGCGTCTGGACTGTCTTACTTGCATAGATTATAACCACAAGTTGCACACGGCGACCTCGGTGGGCCTCGGGCGATTCGGAGTGGACTTCACATTGTGAAACGTCAACAGGATAATGTTTTGGTTGATGGCATTGCTGATTTTGGGCCCGTCAATGCCATCGGCAAGTACGATGGCAAGCGCCGGAGTTATTTCATTACAAGGATGGCAATCTCACAGCAGAAAGTGACATCTATTATAATACGCCTTCAAGTTCGCGTGTTTGTCTCGAGGTTAATTGTTTTGAATGTTCATCCAGACATGTCATATTTTAGTGGCAAATATCCATTTTCCAACCTCACGGATGGCGCAGTAGTGATACAGGTTGCTGTTCGTGATTATCGACCTTCCGGGCCAACGAATCCAGCAAGTCAACGAGGCATCGACAACAATTTCAGATTGCTGGAACAGATATCCAGCCGGACGGCCAAAAATGAAGAGCGTGCTGCCGCAACTCGTGTCGAGTCGAGAGGTGACTCAAGTATCAAGTGAAGCGGCGAGAACACAGAATGGTGGCGGACGGGACTGCTGCTGCACCAGCCCCATCTAAAATAGAAATTGTTTCCAGAACTGCCATAGCAAGCTCTGTTGTGAAGCCGAGCAACCTCCTCACCTCCCTGAAATACAACTACACCAAATCTCATTCGAGATGTTCTCATTAGTTAGTGCCAAATCTGTTAAACGTTAGGTCAACGTTCACACCTCCAAGGAACAAAGGACTCACATCAAATGCAAAGGCTCGAACACCCCAAGCAGGGTTGAGTTTTCGGGAGAGCAGGCATGCAAGAGACATAATGTTACGTATAAAATGGATGATATTGCGATTGCGCAAGTAGGACTGGTTCAAGAACTAAAAATGCAAGTTTTGACCAAGGAAAAATAGAGAATAAGGCATGATGAGGGTGCGCGAACAATACAGGCCCTTGGAACATCAACAAGAAAACGGTCGGCAAGGAGATTGATGACGAACTGTTGCCCCCAGGTCCCAGTCCGCCGAGTGAACCCATACAGGTGTCCGCTGTCAACAAATCACGCAACACCTTCCTTGTCCGTCATCCTCCCTCCCTCCACCGGACCCCTTCCCGCTCTTTCCGCTGCCCTTTCTCCTATGATGTCTGCCGTCGCCGTCACTAATACCATGCGTCGGGACGCCCTCCCACATCAACATGCTGAGTCTTGTAGCGACCTCAAACACGTCGTCCACACCCTCAATCTTCAGCGCTGAACACTCCTTGTAGGCGCGGGCGCCTATTGCTGTAGCCATGCGCTCGGCTTGGGCGCGGGTAACGAAGGTGGATGGGTCGGCGGAGGATGATATGGGTCGGAGGTCTGCTTTGCAACCCACCAGTACGACGGGAATGGTAGGGCCGCAAATATCTCGGACTTCTTCTATCCACTAGATAAAAGTTCCAGTCGGCGCAGGACGGTTAAAATACAGAAGACCAGTCAGCGTTTAGTGGTAATGAAAGGCATAAAAGTATGCCGAGACCTCCGAGGGAGGAGATGGGTAGGAAATGATTGTAGGAAGAAAGCAAGGGAAGACGACGACGTACTTTGGTCGAGACATTGTCAAGAGAATCGGGAGTGTCGATGGCAAAAGCGATGAGAATAACATGAGATTGGGCATATGATAATGGTCGTAAGCGCTAGAGAGAGAGGAAGACGCCGAGTCAAGCGAACTGCGACCCGATTGAGCACAGCCCACCTCGTATTCTTCCTGACCGCTATACGGTAAAATGAGTTGGGTGAAGACATAGAATCTAATGTTGACGTACGCCGTATCCCAAAGAGCCAACTGAACGGCTTTCCCATCCAACCTAATTTCGGCAACATAGTTTTCAAATATTGCTAATTTTTTCGAACACATGAATGTGCGCGCCAAATCTTGTGAATTTCAGGATACGAACTTGGTTGCTTGAAAGCAAGGAGAAGTCTGAGATGGTAGACGGTGACTAAACCAGATCCATTCACTCACATATTCCTTTGGAAACTCTCCCAAAGCGAAGGAACATAAAAGTGATGTCTTCCCACACGCGCCTGATGGGCAAAATAACGTACGTCTGACGAAATATGAATATTAAATACGTGCCATCGCCAACGATCACGAGTTTTCTCCGGATCTGTGCCAAGAAAACGGTGAGTTGTACGCTGGGGCTGCGTTAAATACCAGCGCACTGGGGACGACATGAAGACAGTTTCGCAAAGGAGGAAATCGAACCAATAACGGTCTTGAAGTGTTACGGAGGCAAGAGGGATGGCGGGTGACGACAAGGAGCGTTTGAAACCTTTCAAGCTGAAAGGCTGTATAGGCAAGCCCGGAGGACTTTATAAAGCGAACAGAGAATGCGTTGCGGGCGGCCATTTTGAATCTCAGTCTCACCCTTTATGGAAACACGGAATTAATAATAGCTGTATTAGCACGTGATGTGTCCTAATACACCAGCTCTGATATACATTTCTACAAGTCTTCCTCGTCATCTTCGTCCCAATCAACAGCCTCGAGAGCTGCTTCGCCTTCGTCATACAACTTATCTAATCCAGTCAAGGTTTCGAGATACTTTTGGTCATTGAACGCCTTGAGAAGCATGTCGAAGCCTTGCATCTCGTATGCTTTCAGGACCTGGAAAGAAATGAGCAACAGAAACAGACACTGATCTCGAAAGACGCTCGCACCGTTTCACTGCATCCTGTACAACGGTCGTACGCCGCACCAACAATGTGCATGTTCCTGAATTGCGCCAAGTAGCCTCGCAATTGATGTGGGATCAAACCGAGCACACTGTCACCTGAGAGGTCCTCCACAGGCTCGCGGCTGTTCCCTGTTTGGGGTGGAGGAGCAGGTGCGTGAACTCTGATGAGAAATAGTAGTCAAACGTGTCCAGCCACGGTTCTGTAGAATGGAAAACAACTCACCCAAGCGGATGTTGAAGCAACGACACAAGTAATTCAACCGTCGTTGATGCAGCAATCGACGCCAAGCCTGGCCTCGTTACTGTGCACATTTGATCCAACGTGCGGTCTGTCAGAGACTGTCAAGGCATTAACAAACCATCGATGAGAAAAATGTCATACTCTTACATCAGCAGGAGCAACGATATCATTGC
Organism: Hygrocybe punicea; assembly: GCA_963556145.1. Classification (NCBI taxonomy): domain Eukaryota; kingdom Fungi; phylum Basidiomycota; class Agaricomycetes; order Agaricales; family Hygrophoraceae; genus Hygrocybe; species Hygrocybe punicea. The sequence goes on along the minus strand of OY744466.1, from coordinate 4,810,977 downwards.
AATAATAGCAGCCCAGGCGTATATTGGATGACGTAGTCGCACGGGCGCCATGTCTCATAACAAGAAACGTGTCGAAACCAAGTGCGGCGTTCATAACGATCTGGCAGGAAAGTTCAACAACATAAAATTTGCAGGGTCAATTCAATTATACCTTGCCCTTCGCTGCACCCATCACGGTCGGTAACCAGCGACTTTCGCGGGAGTCCATGAGCAGAAACACAGCATCGTGGGTATCAAACAAATTCTCTAGGATGTCAACATCCTTCTTTGTCTGCGCCTCCAAATGAGGAGGGATGGGGTGTCCCGGCATGGGTATTGATAAATTATGGCCATTTGCGTTCTGCAAAGCAAGGTGTGTCAGGAAAATATAGCATTAATGCATGAACGGGCACTCGACACACGACTCCGGGGTAAATCCTCTTCAAGCGCTCAGCCGCACACGCCGCCTTGAGTTTACCGCCACCGAGACAGTCCTCGAATTCAAAAAGTGGTTGCCGTACTGGATTCGAGAACGAAACGCGCGCAGAGTCAACAAACGTGATAGTCCGCACACCCCAGCCCTGATCAAAAAAAAAATTGTGATCTACTTGACAGGTTGGGATTCACAGCGATTACAAACCATAAGAGTGCGTGCGACATAGCAACCGAGCGTTCCCGCACCGAGTAAAAGGCATTTCGTTGCGGCAATCTTATCCAAATCCAAAGAAGGCAAAATGCGCCACCTCATAAGTTTCAAATTTAGGTCAACGGCTTGATCGGCGAGTCTGGATAAATTGTTAACCCAAAAGTATAAGTAAACTTTATTAAACCAGATAACAAACCTCACAGGATCCATCATCGGCGCCAAATCGGCGAGTTGTGGCCCCAGTTTGCCTTGTACATTCTTTTCCCAGCCAACTGCGCTCGGCCTAGTTGCCCCAGCCTCATTCAAGGGACCGGCGCTCTCGACGACGCCGAACCTGCTCTTCCACGATTTGTCGTTTGTGGGTACTTCAGTGTCACGCCAACACAACACGCGAATTGTCGACGTAGAGGAAGGATACAATGCTCGAAGGTAAGCAAGGAGATTGCGGAGAGGCCAACCAGGGTTATCAGGCAGCGCTGAGGGGTCGATGAAGCCTATTGTTCGCTAGGAAAGTAATAATTTCAGCACATGAATGGGAGTAGATACAAGACTAGATTGACGGTCCAACTTAGTGCCGAGTGACTCGTCAAGGGATGAACGGATGCTCGTACAGGGAAACTTAGCGTACAGAGGAAGGCAATACATTGGCGAAAAATTCTTCGTATTCCTCGACTGTCCCGATCTCGACCGTTCCACCTGACGAACGAACGAGGAAAAACGGTATGAAATTCTTTCTCAGTTGACCGTGAATGGATAAAAGCTAAAAACTGCGTTCAGAACCAGACCTATTCTGAATTTTCAGTCGTTTCAGACTCACCTCGTCATGAGTGAACTCGTCGGCGGCATGCCTCCAGCCAGAGTCTGAGATCTCCCACGCAGGCTTTGACACGAATGCAGGAAATGCAAACCAATAGAAGAACTTGTATTTCTTGAGATCGGCATACGTGATTAGGATGAATCGAAGGAGCGATGAGGTACTTTTTGTTGACGTGATTTCACTCCAAATCTACTTCGCATGTGAGCTGATGCTTGAAGGCAGACGTCCGGTCTACCACCACCTTCTCAGCTTCTTGATTGAATAGGGCAGTCTTGTCTGCGGCCTTGAACTCTTCTATGGTATTGTAGTTCTTGAACAAACCACTGGCTCCAATTGAACCTGGCAACAATCTGCCCATGGCAGAATCTAAATCTCCAAAAAATGACCGAGAAAACGAGAGAAACAACATACCGAGCAGACTGTGCGAATGCATCGACTCCAACCGTAAAGTTGCATCCTAGGGCTATTTCTTGACCGGTTTCGCGATCGTTGATTGAACGCCCAGCGGTGTAAGATCCCAAAACTGGTAAAGTTTCATCAGAGAGGCGTAAAACATCGATCTTGAGGTTTGTTAGCTCGTGCCAAAAGGGAGGTTGGACTAAGGAAGAAAACGGCACAAATTGGACGATCATATGGGCTGTGATACTGCACTAGTACTGGTGAGAGGTTTTACTGTGGATGATTATGTAATTATTGTTGGCTTCAACTTGAAGTTGTTGCCCTCGCCCCTATAATTCAGCTCCTGACTATATGGATCCTGAATCCCTGCCGCCCGCACTGGGTCGGCGTGCACGACTACCACCCGAACTGACGGACATGATCATTGACATGCTTCACGACGATCAGGCAGCGCTCGCGACGTGTGCTCTCGTGTGTAAATCGTGGGTATCTGCAAGTCGAGACCATCTCTCCTGGCTTTTCTCGGAGTTCACCATCGATCGGTGGATGGACGATTTTTTTATCTCATCTCCTTTGTGCACGATCACCACTGCAGTCCGGAGTCTCGTGGTCGAGACGATCGTGGCCTGCGAGTTCGACAACCTTCACCAAGTCACTTCTAGACTCTCCAATATCACAAATCTCACTCTGTATAGGTCGGACCAATGTAGCGCACATTTTTTCTCTCCACCTGCCCCATTTATGAAACATCTCGAGACCCTCACCCTCTCGTACATCAAATTCGATACCCCCGACGTGTTGCTCTCACTCCTGCGCCAGTGTCCACGATTGCAGAGCTTGTCTAGCCACTGTGCGGACTGCAGGTCCGATATTCCCCAATCCAACAATCAAGATGCGGTCGTGCCGGAATTGAAAACGCTCCTGACATTCCAGTCCTACTACGTCCTCGAACACTTATTAATATGTTGGGACAGAACCAGCTCATTCCCGTCCCTTTCGACGCTCCAAACGGATTCTTTGTTCAGTTTTGAATGGAGATTCCGGCCCGTTGTGGGAAGGCTGCTGGACGTCATGGGATCGAGCTTGCAGGATCTTCGGCTTGCGCGCTTACCTGACAATCTTTGTGAGTGCCTCAGATGTTTATTGCTTCCTCTTGGTGCTTAGCATCTTCTCTCTCTCTCTTCCTTCGCTGCCCAGCATACGCCGATCGCGGCTTTGCATCTCTCAGCCAATTGCGGTTCTTGATCTTGGAGTTGAGTCATTGGAAAGACATCTACCGCTTTGAGCGATTTGTGCTTTACGCCCTGTGCGGCTTGACATCTCCATACCTCAAAGAGGTCACCGTATTGGTCGGTGTGGAATCTGGCCCTGTTGATCTTGATGCATGGTCTGAGCTGCGCTCCTTCCTGGAGAGCCCACGGTTTCTACCCACTTTGCGAAGGCTAACCTTCCGGTTCCCTGTTTTGACTAACCCCGATGTCATTGTGGACAGCCAGCACTTACTCGCTGAGACGTTTCCGCTATGCTCGGAGCGTGGAATTTTGCATGTTGATAGAGAACCTCGTTATTGACGCAAATAACGCAAAAAAGCACAACATTATGTAGGGCTTTTTGTAGCGGTAGGTGCGAGTTGCATAAAATAGTGTGGTGATTTATTTCTACCTCGGATTGCATAGAAGCTTGGTTTATGCGTCTAGCAACGTTGGGCTGCTCACCATCAATACACGTCGGGTAATACACAGCCCTCCAACAACTACAATTGACTGGTGTCCACCATTCAGGCCGGCAATCCGTCTAGAACTAACAGTTTTGTGGTTGAATCCTCGTTCTATGATGAAACAATACCCAAGTCCCGTGTATAATACAAATATTATGACAAGCGTGTTTACATAGTATATAGTATGCATGCGCACATCGAAAAGCCTGCATTTATTAAGAGTTGGCCCACCTTTCAATGTCCGTACAAATCCTCTCTCATTCCGTGCTGTCCAAGGCTGACTAGAGGAAAGGGCCACCTTCGGTGGCGCAACCTTGCTTTTCAATCAGTATGAGTATGATACGATATGTAATGCGGGTAGAGGATTAAATATTTTGTTGAGAGACTCTGCGTATTAATACAAAGTATAGACGGGGATTTATCTCCTGAACACGTAACAAAAGATGTAGAAATGAAGACGGATGATGTCCCACTATGTTTTATTAGATACAGTACACCTAACACAGGATTTGCTCACTCTGTTTGGTGGGTTTTGAAGCGAGAGGACGTGAATATGACGCATTTCGCGGTGTTGTAGCTCGACAACAGGCATGCGTTCGTTGTCCATGGCAGTTTTTGAAAGCGATGGAGATTATGTCGCGCCATCGTTAATTTAGGTGGGAATTTGAAGCTCAGCGCTTACAAGCTGATTCATCTGAGACCATCGACCGGACTTTGGAACAAGCCACGTCATGTAATCTCTTCTGGCTCTCCTGTCTCTGTCGGCTTTGTACATTGTAAAGTGCGTTTAGCAGCGTTTATCTGCATTGATACTAGGCTCATATTCATAGCAAGACCGGTCATGCCTTGTCCTGTTGACTTCACAGCCTTTTTCCATGTCGTACGTTTTGTGAATGGGGAAGATACGCATGTGCACGAAATACAGTGCGCGCCGAGATGGTGTGAAGATCAATGTCATTCGTACGAAGTGTTGTTGAGGGCACCACATGTGGTGAGTTCTTGAAAGGACAGTCAGCATTTGAGACGATTAACTAATGTTGGGTGCAGTACGTTCACATTCATCGGATATACTACAAAGGTATACGACGAACGGGTCTTGGTGTCATGTCAATCTAATCTATAACAGTAGGAGTGCGTGTTCCCACAATGGAAGGGAATGAATGGGAGGGGATTTGACGTTGGCCGTGAAGTCGAGTGGGAGTTCTGTCGATCACGATTATGGAAAAATCTTCAACCCTTCTTCATTTTGGTGATGACATGATGTCGACAACAAATTTTTAGCGGACGGTAGGAGCACTTAGTTTACATGGTAAATGATTTTGGCTGACGAGAAAGAAAATAGACGGAAGGGACTTGGTGGGAAGTGGTTAAATTTTTATTTTCTTTTTTCCCTTTGGGTCGTCGACGACCTCAAAAGGATCCCTTTTTAAAAGGCGTTTTTTCGTGATTTTTGGGGGGCTGCGGGTGGGCGGGACGCCCTCTTTCCCTCACTAAGAACTTTTGCATCGTGAATCGAGCGACGACGGTGGCCCCTCTTAATGTTTCAACATACTCCCGCGGTCCGATGAGGTTACCTTCAGTGTTAAAAGCTGCGAGCGGCTTGACGGTGTAGAGGCCCTCCATGTCTTCCAGTGCGTTGCGTGCTTCCTCACTATCAACAGGCCAGTCTCCCAGTTTGATCTCCTCGGCGACATTATCTGCATAGAGGGAAGGAGTTGAAATAAGAGGACATTTGGATAGCGCTCACTTTGGTCTTCCGGGTCGACGTCTTCGTCCACAACCATGGAACCTTTCTGCCAGTTCATGAGATGAAATTGCAAAGCGCAAAAGTGAGTGATGTTTACCTGGAAAGGTTGGTGGCGGAATCTGATTTTCATCATTGCGCCTTCTCCCTCTTTAAGTATGCCTTCAGAGATTGAGGCGGGACTTTTAGCGGTTGTCATGAGTTTTCGGATGGTCGATATGCCTGTGTTGAAGTCTTGGATGAGTCTTGGCGTGCTGATGGGTCCTCCGGTGCATGTCAGTTTGATGTCGGCAAACCTTTTCGCACCGCCAGCGTTTTCTCGCCACATCCCATCCGGCATCATCCAAAAGTCATCTTCTGTGAGATGGACAAGGAGGGAGAGTTCAACGGAGTCTCCGGCATCGCCTCCCATCATTGGCAAGATCGGTGCCGAGGTCCTTTCTTTGTGGTCGAGTTCATGAGCCACTAAACGAAGAGTACGACTATCTCTCATCCATCGGAGGGTTTTTGCAGTTTCAGGGATGCCTAAATAGTTTCCTGATGCGATGAGAGCGGTGCGCCAGAGGTCAATTTTATGATCTTGGAGATCCTTTGAGGAGCAGGGAAATGGCGGCGGGATGCCATGTACACGGATGCTGTTCCAGCATTCGTCAAGTGAAAACATGATTGGTCTCGACAGATACGAACTGCACTTCCTTAGAGTTGGCGGCTACAGATTCAGGGAATCCACTGGGCGGCGGGCAATTTTGGACGGGACAGTCATTTTCATGCGGGTCCTCGTGAGAGGTAGCGGAAGTGGATGCGGTGGTGTTGGGAGTCATAGAAGCACGGAACGTGATTTCAGCGGTTTGTTGTTCCATTCGTAGTTATATGACGCTTGGCTAAACTTTGCAGTAGACATGACTGTCCTGTGGCGTCATTACATGGGTTTTTCTTGAGGCGAGATAGGGGGGATCGCCCGTCCATATGAGACGGTCAGGTGTCATTGACTTCAAACCAAGATGCTCACTGCAGACGACATTCAACAGTTGACTTTGCGGGAATTGTTAACGCTCTCACGCGGATACGTTCAGTTTAGTCGAGGCCAACGGAAAAGGGATGCCGTTGTCCATCGGATAATAGCGATGGGTCCTGCTAGTTTGCATGGCCATCTTCTGTCGGTCGCATCTGAAAAGCGAGGGCGAGTGGAGTCCGTGAAGGAGTTGAAGACTCTACAACGAAAACGGAAGGTTGAAGAAGCTTACGAACATAGGCAGAAAGCTATCAAGATCGACCGGACTTTTCTTCACATTGATCCATCTCACTTCCTCGACTTGCCTACGGAAGCGGAAAGGCATGACTGTTATCGGGGATTCTATGTTGCGACATCTAATGATGCTGTCCGGATGGGAGTCTGTGGCATTTGTGCTCGAGAGCTCAGTTTTCAAGCTGATGGGCTTAAATGTTATCATTTAACGGAATTGCCGAACTCAGAACGATTAATTCCAAAATCCGCTCACCCAGCACACGTTCTCATTCATGGGAGGCTCCTCGTTCCCACAGCTGTGCAAGTGGGGACAGCAATGTCGACGACGCGAGTGACTGCATGCAATGCATGTGTCATTGCGTTGAGCGATATCCAGGACCATCCACCTCCTTTGTCTCTCGCTAACGGACTTTGGATAGGCGACATTCCTTGGGAGTTGAAGCGGCTTACATTTGCCGAACAAATGTTGATCGCCTTGTATTATCCCAGGGTGTATGTGTTCAAACTCTTCCCACGAGTGACGCATGCGGGTCTTAATCCTGGAACATTACAACGTGCGATGGGTGGCTCCGTGAGCACGTACGATTTGGACGTAGGTGGTGCGAGCGCAATGATTGAAGGCAACCTCTTGCCTCGAAAACCCCGAATTTTGGCTAGGGTGCTGTCTATAACATTCGTAGGGACCTCCGTCGTGCCGCAAGCGTGGTTGCGATCAACGTTCAAGGTTCGACGTCAAGCAGTCCATGACGCTTTACGATGGTTGAAGATCCATAACACCAAATATTATGGGAATATCAATTTGTCGCAGGAAAACCTCTATGAGCTTCCAGAAGATGATGTGCCTGAAGAAGTGGTCGCTTTAGTGCGACATTCGACGAAGCTGGGGGTCATGGAGGAAGAAAATGCAGGATACGTGCCGTCTCACGATGATCCGTTGGCAGGTGATGGTTTTTTGATATTTGAAGTTCGATGTGAGATTTTTAACCAGTTAAATAGGTGATACAGGTGCCGAAATAATGGATGACGATGGAGCTAATGTGATAGAGAATGAAGGTGCGTTTGTGGGTTTGAACATTTATTGAAAACGACGACCGATGGAATAACGCTGCTTAGGGCCCCAAGTGATCCCGATGCACGTTTCAGGAGCGGTTGATATGGACCTTACGAAGATGACGAGTTCAGAGATGATGATGTGGGGCCTCGCAAATCTATGGAAAGAAGGGAAGGAGGGGGGGTATGCCGTTATTCATGGACAACAACCCGTGTCGGATTTTGGCACGGGTCGCTCCGCAAATAAACAAAAAACCAGACTCATAACACAGGACAAGCCGAATTTCTTTGAAAAGGCATTCCCATGCCTCTTTCCTTATGGGACAGGTGGAATCGAAGCTGATCGGGAGACGCAATTGGATTTTCGACAGCACGTTCAATGGGCTCTGCAATATCATGATCGCAGATTTCGAAGACACGAGACATTTCGGTTTGTGTCGTTCGGGATCTTACAACGACGTCAAGCTCTAGCTACGGCTCGTGTCCAAATAAAGAGGAGCGACTTCCAGCGGGATGCGGCTAGTTTTGTGGAATTAACACCTGAACATCTACAGCAGGCTGCGAGGGAAGAAGACGGTAAACTACCAATCACGGATCACACGGTTCGAAAGATCAGACGTCATGTTCATGGTGCTGTGGCCCGAGTTCAAGGGTCAGACCAGGCGCGTTATCAACTACGAAGCCAGATCTGGTCAACAGCATTGTTCTATGGACCACCTTCAGTTTGGATGACAATCAATCCTTCGGATTTGCATGATCCTGTGTTGCAGGTTTTTGCGGGAGAAGACATAGATCTCGATAATTTCGTAGCCTCTGCAGGCCCCGCTCGTGAACAGCGAGCGCGTAATGTCGCTGACGATCCATACGCGGCTGCGAAGTTTTTCCATTTCACGATTCGAACGATCATCGAACAACTGTTTCAAATTCGAATCAACGACAACAAAGTGGACAGCAGAATGGGAATTTTAGGAGAGGTGACGGCTTATTTTGGAGCCGTGGAGGCACAAGGCCGAGCGACCCTACATCTTCACATTCTTCTCTGGTTGAAAAACACTCCTTCCTTCAATCAAATTGCGGAACTTCTGAAAGAAGACACTTTTCGGAATAAGATGGTTCAATACATCGATGCGAATTTCCGGGCATATGTACCAGGACTCGAATCACCTGAGAGTGTCAAGAACATCGCACGGGACAAAGATATCAGCTACAGTCGGCCCCCAAATCCGTCGAGCCCGAATTATGCAGCGGAATTGACAGCATTCGAATTGAGGTTAGCGTGCATGGAACAGATTCATTCATGCAGACAAGGTCGATGCCTCAAGTACAATCATGAAGGCATTCTTATATGCAAGCGGCGCGCACCATTCCCTATCTCGGGAGCAAGCTTTGTGGATGCAGACGGACGATGGGGTTGCAAACGATTGCATCCTTATGTCAATGGATGGGTCCCTGCCATTCTCATCAACGTTCGATGTAATAATGATGGGAAACTTCTCACGAACGGTGGCGATACTAAAAACATCACATACTATGTGACCACATACGCAGCAAAAAAACAGGACAGAGAGTCCAACCTTTCAGCCGTTTTGGCAGACGCGTTCGCATACCATCTATCCCATCCAAATCCGGCTTACATTGAAGACTTACGTGCTCAGCAACGACTTCTGATGTTCCGTCTTGTGCATGGCATTAATCGAGAACAGCAGATCGGTAGTCCCATGGTCGATTCCTATCTGATGGGCTGGGGAGACGTCTACAAGTCACATACATATTCATACATATATTGGTCAACATTTGTAGTGGCTTTGATGGAGTCGTACCCGTCTTTGAAGAGGTCAGTTGATATTATGTGATTCGTTAATCGTACTGAATGGAGATCACAGTCACAAAACAAGTTCGAGTCCAGACGAGTGTGTGTGGGTACTTTTATTAGTTTCTGCGTTTCCTGACGTTGTTAAATTGAAAAATTTGGTTCTCCGGTGACAGAGGCTTATCTTCATTGAATCCCCCACTGGAAAGTCCTGAGGGCAACAAGGACGAGAAGACTGAGACGGAGGTGGGTGAAACAGATGACAACGAACGTCAATGTGTTTAAATGATGATTGCAGTCTGCGAGTGATGTGATCACATTGGATGTTGACGGCAAGGGACATTTTTACCCCAAAAGCCAAGTGACAGATTACAGATTTCGGGGAGAAACTCTTAAAGACTATAATGTCTTGGATTATTTTGTTCACACATACGAAGTTGACGAAGATCCGCTAGAAGGTTGTGAGGGACCACAGATTCGAGGACGACCACGAAACCTTCGCATCCCGTATCTCAGTAGCCACCCTAAAAGCTCCCGAGCGTATCGAGTACTCAGGCCAGAAAATCACCGCAATCTTCCAGATATTGTCGGACGTTGGTTTCCACGACGTGATGATTCAGACAAGACGAATTACTATGCCGCTTCAATGTTAATGTTGTTGAAGCCTTGGCGGGTTTTGGAGGAAGATTTGAAGCCAAAGGAGGTGACGTGGGCCGCAGCATTTGAAAGATATCTGGAGACAGTGCCCGCGCGGACCCACTTCGTTCTCTCTGCGATTCAATATTTTCATGAATGTGACAGTGCTGCAAAGGCCAACGGCAAGGAACAGAAAAAAGATGATACATGTTTTCAATACGCGGAAGCTGATGCTGAAGAAGAATTAGAATTGCCGGAGGCCACACCAGTTTTCGATGAAGACCTTACAGAAGAAGATGTAGTCGCATTCAAGAATTCACGGAAATCGATGAGGGAGGAGCTCAATGGCTGCTTAGCGCTCGAATTTGCAAAGAAAGCCAATTTTTTCCCCTCTGTGGACGACGGATGGTCCATGCGACCCAAAAAAGCTGGCAATGCAAACGACCACGATTTGCAAAATTTGTTACTGTGGAGGAACCAGTTACAGCAAAATGTCGTACAGATAAACCAAAACACGAATACCGCGCAACACAAAGACAGACAGGTGGTGGGACCGTCAGTCCAACTGCTGGAGACTGGAGAGATTGGACAAGCGAACGAAAATCACATTTGTGAAGGACATACCAATGAAACCGATGAAAACGATGTCTTGAGTGAAGACCAACAACGTGCGCACGATATAATATTGTGGCATCTGAGGCAGACGTTGGCAGGGGCTGATCCGCCCCCACTGCGGATGATAATATATGGCGAAGGGGGCACAGGCAAATCCAAAGTGATTCGTGCCGTCACGCATTCTTTCAGAGCCTCTTTCGTCGAGCACTGGTTGGTTAAAGCGGCGTACACGGCCATCGCAGCTTCCCAAATTGATGGAAAGACGACGCACCACATCGCTCATATGTCCCCGAATCGCAAGCACTCCATGTCGCCTTCAGCCAAAAACAAGCTGCAGATATTTTGGAAGAGCTATCGGTATCTTTTCATTGACGAGTTTTCGATGATAGGAAAGACGTTTTTCAGTGCATTATCTCGGAACATTGGTATTGCCAAAGCAGGAGAGGAACGTAGCATGGGCCATTCATTTGGTGGGATCAATGTCATCCTTTCCGGTGACCTACACCAATTCCCACCCGTGGCGACAACAAAAACCGAAGCTTTGTTTTACAAAACGAGTGGGACGGAAAAATTAGAAGCGCAGCTTGGACGGAAAATATATGAAGAGTTCAAGACGGTCGTCATTTTGAAGAAGCAACAAAGAGTGACGGACGCTGTATGGCAAGAGTTCCTACATCATTTGCGGCACGGCGAAGTTCATCATCGGCACCTGCTGATGTTGCGTACATTGATCATAGGTGAACCCCAATGTGTTCCAACAGATCTTGAAACACCCGAGTGGCGTGATGCGGTGCTGGTGACTCCTCGTCATGCAGTAAGAGAACGATGGAACTCAGCAGCCGTTCGAAAATACTGCAGGGACTCAGGAGAGACCCTTTACGTGGTCGCTGCAAATGACACAATTCATGGTCGAGCTCTCACACGGCACGAGCAGATAGCGTTGGCAAGTCGTGTAGGAATGCGAGGTAACACGCAGAGAGACTTACCGGAGACGATAGAAATCGCGAAAGGAATGAAAGTTATGATAACGACGAATATCGAAACAGACTTGGACATCACAAATGGCGCGTGTGGAGAGATCATTGACATAAAGTTGCACCCCGACGAGCCATGCACGGAGGGGGAAGGCATCATACACTTGAAGCACGTTCCCGCCTATGTTCTGGTGAAACTCAATCGGACGCGTGCGAGCCCTCTCCCAGGATTACAACCTCGAATAATCCCAATAGAACCAGGGATGTGTCGGATGCGTATCACCACCACGGAGGGCTCCAGCATTGTGACAAAGACCGTTTCTCGCATCCAGTTTCCAATGACTGCCAGTTACGCATTCACAGATTACAAAGCACAAGGACAAACGATCCCCTACGTGATTGTGGACATCAGATGTCCGCCGGCGCCTGGCAACTTAAGCCTGTTCAATCTGTATGTGGCTCTGTCAAGGAGTTCGGGTCGAAAAAACATTCGTTTGTTGCGGGATTTCGACGATAACCAATTTTTGCAGGCGCACGACTCTGAGCTATACACGGAAGACATGAGATTGGGGGAAAACGATAAGGAGACGGAGGTTTGGTGGACGAAGATGAGCAGAGGTTAGAGAAGATGAAATAGTTTTTGACCAATGTTGTATAAACTTAGCTAAAACTGAGCAGCGCACGGCTTTAAGGATGATAATGACGATGTTTACATCGATTTACGATCTCCAACCCCGATGCGCTTCTTTTCCCAGAGTAAACAACCTTGCAAGCAAGGTAATTCTCCACCCACGTGAACTCTGACGGCAGCCGTCAACGCTCCCCAAGTCCCGATATTCTTCATCATTTCGTTACCCCCGCGCATAGAACGGACGTCGTGAGGAGGTTTCTGCGCCATCCAGTCCATGTTGACATACGTCGTTGAGGCAAATAGCTTGATGAAACCTGTGTCTGATCGTTCGCCTTCTTTTAAAGTAAACTCGAAAACGTCACCACCACCTGCCCCGTATCCGATGGTGAATCTTGTTGGATTCGGTCCCTGTGAACGGCCAAGCGGTGCTGATGCTGTTGGGGGGGCATACCACGACTGGTGGTGTTGTTAGTCGGTGATATCGCACCCAAAATGAGTGAAGAACGCACCTGTGAAGTCGTCAATCTGGCTTTTCGCAAAGGTAAAGGAACCTCAAACTACATACCTGTATGCTGTAGTCAGATGGGTCGAAGTAGAAGATGTAGGGGAATAAGTCGTGCTCCGAGTGATTGACTAGTGCAATGCCATACTCAGCATTTTCATCAAACACGATACTGGCTTCATTGTCAGAGAAAAGGTTTCCGAGCTTCTCATCTGGAAGCCTGAACCATCCTCCCATTGTTCGGGTCAAACGGTACAACTCCATTGTGACGTTCTGCTCAAGAGGATCGCTGCCATGATGTCGTAAAAGGTGATAATTGAAGTGAGCGACTGTCTCAAGAGTGAGCGGCAGATTATGGATATTGGTTTCCAACGTAACCATACGGCTTGCATAGCGTGGGATGAGGGCATCCAACCTCTCAACGAGAAGAGCCCCCTCAGAATCCTGCCCAATCGCAACGTCGGCCTTGGCACGCAATTTGACTTGTACGAATTTCCGTTTATTAATAACAATTGAATTTGTTCCATTGAACTGGAGGGAAACCTCGCGACTGAGGACGCCTGAAATTTGCGCATCAACGAACACTTTTAAAGTGATTGCAGTATTATTCCGATCCAACATCAGTGCTCTCGCGCCATCGGGTATGACAAACTCGCCGTCGTCCCCAAGCCGCCGTGCTAGCCAGGACGAGTCGACAGTGACCGAGACCGCGACCAAGATGCCGAGGTGTTCGCGAGTAGATGATTGCGCGTCCTGGAATTGGACAGCAAATTCTGCACCCACCACAACCCCATGAATGCTTCCAGCATCCACTCTGACCTTTCCTCCCTTCCGCTCATCCAACTTGAAACCCTCCAAGTCGCCCCCGATTGATTTCCCATTGAAAAGAAGCCGGTTCTTGTTCACGCCTTCACAACGAGGATGCTGGTTGATAAGATCCGGCAGGAGATCCATAAGGTCAGAATATGTGACTCGGTCCATGGGAAGTCGATGAAGTTGTTTAACTAGACTGTTTGTAAAGGCACCACGAGGCAGTCCTTCTGCAGAAATAGATTCGTATGCAACCTCATCGTATCGGGAGGCTGCGAGGAAAAGATGTGACGATGTCACTTGGTCTTGAACCCCAACAGGAATAGATTGTGTATCACAAGCCAGGATCGCCACTGCGCTGTCGAGATCTTCTGGGATTGGATCGGAAGTGAACACGAAACGAGCCTTGGTTCGGACACGGCACGGAGAGTTACGCGCTATATTATCCGAATGACAGCAATCGAAGATAACAGTCTTGTTGAAAGATGACCGCGATCAGACTCAGATTAAACAACAGATAAATTGAGCCACTCACAATGTTATTCCCCTTGACCCTGGCCAATTCGTGAAGCAAACCATTGATGGTGCGATCCGGTATTCCATGGATCAATCGACCTTGAGGGTCTTTGGTTCTCTCGTCATAGGGACAGATAGTCTTGATTTTACTGTCTGTGGGATTCCAACCCTGAGGTGCTTCCACATAGCTTCCGTGGCCGGCATAGAAAATGGTGATAGCGTCACCCTTTTCAATTTTGCTGTTCTGAAGGAGGTGTGATTGAAAGGTGGAAATGATAGCATCGCGGGTAGCAGACTCGTTGACAAGGAAAACTATTTGAGAATCTGGTACGCGAAGCCTGTCCGTAAGGAAGGTTTTGACAGACTTGGCGTCGTTCACGCAACCATCTAAGTTATCAATGGTAGGGCACATATACTGTCAAACGGTTAGAGTAGCATGATGCATACTTCCACTCTGGACCTATCCTACCTCATCGATGCCGATTACCAGAGCAAACATCCTGTTTTCAGCGCGGCTGCAGTATCGTTAGTATCAGCATCGCTGCTAATTGGTAAATAACCGATCAGACTAACTTGAAGACGGTTTCTCCAACGTGGAAGGTAATACTGGTTGATCGTCCTTCGGAAAAAACCTTCGTAAAGTCTAATTGTGGTTCGATTGGTTAGTGGTTGATGCCCGCTAAGCAACAGAATTGACGATGCCTTTATTCCTTGGTCCCAGATCCTGAAGGCGTTCTGTGATTTTTCCGATCAGAATCTCCTTGCGGAAAAGTCTTGCCTGATAGAGGCTGATTGTGAAGTCCTGGGATCCTTTGGCCGTACTTCCGCATAGAGTGGGACAGAAAGGTTGGCCAACGCAAGGTAGACTCACAAGGTGAAGCTCTCGTTCCACACGGGTCGTCTTCTTCTGGCAGAGACTTTTGTCTTGTAGATTTGGTCGCCAACCTTTACGACAACAAAGGATCTCGGGAGGAGACAGCCCTTACGATTAAGACTATTCGCTTGAATAACTAGAAAACATGGTGAGCACTGTATTTTTAGCTATAGGGTCACGAACATACTGGTGAGGTCAAACGTGCCGTCAGCTTTCCTAAAGCATTGCCTTCAATTAATCTTACCCAGAGGTGGTGAGAGAGAAGCCTGACTTTGGTGGACTACTCTCGTCGGGCATGGTAGATTTCGCCTGTGTATGCGGAGAACAATCTGAGTCCAATGCACTTTATACAGCGACGAAAATGCGACAACAGCGTGACGGATTCGGAGATGAGCCTTTCGGAGGTTTCAGATTGCCTCAAAACAGACAGTTCCTACATGAGTCTGCCTGCTCGACGGGCCGTTTTCATGTCAAACAAGTCCGAGTCACAATTAGCTTGAAGGAATTAAAACACATATAAACCTTGAACTTCTAGGCAAGAGTCCGTAATGAAAGGGACTTCATGGACGCTGGTTGGGATACACGCAGCAATCTCGTGGCTTTGAAAACAATTCAACCAAGGATGATTCACCCAAGCTCCACAAGACATACTAACCTGGCCTGCCGATATTCGAAGGGCATTGGTTTAAGATACGTTGATTAGACTCACTTGAGTGCCTTGAGTTTGGGGCCGGATGCATTAATTGGAGTGCGCAGGCAAGAAAGGAGAGTCTAGATACATAGTGTGCAGTGGCACAAGCAGAAGATGTTGCTCAGGTTTCAAGCTCTCAAGTTTAGTAGAAGCTTACTGTGTCGTGACTTTGTTGGAAATGAAGAATTTTCCAGGAAACGCAGGAATGCAGGACTCGTGGAGTTAGATAGTAAGATAGACACCAATTGCACAGCGTTTGATCCTAGGGTGAGGGAATGCATTGGCAGTAAATCCGTCAGCAAGAACCGAATAAAGGTCATAAGGCTGGATCTTGACTTGCTTGATATGATTCCAAAAAAAAGGGTAACTTCCTGAACATCCCCCATGATGGCATGTACCCGAGCTTCGCATCGGTTTTATTTTATTTTATGTTATGTTACAGCCCTTTGCATAGTAGATTGAACACCCGAATTTTTTCCGTTTGTTTGTTCAACCAAACAATTGCCATTTTCGGTGGGGTACCAAAAGCAGCAATTGCGGTAATAAAAGCATAGATCATGCAATACTGCATGGATTCAGATGGTCATGGAGAGAAAAAGTACCTAATTTACATGTGCTAGATGGTCCTATATTTAGTTTAAATAAATATTGAACATGTGAAAAGATAATAGATGAACTTTGAGCTATTAGCTATCCCATGGTGTAAAATGAATAACTCAACAATTATACTGCAGATCAACATGGTTGTAGTGAGAGAATTGGTCCATATTTATACTGTTAGGTAATATTTTTTCTTTCATAGATTTTCCAGTCTGGTATGAATTAAATATCTGATAATTAAAGACTATACATTGTTAAGATGATTTTCACTGACTTGTTATATTGAGATAATGCATAAAGAAAAAAATAAGACCACCTAGCTGTATAAACATGGACCAATTCTCTCACTACAACCATGTTGATCTGCAGTATAATTGTTGAGTTATTCATTTTACACCATGGGATAGCTAATAGCTCAAAGTTCATCTATTATCTTTTCACATGTTCAATATTTATTTAAACTAAATATAGGACCATCTAGCACATGTAAATTAGGTACTTTTTCTCTCCATGACCATCTGAATCCATGCAGTATTGCATGATCTATGCTTTTATTACCGCAATTGCTGCTTTTGGTACCCCACCGAAAATGGCAATTGTTTGGTTGAACAAACAAACAGAAAAAATTCGGGTGTTCAATCTACTATGCAAAGGGCTGTATTTTATCATCAAATTTCCGAATCCGCTGTAACAGAATCTTATTCGTAACTTATTCGTGGAAGCATAAAATTCTTTCATGTGCCTAGTGTGTGACACGGCATGCCTAAACGACCAGGAGATGATGCCAACGTCGAAGCCGCCATCCAGGCTGCCGGTATCAACGACGATGACTGGATGCAGAAGCTCCTCGAAGTTGACAAGGATCAACTTAAGATTTTTTTGTGTTTGGGTACATCATTCCTCGAGAGGGACCCCTATCTTGGAGCAGTCTCATTACTGCTATACCTGTACCGACTACACCTGCTTCCTTGAGGACACCAGAACTTATAAGAATCAAACCTCGTCTGGCACGGGAGTCCTCACTATGCATCGGCCGCATGGTCCTCGCTGCGCTCCACCTGTTGAACATCAGAGAGGGAACTGATGCAGGTGTAGCTGACGGGCCCGGGAACGGCAAGCTATGGAGTTACGGACCCGAGAGCGATTTACCATTTCGTCAATCGGTGGTGATAGGTTTCTGATGGGCGCTACCAAGTGATGGTCCTTCCGTTTGCCAGGCGCGCGTTTCGTCTCCGTGTGAACTCAGAACTGGCGCTCTTTATCGGAGGTCATGTCAGCAGCCCAACTTTGGTGGAGACGAACCTCACACTTGGCCAATTCTCATGGCACAGCGTCTAATTGTAATAACACGTGTTCATTGCTACAACGTTTGCGTCTCGCAAGGTTGATTGGTCAATCCGTCAAACCTGTCATTTCATGCGTATTTATCTTATATCTAGGATTCCTCCATTTGGTGCGCCAGAGTTTCTTTGTTCTGTAGGTGAAACATTTTTATTAATTAGACGCCTGGCGGTCGATATCGGTTTTCACCACTCAGACCATTTAAACCCCCTCCGAGACTGCCCAAACCCTCCGTCGCTTGAATTGAACCAACGACCTTCTCAAACCTGCAATGGAAACCGAACAGTCGTGAGTTCGTCCATACTGTTACTTGGAGGAATTAAATTCGCCGATCATTCCAGGCATACTGATCTCACGATTGATTTTACCGGTGCGTCTCTGACCATATCTTGCAAAACATACAGGCATGGCTTACAAGTTATGGTAGTTGTAAAAGTAAATGGACTCAAACGCGCACCTATTTTGCCTCCCCACTCCTATGTCACACTAGCAATGGGGGACCAAGAATTCAGGACGAGAGTCTCCAGCAGAAAATTACAGCCAGTTTGGAATGAAGCCTTCAGATTGTGAGTTCAAAACGCATTCTGAAATATCCATTTCTTTGACGCTCCTCGGAAGCACGAGAAGAGGTTCTGAAAAACTCACGATCAAGCTCTATCACTCAAGTCGTATCAAAGGCCATGTCTTACTCGGGCAAATCGAAGACTGCGCACTCAACTTAGAAACAGAGGAAGGTATTAATCAAGTTGTTTTACTGTGGAAGGCCCAATATTCTCACACGTCCGATAATATCTAGAGCAGACCAAAGCATTGTTAGCCATGAATTCCGCAAGTCCCGTCACAATTACATTTCGCGTCAAGTGTAGCCTCCCGTGAGTGTTACTGAACAAATCATTCGGCGACTCTAAATTGTTGATTTTGAAGCAGCAGTCGCTCTAGATGTACGATTTTTGCTCTTATAATTGGAATTAATAAGGTATTATCTGAGACCACAAGGGGTTGTGTGATATTCAATGGTTGAACAGTATAAATGCCCCACATTCGACACTTTGGATGGCAGCGTGAACGATGCGAAATCGATCCAAGCATTCCTCACTCAACGACTCCAAGTACCATCCTCTCACATCGTCTTTCTCACCAACGAGTCCGCAACACGTGACGCTATCATATCCAGCTTCCGTTCTCACTTAATTCAGAACAGCAAGATCGAGAAGGAAGATGCCATCGTCATTTTTTTCGCTGGCCACGGCAGTCGTCTTGACGCCCCAAGGGGATGGCCTATCGGTAAAGTCGAGTCTCTCTGCCCTCACGACCAGGGTACCAAGGATTCCCGGGGGTCTTTGATCCATGGAATACCCGACCGTACCATGAATGCAATGCTTAATGAACTGGCATGTACCAAAGGAAACAATATTGTCCGTATCTCAGTTTGCCTGTAGTTTTCCATCTACCGCCCCTGACTTCTTGGCCAGACTGTGATCATCGATTCCTGCCATTCCGGCGGCGCGACCCGGAACTTGCAGCGCGGGAAGGCTCGCTCTGCCATCACGCCTCTTCCCATCCCCGAAAATCTCGACAGCGATATATGGAAGACGGGTCCTGGCCCAGTTAACTCACGTGCTGGGTTCCAGAACAAGGATCTGTCCTCTCATGTCCTCTTGGCCGCCTGCCGGCCAGATGAGATTGCGTTCGAGTCCACGACCGCTGAAGAGCCATGTGGTGCATTTACAAACCTTCTGGTTAAACATCTTCACCAGGCCGTCCTGGAGCGAGTTACCTATTCCAAGCTCATCAGTGGCCTACCAGAGCTTGGTATTCAACATCCTCAGTGCGAAGGAATCCACAAAAACCGTTTTTTGTTTGGCATAACGTCGGCTGCTGGTGATTCAGGGACGTTCGGGTTGACTCCACGAAGAGATGGCACTTTCGAGGTGGATGGTGGGAGTCTTCGTGGAATTGAGACGGGTACAGAATTCGCGGTCCAAGATCAGAGTGGTCGTCCTCTCGGCATCTTGGTCGTCAAAACAGTCGCTGCCGTAACATCGGTACTAGTTCGGCGGCCTGGTGACGGTATATTTATAGTACCACTGGGAGCGAAAGCAGTGGTGTTGGATTGGAAACTCGTATTAAAGGTATTCCTCACGTCGAACTTTGAGCCTCAAGTCTTTAATCTCCTCGATCCCAAACGAGACACCCTTGTGCCCCACGCCGATGGTGCGACTCATCTTATCAGACGAAACTTTATACAAGTCCATTCTCGCTCAGACGCTGGCGTCGCGCTCCGGCGGGATTCCAATGGAGGACTCCATATCGAGCGATTAGATCCCCTCATTCCCAAACACGCAAGCCAAACAGTGTGGGTCCACCCGCCATACAAGCTTGACTGCTTGCTCGATGGAATTGCGCATTTCAATTTCTACCTTGGAGTCAACCATGGCATTGGACCGTACCCTGTTGTAGATCCACTTGAGCAGACGGTGACTTTGGAGTTGCACCGCCTGGTCGACACAGCATTTTCCTACGAGCCAGATAAACGGGTCGGAAACGTTCTCGCCAACTATAAAGCAACACTTCCGAATGATGGTGCTCTATATGGTATCGCCATCAACAATCGTTCGGGCCATAACATTTTCCCCTACCTCTTCTACTTTGACCCATCCGATTACAGCATAGACGTACGTGCTCGACCACTCACTCGCTGTTTCAACATGACTTACTGACGGTGACATCAGCCATGGTACCTTCCCTCCAGTGACGTAGTGCCCCCCTCGCTGAGAGATCAGTCCACCCTCACCATTGGCGTAGATGACGGCGATCCGATCCAATTCACTCTGAAGGAGAACCAACGGTCCGACACAGGGTTCATCAAGTTATTTGTGTCCAATCAGTTCATTGATATGAGCTGGATGGCTCAGCCATCTCCCTGGGCTTGTTCGTCACGGGGCGCCAACAAGAAGCCACCCGAGACTAAGTATCATTCGTGGGTCGCTGCGGTCACCGTTTCCAGACTTTGAGCACCATTTTCTGTAGTAACGGATTTTCCCAACGATAATCATGTACTTTCGTCTTCGACCTCTGTTTACGGGCTGGATCATTAATGGCAGTATGGTGCTTTGTGATATTTTGCTAATAATGTATAAGTTTGCAACGGCAATGCAATTTGTTCTTTTGATGCCGGCCCTGGATATGACATCAGGAAAACGTGGAGACACAGGGATTTCCAGACAGATCTTATCAACAGATAGCTGACTGATATCATGTGATCTAGTGATATATAAGCTTATCACAATTTAGAACTCTGATAACAATATTGTCATACTATTCCTGTAGCTATCACATTGATATTTTAAGATAAAGTCATGTAATTCTGATAACAATATTGTCACACTATTCCTGTAGCTATCACATTGATATTTTAAGATCATGTCATGTAATTCTGATGTTAAGATGGTGAATTCTTCTCAGAGGTATTGCAAGACTGGAATCATTTTGTATGTGGTGATATATTAAAATCTATGCATGGTCACACTGTTAAGATTTGGCATTCCATTGGCAAGTAACTATCTTTCTTGTACCTGGAGTCTGTATAAATATGTACACATATGTTGGCACTATTTGGCTGCACACCTGTGGGTTGAACAAAATACAAAATCTTGTTCATGTCTCAATTTTTCATCCTTACACTTATATTAAGCATTCAAATTGGACAATAAGACAATAAGTGAGATAAGATAAATTTCAAGACCTTGAGATAAGACTAGATGGTACCTGAGCGTTGCTTCGGTGTTAGTTAGTTTTGTTTTATTTTATTTTATGCTAAATTTATTTGAATTTATTTGAATTTATTGAATTTCTGTGAATTTGTTGGAATTTATTGGGATTTACTTGAATTTATTTGAATTTATTGTACATTTACTTATGTGATTTTCTTTCACATTTTATCGTAATTTATTGTAAATTTGTTTCCTACAGTGTGACTTCATTTCGTTGCAGTTCATTTTATTTTACTTTATTTTGTTTTGAATTTCTTTCCTACAGTGTCAATGATTTTTATTTTATTTTATTTTATCTCCAATGTATTTTCTGGGTTTTCTTTGTCAGTCTTTATTAGAATAGCTATCTCAAATTTAGAGTTTTTGCATCACTGATGTATGTGCATGAAGGAAACGTCCACCTATAGCACACCTGCTGCAGTGGCTACTGAAAGCGAAGTTAGATGTCTTTTGTGCCACTGATGTTTGTTCGCTTCGCTCACAAACACCTGTAGCACCTGTTCTGCAGTGGCTACTCACAGTAGAGTTGCATGCTTTTTGTGCCACTGATGTTTGTTCGCTTCACTCACAAACACCCGTAGCACCCGTTTTGCAGTGGCTGCTCATAACACATTTTGTAGCAGCTGCACAATTTCCACTCATCTTTTGTGGTTAAATGTGGCTAAATGTGAATTTACAATTAAAAAGCTTTTCTATATCAGGGTCAGCCCCCTCAGGGTCAGCCAACCAAGAAGTTTGTTGGTAATTTAATTCTATTGTACAGTGCGGTGGAGGTGGGTCAGCCAGTGGAAGGAAACAGAGCAGAGCATACAGAATAGTAACTACTTGGAGGGGGGGATGGCAATCTGAAGCCTGGCATCAGGAAATTGAAAACCATATGAGAAAGTCTTATAAGACCTGATCAGATAAATCATAAGTAACATCCAGTGCCACAATGATAACAGCAAGGTCAACCCAGATAATTTATGGTTACCTAGATGAAAATATATCACATCAAGCATATTGATATAAATGTAACATTGGTCACCGACAATGTATTTCCCCCCAATCCAAGATAATTCATGGCTGCGAAGATCAATAACATCAGATATATCAGAAATGCAGCCCTAGTGTCATGACCACCTTAATGCTACAAGTGTTGAACCTGTATCATCTTGACTTCCCAGCTGAAACAATCTCAGCATGATATACAATGGTTCAGCAGTAGCCATGAATCTATGTGTGCCGCAACAATACTCAATCTGTCAATCATGACATGAAAGCAGCAGCTATATCATAATTTCAATACGAGGCTCAAAGATCAGCAGATGATGGCCGTTGATAAGATTATAGCAGGGTGATCCTCAAAGATGACATTTGTCATATTTGTCATAATGAGTGCCGGCGCAGCAGTGTAGCCATAAATCTGTGGATGCTGCAAGGGTGCTGATTCTGTCAACCATGACACACAAGCAGCAGCTTCATCACAATTTCCAAACTAGGCTCAAAGATCAGCAAGCGACAAGCATTGATAAGATGATAGCAGATGGTCTTAGTGATGGATTTTGTTAGATGCATCATAATCGTCATGGTTGTTGCCGGCGTAACAGTCTGATAATGCCAAGCAAAATGGAAGCGGGACCGAGGAAATATAATATATTAACAAGAAAGCGAATGACACGTAGAGCTAATATGCCTGGGGTTCACCAGCTTCATACGCCGAAGCCAGGTTTTCCTTGTAAGCGCGCCTCTTCTCCTTGATGCGACACAAAGCACTACCCTCAACTGGTACTCTAGCTTCCGAGAATGAATGTGGGAAGATTTTGCTACATAAAGATTAACAGTGAGAAGCATCATTTACAAACGGTGAATGACTTACCGGTTCCACCAGGTGAGGAGTTCCTCGACTTCTTCCTTCTCCTCGACATCCTCAAGGAGATCTAAGAGACTGTTGTAGAACGTCTCGGAATCCGTGACCGTATCGGTGCGAGAGAAAGTGCTTGTGGAACTTAGAGCAAAGCGGACCTGAATAATTATGAGAAGTAATCATTTCTAACATCTGACAGCAGTACGAACCTGAGTAGCGATGTAAACCAAGGATGCTTTCGTCACACACGTCATACCATGAATTCGGGCATTTCCCGACCGCGTCGCTTTCGGTTCCTCGTCATCGACCGAGCTCGGCGACGTGAAGACGTGTTTGAATCCCTATGTATCTTCAAATAGGACGAAGGGGTTTCATGAGATATTACGAACCGTGACTAAAAGCTGACTTCTCATTAAACCGTTCCAAGGGTCCTCTGGATCATAGGCGAGGTCTGCGTAAAGGAAGATGGGCCACTGATCACCACGGACGTGCATCTCGCCGCTACGAAGCTTCTCTTTAATACTGTACAAGATGTAGGGATTTCTTTTAATTTATAATAAAAGGAAGGAAAACATGACGTACTGGGGCAAAGACCAATCTACTCCTGCAGGACAAAGGAGCGCACCGGTCTTCTCATGATGAAATCCACGTGTTGTCTTTATCTTACGACTGAGAGGAGGTTCAAGAGTCGGCCCGGGAAGCGTAATCCAGTCAATGATGGCGGACTTCATGCCTTTTGTGTCATCGGCATGGGCCCCGCTGACGCCTTTTCCTAGCTGAATGAAGAGATGTACAAGGAAGAAGTAAAAATACATTGAATGACTCACTAGGCCAGACAAGAGCTCGATCTCTTCTTCGGAGGATTCCAGAAGTCGTTTCTCAAGATCAGGACACACCCTGAGCAGATCCTCGAACACTCGATGTTTGCGACGTTCCCTGCAGAAGACCCAAAATTGCACCATGGGGTTACAACGTGATAATAATATGTGCTTACTTCTGCGTTAAAGACTCGATGTCCACAGGCTCCGATTCACCCATGCGAGTCAAGCCGTTTGTAATAAGAACATTCACGTTGCAGAAAGTGTGGACGACTCGACCGAAATGGCGTCCGTGGTGCACAAGGGGGTCGGTAATGGTCCTACTCATTGAAGTTAGCAATTTGAGGAGTACCTGAAGAGAAGGGGAATCACGGTCGTTTCCTAGAGCCAAGCTGCAACGCATCGTCGCGCGTCCGTCGACCAGTGGATAGTGCAGGGTCGGACTGTGCGGGTTCAGACATTGGACGTTAAGGTCAAGACGATAAAGGAGAATGGTTTGTCTGGTATGATTTTATATGAAGACTGGTGGCGGAGATAGACTGGGTATGAATTGTGTATGCATACGGCTTGTAAATGGGTATCATCTGCAATAACTGTCGATTGACCAGTCCCCAAATAGATCATAATTAGGATACCGGCCAGTAGAAGTAGAACGAACCGACTGTTTTTGTTAGCCGGCATATTATAATGGGCTGCGGTTGCAGAACTAGCGCGAGAAAATGACACAACATTTTGACCGGGCTGGCAACGTGATTAATAACTGAGTTTATAATCAATTTCTGCGGCCAAACCAGATATTCGAAGAAAACTACATCACTGTCAATCATGTCCACTCGTCAGCGAAAAGGTAGCCAATCAAGGAAGCACCCCCGGGCCATTGATGAGGTCGAAGTCATTATCCGGTATGAAAAAATAATCCAACTAACTTGACTCTGAAGCTAAGTTAAAACATCTAGAAGTACTCGGGGCAAACGGACGTACCGTTTATTGGAGGAGGAAGACCTGGAGGACGAGAATGATTCGCTAGATTCTGACAACATCGGCAAGCAAATGTTTTCTCACCTTTAGTGTGTCTCATACCACAGTACAGATCGTGACGCCATGATCCGGTTGCGAGACCGTCTTTTGAGGGCAGAAGAAGAACTGTTGACCGCACGCTGCAGCATTTCCGAGTTGACATTGAAGAACATGCAATACGCGGCCGAACTGAAGAGGGAACGTTACATCAACGAGATTGCTCAGCAGTATATTCCAGAGGATATGCTTGCCGAATATTATGCGGAGTACCCGAAAAATCAGCCTACATGGATGTCGTCATCACCTGCGCCTCGTAAGTTGTAGAATTCGTTGTTCAACATTGCTTGATTTTGCATCTAGGTGGTGATGACTAACAATCGAGTTGGTATATAGTTACATAATGCATTCATTATCCTAACGCCATGTAAACGCCTGCACGTAAATGTCTGCACTGATATCATCTTGATTCCACCTGACGGGTTCGAAGTATGTCTACGACTTCTGGTAAAGGCACTCATTAAACTTGTCCTAGTTGTGACGAGCAACCAACCTTTATTTGTCATCCGCTCAGATCCATCAAGACCCGATTTCAGAACCACCCATCTTTGCCGAAGCGCTTGTATACTCCACAAATGTTGGAACAACTTTGCTATTTCACCCCAGACAATATTGTTATTATTTGAGACCATCTCGTGAATTCTGTCAAGGGTCTGAGTCAGAACTAATACATCAATAGGCAGGATGCGTATACCCATTTAAAAGGGTGTATGTATCCTGTTGACTCCACTTAGGTTTTTGGCCCTGACGCTGCATTGTTGTTCGTAGTTCCGTCCTAAAAATGTACCCTAAAATCAGAATGGAAGTTGAACAGGGGTAGTTCCACAACCATTTGGTGCTGCATTGCTGTCTGCTACGCTTGTATCCCATGCGTTCACTGACATCACCCCAAGGTATAGTGAACTTAGAGTCCTGGTTGGCGCTAATCTCCAACACGATTTTAGTCAGGTCTTCTTCTTCTACCTTTGTCCACCGGCCTGGCAACGTTCTAATGCATGTCTGATAGATTACGACTGCAGTCACTTACCACTTATTCGCGTGGCGTGATGTTTGAGATGATTCCTGTAGCGGTCTCGGCAGTCTGTCTCGGACCTGCCAACCATGGTGCTGACAACGGTCCATTTTTCGCCGTGTTGCGTAACATATCTGCAATAGTGGTCAGTATATTCTAGGATACGTTGGTATCAAAGGATCTTGCCAGATCAAATCGTTATCCTCAGATTTAGTCCATGAACCCTGCTTACCCCAAGGTTGATACGCTCTGTGAACGTGATGATAAACAGCGCCTAACGGATGCAAAGGGAGGGCAGAGGCTACACATCCAGTAAATAACGCCCCAAGGATTAAATAGCTCGTTGTCAACGTACCTATCTTAGACCAAAACATATTATTACGTGTCGTTTTAGATGTGGTGAAGATCAGTTCTGCCAACTGTTCGGAGTTGATGTTGTTCAGCTGTGATACGAACTAATCAATGTGACAAGATGTCGAAGGTGGTCGAACCCGGGCCACCTCCTGGTATGAAGTGATCGCTTCACGCATCAAGCTATCCTCTTCCGCCGAGAACTTCCCTTGTTTGTACACCAAACCCTCATTTTGTGCCAAATCTGCCAACTGTCGAGTAGATAACCATTTTGTCGCCAACATTTCCGCATTTTCTGGGGTATTCTGCTTTCCGATGGCCAAAGTAGAATCCAGCGCCGATTGCTCATGACTTCCGGTCGTCTCAGACCCGGAATCTAGCATAGCAGATTAGGAATACAGCAGACAGCTAACTTGCGCCCTTACCATCGCCCAGAGTATTCACAACTTCACTGTCCATCGTATCTCTAATTTCTGCAGCAGCGGTAACGACTGCGTTAATGAACACGGCCGACTCGGATTCAGCACTGGAGTCGGATAATCGATTGGCCAGAGCCCCTTGGCCTTCCCGGGCCAATCTTGACCCCTTTGCCGGCCGCTGAATCGATCAAGTAACCGAGTCAAGGTGGGAGCAAATAACGCCGAGCCAACGGCTCACCTGCTCCGTGTCTTCTTCTCGACGATGTTTCCCCAGGGATGACATTTCCGAGTGCATAGCGAACTTGAAAGCGAACTTTGAAGGATTTGTGAGTAGCAATTTCATCAGTACTGACTCTCACTTCTTTTTTTGCAAAATGTATTTGAGAACACCTGACAACCTTCGCATACACTTCAAAAGACCAAGGCTATCTACTACAGTATTATCGACTTCGGAAGAAAAGAGACAAATGTGGCTGTGACCCTTGTTGGCCAGCTTTATGGAGCCCGTCTTGAGGGCAGTTTAAAACTGTCAGCCCGAACCGGGAACAATGGATACTCCTATCATGATGCCTATGGATACTCCTATGTCCTCCGAGTCAAAGGAATCCAACACGAACATGAATCCTCACCAGGAGTTCATGGATTTCTCTATTGTAACGCACTATCCACCATAATCCTCTGAGACTCGGAATCTAACATTCCCGCCCTAGTATCTAGTCAATTCCCACTATACTACACGATCCATGGAGTTTTGGCAATCCGTTGTCGAGTACAATGAAATGTTGGGCAAGTTACTTGAAGCTGAGGATGTGTTTTTGCGGCAGAGGTACGCCGTGATCAAGAAGGAATGCCAGCTCATCAACAAGGAGTTGGAGTATCTTACCGAGGGCAAGATACAGCAACATCATAACATATCCCTGGCTTGCGCCAGGATGCAGCGCCGGGATTCAACAACATCTCCCCTTTTCCCACCCCATCTCGCTCCCATAATGCAGCTGGGGCCCGCAGAAAGGTTACGCTTACTCAAACGGAGCCAAGCCGACCAGGCTCGCAACGCCGAAGAAAGAGCGAGGCATAAGGGTCAAACTGGGTCAGAGAACATGGAAAATGCGGGCAATTTTCCGGAAGTCAGGTTGTAGGAGTCTGCGAGCCTATCTTTTTACTTTTTTAATGTATCACAATAACACACTATTTATTATAAAGGTTACCGGGATTCTAATCAAGCACTTAAGTTTTTGTGCAAGCATAAGTGTACACGGTCGTAAGATGGCAACAGACATGGACAATTTAAATAGTGCATGATTTGCGAGTAATAGTATGTATCCTATTAAAGCTTCAAGCTGCAAACAGCCAACTGTTGGCGAGGCACTTTGCAAAAAGGACTCTGACGACCAGAAGTCGTATTCAAGTCGAGGCCGCAAAGTGTGAGAATCCATTCACATTCTTTGGCCTGCAAAATGGCGGCTACTTTCCCTACATCATCACCAGCAATAATGACCACTATTTCACCAACCCCATCAGGGTGAACGGGAACGAGCAAACACAGTGGGACTAACATGGTGCGGGGAACCCTGCTCAACAATTTGACATTGATTGCTGGAGGGTCGCCTGTGACCGGAGTGCCCAGCGTATATGCAACCTTGTTCTCGTGGGTGCCATTTTCCCAGCTACAATCCGGCGTTCTGGATCCAACGATGCGCACTTTAATAGACTTTCCACGTAAGTGTTCTGTCGCAAGCCAATGTTCCGCAGGACCTGCGTGAGTAAGCCTGCGTCAAAAACAGGGGGGACAGGAAACGGGAAGCCTTATACTAGATAATAGGGCCTGGGGAGGTGTTTCATCACGGTATTCTGGTGCATCAAGCCCTTGTTGTGCGTCTCGTAAATGCAGATCTTGACCGGAAGCCGTGTTCCTGGGCGTCAACTCTGGAATGAATGCCGACATCTCATTTAGACATAGAGGCGGCCGTGGGGTTCGAGAGGAAGGATCCCAAGCCGGTGTCTGAGAATTAGACGAATCCTGCGCAGGCGTTGACAGGATAATCGAATCGGAAACAGCTGGCGACAGCAATTTCAAGTTGCTCGCGAGGATCTCTGGCTGGTGGGAAAGTGGCAGCCGAGTACTGCGTAATTCGGAGGTGCTCAGAATCAGGACAGTTACGGTTGGACAAATAAGAAAAATTTACTATTTATCAGCCAGAAAGTCTCCCCTGATTTGCGCAATCTTGCCGGTAGCTTCTAGATAGACACTGTACGTCTCGAGGTATGCATGATGGTCTTGAATTATCCCATAGTACCCTCTATAGCGGTGTGCTTTCACGACGAGAACATGTCTGCCGGCCATTGGATCTCTGCCCCGCACAAGACCCCGAGCCACTTCAAATTCACACCCCTTAGATTGTTCTCTGACATAGGCCTCTGGCAATGAGATCCGACAATCTGCTTGAGCAAAGTCCACGTTGAGGGTATGTACCTGGAAGTCATACAGACTCTGAGGAGAGGGATCCTGCAGTAAAACAGTATAAGCTGCCATGGCAGGGTAAATGACATCACAAACCTCCGAATAGCTTGACCATGAATGATCAGAGAGGACTTTCAGCATGCTATCGCAAATCCCCAGTACATAACCGCGGCTTCCTGCCCAAAAGTCATCCCGCACCTCCACATAATCTCCAACTTTGAAGCTTTTGCTAACCTGACACGCTAGCAAGTCAAGCAAAGGCTCGTCTTCGAAGGTAATTCTGGCATCAGGCTCCTTCCGTAGTTGGACTTGCACAGTATTTTCATGCTTGTCAACTATGGTACCGAGGAAACCCTTCTGCTCCCCACTGATGACCCTGACGCGATCGTTAATGCATAGAGTAGCAGCAGCATAGTCAGTATTCCATCTATGCTTGAGTGCTTTGTCGAATCCCAGACTCTCGCTGAAGAGTCTGAGTTCTTCATAAGTTGGATGTACATTTTTTGTGGTCAAATCATTAAGGGCGAGCACTCGTTCCAATAGACCATGCTTGAAAACTTTGCCTTGGAATTTGAAACGATCAATCCGTTGCTGAATGGTGTCCGGGCCAAAAACCGTGCGAGCCCGGTCGGGATCGAAGAGTGACTGGTCAGAACGAGTGTAGCGCGTGCGCTTGGTATCAGAATAAGAGAGGCGGGGTATCACCCACAATCTCACCCTCGAGGTAAACGAGTCCATGTCAGTGACAAAACCGAGGTCCTTTTTATACGTGCCTTTCTTAATGCGCACCCAATGACCAAATGCGACCACGTCCGTGTTTCGCATTTCCAGGAGTTGTACACGCTCAGAAATCGGCACAAGCATGATTTCCTCGTTCAGAAAGACAGTGTGCACATTTCGAAAGGCGCGCTGGATGTCTACCCTAGCAGGGGCTTCTACGTATATCGTTCCAGGGATGGAGGGTTGTGAGAAAGCAGAAACAATCTTGAAGTTCTGGACGCGTCGACTTTGTCGAAGTACAAGTTCAAGACAGTCCGATTCAAAGCCGTGCTGAAGATGTTGGATCAACCAATAGCATCGCAAGAGAGGATTCGCTTACCTTCACCCTGACACGCCAAAGGCTCACGTCCCCGGGCATCGGTTTACGGAAAGCCGGCAGTTCATTGCTTGAACAATCACTCGGGTGGATGGTTAATCGTGGTAGATGCCGCTCCCGGTTTATCATGATGTGTGCCTGAGTTGACAGTTCAACGTGTTCCTCATGAGCAAGTTGCCAGTGATTGTCCCAGTGTAAAGGCGAGGTCGGGGTGGCTGCGGAATAATAATCCTAAGCCTGTGGGGTCAGCGTAGAAGTGACTAGGAATAGTCTAATAAGCTTCAGTAAGATAATAGGATATAAAAAGTAAGAAGCCACCGAGTAAACTACTGAAATCTATCGAGACCAATCGAAGCCGACGAAGCCGACGATGTCGGGTACGGCGGGTCGGGTGTCGGGTGACGAGAAACGTAGAGATAAAGGCGGTAGAACGACGGGGAGGGCGTCGAGGAATCCGACGAGCAATGTGTGCGATGGAATTTACTGAGAGACTTAATTCTCAGAGAGAGGAAATGGGGGAACTGGTTTCTTATTCTGAGACGGCGCTTGGGCACCGTTTTTATACTACAAATTTGTGTACCTAGATTCGGACGAGAGTCCTCGGCCGATGAGAGGAGACAAAGGAGAATAAAAATGGGGAAGTAGGAAGAGCGTTGCGAGGCGACGATGACAGGGAAAATGGGTGGAAGATATAAAAAACCGTAAAAGATGCAATATACTTTACTATATCCCCATAAGGGAGACGCTAGGCATGAATAGGGCAAGTCCGATATCGGGATCCCAGTCTGATGAGATCTATCTTTGCTATTTGAAGTTCCGTGAGTTTATGAGATAGACCGACCAGGTACGTGAGCGGCCGTGCTAGTCGGTATGCATCGGGTTGCGTTGGGTTGCGTTGGGTTCGAACGTAGATTGCTAGAGACGTCGGGTTCGAGCGGATTCGCTAGATATCGATGTTACGGCCTCAGAGGGTCGAGGACCCTCTACATCTCCTTGGGTCTTCTAATAGAGACCATCCGTGGTCGAGAATATGGGGTCTCCGAATGCGGGTCGCGAATGTGGCCAATCACGTGAGCGGCCAAACAACGGCAAAGTAAATAAAAATAAAAATTTCTCGTTGTTGATCCGACCTTTCCTCTACACCATCACACGTTCACAATGTCCCAAGTCTACGACAACTTCCTCGCTTTCGTCGAAAGCATCGAATCCGATGTCCGGGCGGACTACGAAGAGGCCGTCAACGCGGTCACCGTGTTTCATAGCGACGACCTCGTAACGATGGTGGACGGCAACGAGGGGATGGCCCAACAATGGTTAAGCGGCCGCAAGAAGGCGCTGGTGAGTTTCCTTATTGACTACGCGTGTCCTAAGATAGCTCATGTCGTCCCGTCAGCGTGCTTACAATGGAATCGTCGCGGAACTCCGAGCTGGTGGTACGAGGCCAGTAATGCCACCGTTATGGGCCGACTGCCAATCGTACGCCAACGATGTCGAAGAGTGGCTGAAAGAAGCGGCGGACCGGGAGAGGCAGGAACAGGAAGAAGCCAGACGGCGGGCGGATGAAGAAGCGGCTATGCGGGAAGAGGAGGCCAGACGGATGGCAGAGGCAAATGCACGAGCGGAGGCGGAGAAAAGGCAAAAGGTGGCAGAGGAAAGGCGGGAGCGGCTTAGAATAGAACAACACGAGCAGCACTGGCATCAAGAAGCGGACCGGGTTGAAAGGGATGGAGCCGCGTATCGGCGGCGGCTCAGCGAAGAACGGCGAGCTGACGCAAACGCATCGGTCGCGGGTGAACCAAGGACTGAGTCGATTCCGGAGGGCGAAGCCGCAGTTGAGCCAGAGGAAGGCCCCGTCGACCCGGCACCAGAGACACCGGCCGATGTAGAAGACATAGATACGCCGGGCGTAGAGACCGGAGACCTGGCTGGTACGACGGTGAGTTCATGTGTCGGTTCCTTTGTTCTTTAGTCACTGATCCTGGTAATAGTTCACCGGGCCGTTTCCCCTACAACCCTGCACCAACTGCGTCAAGGCGCAAGAGGTGTGTCGAGGCGTCACAGGCTACGTGTGCGAACGATGCCGGAGGCTGAAGAAGAGATGTACTAATGCTACACACCGGACGGGCGGGGGTCGGCGCAAGGTGGATACCGGAAAGGGCAAAGAAGTCGCGGCCGGCACGAGGAAGCTGTTGTCATTCACGACAAAGCCCATCCGCAGTAGGCCTGCCCGGGCCTCAACGAGCAAACCGCGGGTCGAGGACGTGGAGTCAGTCGAGGACGATGACGAAGACGAGGAGGAGTCGGAGGAAGAGCGGCCGACGAAAAGGCTTAGGACGGCCTCGGCAGCGAACCCGTTCGTTTTGACGATGGAGAATTACGAGCAAGTGTCGGCGCGGCTAGCGGTCCTTATGGAGGAGCTGGGAGCCCTGGGCACCAACGTCAACCGTCACCTCGTCCACTTCGGTCAAGAGTTCCAGCGGCTTCGCGTCGATCTCGAACGGTCGACCTCAAGGTTGGCGATGTTGAAGCGGGATTACGAGACCGGCCGCCTGTAAAATATATATATAAAATAACGAGCCCATTGTATATAAAAAAATATATCGTGTACATAAAAGACGTGTCAGCTTGTTCACCCAGCTAAGGAAAGCCGATCGGCTCCCGAAGACATAGGACTATTCGCATCATTCGTCATATCGTTAGAAAACTAAGAGGAACTAAATAAAATGGGGGTATAACGTGGACGGAATGAAATGCTTAATCGTCGTCGGGTGAGGAGTCTATAGAGGGCGGGTACGTCGGATCATCAAGATCGTTTGAATCGGTATCGTCGGCATCGGGGTATTGTAAGAAGTCATCCAATGGTATCGATATTTTTGAGCAGGCGTGGTAGGGTACGACTCGGAAAGCGGCAAATCGAGATTTAGAAACCGCACCGTCGAGTTCAGCGAGTATGTAGGATCCGCCTTCTGTTTTCCTGACGACAACCATGGGTCCAAAGTACCGCGGTTTTGCTTTACGATCGAGAGACATTTCGATACGTGAATTTCGGATGAGAATGAGGTTACCGGGTTCGAAGTCGTAAACTTTGATCGTGTTGGTGTATTTCTGTTCAAATTGCCGGGCGGACGCGAGCCGAGATTTGGTAAGCTTTTCTTTGACCCGATCGAGGTCGGCTTCTCGTTTACAAAGTTGTCGGGCGCGGATGACTATGAGGTTGGTCGTAGACATCGTATCTTGCGTCGGAACCATGTATGTAGCTTCGGCAAAATTGAATGGAAACAGCGGTTCTACTCCGTGTGCGATGTAGTAGGACAAGTATCCGAGGCTTTTGTGTGTCGTGACCCGTTCGGCCCAAAATACGGAGTGGGTTACGGTGTGCCATTTCTTTTCATCTCCGTCACAACTTTTCATAATGGCCTCCCGGACATCTAGGTGGCGACGCTCAACGGGTCCGTTCGCTTGTGAGTTATAGGGCGAAATGCGGATGTGGCGGATACCGTAGCGGGAGGCGAGATAGTCGAGCGCTTCTACGAACGGCTTGCCGTTGTCGGTAACGATTTCTTCGAGAGCGCCCCAACGGCATAAGATGTCTTCGAACAAGAACGTGCCGATGGTGGAGCCGGTCTCGCGGCGTAACATGCGGAACTCAGGGTAGGCGGACAGGGAGCAACGGGCTTGGACGATGTATCGATAGCCGCCGGATCGTGGCATAAACATTGTGTCGACATACGCTTTACGAAATAGCGAGGCCGGTGTAGCGATGGTGGGCGGAATGTGATGATAACGCATTTGCCGTACTTGGCACTGATGGCAAGACTGGACATACCACTTAACGTCGTGGTCGAGGTGCGGCCACCAGAAACGGTCGAGTAGCCGAGCGCGGACGGAGAATATACCTTTGTGGCCGAGAGAGTCGTGAGCGTCTTTGAGTAACTGAAGCCGGCGGTCGGGCGGTATGACAAGTTTGTGTTTTCCGTGACGGTCTTTGCGCCAAAGCTTGTTATCGGTGACGAAGAATTCAAGGGCGTATCGTAAGAACAGACGGTATTCTTCGTCCGTGAAGTTCGGCCGCGTGGGCTTTATCGGATCGCGGTATGTCAGAAACGGCTTCCTGATTTGTGTAGACAAGGACGGCCGGTAATTCTTGGAGTCGGTCGGCTGTGGCACGGCAGTGGCCGCATACGGCAATCGGCTTAGACGGTATGGGGACGGGTCGGTAGTTGACGACTTCCATAAAGAAACCGTAGGAGTGGTCGAGCCAATCGTCAGAGTCGTTGATCTCCTCGGGGTCTTCTGCAGCACGGGGACGTCGGGAGAGTCTGTCGGGTGCACCGTGTGCGGAAGCGGGTACGTGAACGAGTCTAAAGTCAAATAAGAGCACGCCGGCTATCCATCGGTTGATCGTAGCATTGGGCTGAATGTCGGGGTTGTTGAGCATCCCTTTTATGTACTTCGCGTCGACTTCAACAGTGAGGTTGCGGACGCCGATGATGAAGATTCGGTAGGCGCGGAGGGCCCTGAAGAGGCCGTAGAGTTCGAGCTTGGACTGGGAGTATCGGGCTTTGCGTTCGTTCCACGATATTGAACCAAAGTGATTCGGATAGCGCTTTCCGTCGGCGCGGATTTGCATAAGAACGAAGCCGACTCCAAGAACGGATGAATCGACGGCGAGAATCACTTCCCATTCACGCGTGTAGTCGATAGCGCGCAGCGCTGGCGACGTAATGACGGCGTTTTTGAGGTAGTCGACGGCGGTCTCTTCTTCTTCACCAAATTCGAAGGGTATACCTTTGCGGGTAAGACGGACGAGGGGTCGGGAGTGGAGCGAGAAGTCCTTGATAAAAATACGCAAGACGCCGCAGATGCCAAGAAAGGCGCGAACTTCGGTGAGGTTGGTCGGCAGTGGCCAATCGCGAATCTTCTGTACTTTGGAGTCGTCGGCTACTCTTCCTTCGTATGTGCATCGGTGGCCAACAACGATGACTGAGGGTCGACACAACTCGAGTTTTTTGCCGTTGAAGGTACCGCCGACATAGCGGAAACGCTGGATGACGCGGTTGACACCTTGGAAGTGTTCCCAAATGAAACGTCGAATTGCTGGGTTCTCGGGTATAGTTTCATAGGTACCGTCGGGTTGCTCGTAGCGGGTTGGAGGCCCTTTGACGGGAATATCGTCCATATACGGAACGGCAAGATGAGGGATTTCGTCACGGAGGATGTACGTAGAGTCACCGTGTAGGATCTGCGGGGAATTTGTGTATCCCATAGCAATCCGCGTAAGTCGAAGCGTTCCGAGTGGAGACTGAAAGGTCATATAGTCCCGAGACGAGGGGTGGACGAGGCGTTGGTCGAAAGAGACGAAGAGGTCGAAGGAAGCATAGCAAGAGTGGCCGCCAAAGGCCTCGGCCAA
The DNA here is from genome assembly GCA_963556145.1 of Hygrocybe punicea. Taxonomy (NCBI): domain Eukaryota; kingdom Fungi; phylum Basidiomycota; class Agaricomycetes; order Agaricales; family Hygrophoraceae; genus Hygrocybe; species Hygrocybe punicea. Next base: position 4,775,119 of record OY744466.1, on the reverse strand, counting down.
GTGCTCGGTCATGGGCGGTACGGCGGGATCGCGGATAGTGACGGCGTTAAGCGGCTGTAGATCGTGGACGATTCGAAGAGACTTCCCGTCCTTTTTCAAAACGCAGAACCAGCGGGAGCGATATGACGAATTCGAGGGTTCATAGGTACCGGCGTTAATTTTGTCTTTGATGATGCCGATGACTTCGTTAAGGATGCCGGGTGGGATTGGGATATTGCGATGGACCCACGGGTCGTGCGGTACGGTGGGAATGTGGATCGGCGGGAAGTAGTCCGTATTGAACTGGCCTTTCTCGGATTCGTTCCAGGCGAAGGCGGCTTCTTGCGTTTTGATGATATGGTGGCCGAGTTTTTCTTCCTCAGGCCAAAGGAATCCATCCGGGTTCATCGGCATCGCGTCGTGTCGTTCCTGAGTATAGCGGGTGCCGGGTGTAAAGTTGGGCGGGTGAGTCGGGAGCGTGGGTAAATCGGCTAGCGGGTCGCCGGTGATCTCGCGTATGATGCGGTATTCGTCGGGGAGAGTGGTAGAAATTGGGCGGATACGATCGGCTACCTTCTTATACTTTTTCTTGGTAACGACTCCTTTTAGGTCCCTGGTAGGGGGGGTGGTATACGAGATATAGGTAGCGTGTTCAGTAGAGGCCTTGTTACAAATATTCGAAGAAGAAATATGTGACGCAGGAGCGGAGACGGAACAAGACGAAGGAAGGGTATCGGTAGTACGTAGCTGATTTTGTACATCGGTCAACAATGAAATGTACTGGGCGGCAGTCTGAGGCTGAGACGAAGAGAAATCTAAATCGATAGAAAAACATAAGTCCTCTTCTAGGGGAAACGGCAAAAGGGAAGCATAGTGCGTGGTATAGGTGTGGTCGCTTTCGAGTGGCGGCTTCTCATCTCCCGGTGCGTCCTTTCCGAGAGGTATCTCCGGGTCCTCGACTTCTAAAAATCCGGCTTTCCGGTGTCGGACCGCTCTCGTCGGTTCTTTTGGTTGTGCTCGATGGTGGGCAAGGTGACGACGGCGCCGGTGTTTGGGTCCGTGATCGTGACTTGTTGTTCTCCGTTTTTATAATCCTTCGTAAGGGCTTCGGAAAGCGTGAAGAACGGGCGGCCGATGAGGATCTCGTAGGGGGCGTCGTCGACGACTTGGACTTGGAGGAAAAGATCGACGTCGCTAAAAGTGAATTTTAGGTTGGCGATCCGGCCGAGGGTGTCGTTGTCGCTTTTATTTGCCGACTGCATCCGCATCTTCATATTTTGGAGGCCGTAACCGAGTTTCTCCCAAATATCGCGTCGCATGCCGATGATCATGGAACCGTTGTCGAGGACGCACTCGAATACGAATTTGCCGTTGATGAGCGGGTAGACCGCACGGAGAGGGACTGAGTCACGGCCGACGACGAGCGGGACGTTTTCCTGACAGTGTTGACAGGCGCGAGTGGGGATTTCGGGTGCGTGAAAATGGAAGACCTCGACGTTGTTACTCTCGGCGGTGACCTTTTTCGACGTAGTGAGGTCCTTCATGTGACGGCGGGCGTCGGACGACATGGCTAAAAGTTCTCGCTGCGAAATGCAGACTTGAGAATCGAGCGCGCGGTCGATGACGGATTTGGCGATACCGGGATCTTCGATGGGGGCTTGGTAGCGGTATTGGGGGTGCGATGCGGGAAGGTTCTGGGGAGTGCGCGGTACAAGGGCGGTCGGCTCGGTCGGCCGCATGTTCGAAGGGGGGACTATGGTGATCGGCTGCTCGTTGATAGGTCTGGCCGTTTTCTCGGCGGGTTTCGCGGCGGGGACAGACGTGGAAGTGGTGGGCAGATTGGGAAACGTTTCTCTAGACTTGCCTTTCGCCTTTGATGGGATCTCTACACCGTCGAATCTAACCCGTTTACGAAGCCGCTGCACTTCGGCTTCCAGAACCTTAATCTGTTCGTTGTCGTTGTCGATGTCGGACGTCGTGGACTGAAAGATGTCGGCGTACTCGGTGGTGACCTCTGGTTCGTAGGTGGGTACTTCGACGGCGGAGACGAAGTTAGTTTTGACATGAGGCGGCGGGTCGCGTTGGAACGGTTCTGTGGGGTTGCGGGCAGGGGGAGCGCAGTTGCCAGGGTTCTGTGCGTGCCACGCGTCGAAGCGTTCCCTCATATTTTTGCCGACGATAGCCTTTGGAAGATACATTCCGTTAGGCAACACGATGCGGCCGTGCTCGTTCTTGCGGCATATCCCGTCTCGAGTGTACTGCTCGCAGATGGGACAATCGCGTATACGATGGAACGGGTCGTCGCAAAAGAGGCAGTTGAAATTGGTGAAACCCTGTCCTGCGGTGGTCGGCTCAGCCCTATTTGCACACGGCTTTGGGGGGTTGTTGCGTTCGGTGAGGGCTTGCGTGAGGACAGCGAGTTGTTGCGAAACGAGACGAAATAGGTCGGATACGTTAGGTTCAACCAGTTCCGCTTTAGGAATGACCGGGTCATAGCGAGCGGGTGGCGGGTAGCGGGTGGCGGGTTCTATTGGAGTCGAGTACCGGATGGCGGCAGGCGACGTTGACGATAGACGAGAGACGGTGGACGGTTCGGCCGCGGTTCCGGCCAGCAGGAAGTGGGCGCAATTGTGGAAGTCCTGGAAGTCGTAAGGGTCGCTATGGAAATGGTTCGGCTTTTGGTACTGCAGACGGGTTTTGATGTCCTTTTTAAGCTCGACATGGAAGCCGTTCTCGTACGCGATGTTGCGTTCTCGGGGAGAGATCCGACCCTTGTCTAGAAGAAACCCTGAGATTCGGATGAACTCGCGGTAATATTCGCCAAGTTCGGCGCGGGTACGGATACCGTAAGCGGTTTGGGTGTGCGTAAGACGGTCAAGATCCGCCATAGTGTACCGGTGATCGTCTTCCGTGCCCGGGTATAGCACGAGTACGCTCTTTTTGAATGCGGCATAATCGACGCCGGTCACGCTAGGTAAACTTGCCCAAAGCTCGTATTCGCTAAGCGACGCGTAGCGCAGACTATGCTTGATGCGTCCTGCGTCGTCGAGAGCGGCATCGGCAGCAAGTATCTCGACTTCTTCGAAGAAGCGGTTTAAATTGAGCGGGTTCCCGTCGAAGGTCGGGGCCGTGGAGTGACCGCGAGCGGGCATTTGTCGTGGAGTAACATGGGGAGCGGTAACGTGGGGAGCGGTCAAGGATCCAGAGGTCGAAGTCATTGTGAGTGGAAGGAACTGAGATGTCGATGAAGCGGTTGTCGGGTGTACGATGAGCGGGTCGGGTAACGTGGGCGATGACGGCGTGGACGAAGACGAAGACGGGGACGATGACGATGACGGAGTTTTCGATGTCGAGAGCGAAGACGCGGACGGGGGTTCTAGCGAGGTCGAAGTCGGGGACGTAGGCGATGCGGGTGTCGAACTGAGATCGGATGAGTCGGGTGTAATGGTAATTATCGGTATATCGACCGATTCGAGACTGTCGGATGAAAGATATAGGGGGGTGTTTGACCCTGAGACGAGCGGGAGATTGTTATGTCGAGCGAGGTGGTCGGGTACTAGCTGGAAGAAGTCGTCGTCGATTGTCGGGTCGAAGGCGGCTAAAGAGAGTTCTTGTTGAAGAGTTCTTCGAGGAAGTTCTCGAAGACGACGGTCAGAGGGAGGGATACGGGAAGAGGAAGCTATGGTGGTGCTAGACTATTCCTCGCGGTGGGCTCCAGATGTAAAGGCGAGGTCGGGGTGGCTGCGGAATAATAATCCTAAGCCTGTGGGGTCAGCGTAGAAGTGACTAGGAATAGTCTAACAAGCTTCAGTAAGATAATAGGATATAAAAAGTAAGAAGCCGCCGAGTAAACTACTGAAATCTATCGAGACCGATCGAAGCCGATGAAGCCGACGATGTCGGGTACGGCGGGTCGGGTGTCGGGTGACGAGAAACGTAGAGATAAAGGCGGTAGAACGACGGGGAGGGCGTCGAGGAATCCGACGAGCAATGTGTGCGATGGAATTTACTGAGAGACTTAATTCTCAGAGAGAGGAAATGGGGGAACTGGTTTCTTATTCTGAGACGGCGCTTGGGCACCGTTTTTATACTACAAATTTGTGTACCTAGATTCGGACGAGAGTCCTCGGCCGATGAGAGGAGACAAAGGAGAATAAAAATGGGGAAGTAGGAAGAGCGTTGCGAGGCGACGATGACAGGGAAAATGGGTGGAAGATATAAAAAACCGTAAAAGATGCAATATACTTTACTATATCCCCATAAGGGAGACGCTAGGCATGAATAGGGCAAGTCCGATATCGGGATCCCAGTCCGATGAGATCTATCTTTGCTATTTGAAGTTCCGTGAGTTTATGAGATAGACCGACCAGGTACGTGAGCGGCCGTGCTAGTCGGTATGCATCGGGTTGCGTCGGGTTGCGTCGGGTTGCGTCGGGTTCGAACGTAGATTGCTAGAGACGTCGGGTTCGAGCGGATTCGCTAGATATCGATGTTACGGCCTCAGAGGGTCGAGGACCCTCTACACCGGGGGTGACGATGACTCCTTGTGTACGGAAAGTCGTGATCGAGTGGTAAAGTCACGCTTTGTTCATCTGAGTCGTCCCCCGAGACGAAATCTGTATGAACAGGTGCGTGATTCGGACTTGAAGGGAAGGGGAGATACAGCAACAACTTACCATGAAGGCTTCCGTCGTCATGCTCATCCGAGTTGTCGCTGCGAACATCGGCTTCCAAGTCCAGGAAAGTGGATACCTATTGCCACCATAGAACTTGGGGAATATAATAATAACACATTCTCAACTCTTACCGTCAGTCGTCGTTTCTTCAAGTTTAACATGATGCCACACTTGATGCCACATGCGAATATCAAACTTTATGATCAGGAAGAATCCGAGTCCAATACAACAACATCAACATGTACAATCAAGTGTTAAAAGAGATTGCGACAGTAATTTCTTGTTAAGCATAAATATATAAATTCATGGGATGAAAACCGGCAAAAAAATCACCTTGATTTAGTCCAGGATGATACCCAAATGGTCAGCAATTTGTTGTCTTCGGGCAGCTACTGTGGGAGCAGGGTGCTGGGGTAGCAACGGGAGGTTAAGATGGGTTGCGGCCGCGATGCAGTTCGCAGCTGGGGACGAGTCATTATCTCCTGTATTTTCTAAATAGATTACATACACGTGAAGCCAATTAATTCCTCACGAGTCTTCGGCGCTGGTGGTTGGAGTAGTCCATGTAGGCCACGCAGTGGGGCACTCCGACCCGCACTGGAATTGGCAAGTCGCATGGGCAGGCTATGGCATTTGTGAGATATGCGAACATTACAAGAAACTGAATTTACGTTTGGTCAATCCTGTCGACTGTGGCCTTGACACCGTCAACTTTGGTCTTGATAGCGTCAACTTTCTTGCTTAGTTGTTTGATAAGGTCTGATAACTCCCGAATGTTGTCCCCAGGAGGTGGGATGTTCGGAATGCGCTCAACTTCCGTAATTACATCTCGGAGACCATTAGCCAGTCGGAGGAAATCGGGTTGCAAAACGTCAGCCATCGTCAAGGTGTTACAAAAAAAAAAAAAACAGGGCAAGGGGTAAGTGAATTCACTCTCCGCTTGAAATGCCAGCAAGCATGAATTCGACGGGACTCAACAACGACACGATATTTTGAAAAGAAAACAAAGATGCCAGGCTATTGGCTGGACATGAATAATATTGTAAAGCAAGAATGGGAATAATGGTATAAGAATTGGAGTGAGCATCAAAACAGATGTTTGACGGTGATCGCTTCTTAAAGTTAAATTACATAACGAACGACCCTAAAGGGACAATGTATATAAGTCGCCGAGTTCTGCCCTCACAACTTCCGCTTCCCCGATCAGTAGCCCCCCATCATGAATGCCATAGCTAAAAAATTCCATGCTTAATAAGCAGTGTCGCTTCTCTCCATTCAAACCGCCCTAGACAGTCATTGTATATAAGTCACCGAATTCCGCTATCGCATCCGCGATCTTTGCCCTTCCGTAATAGTTAATAAAATAATGAATAAATAATCAATGTTGGAAAAGATATAAATTGCGGAGCGATGATTTAGACTGACATTTGCTGGAGGATGGCTGACGACTTAGATAACTGTGGTGAAGGTTTGTTCTTCCACATTCCGAGTCTACGAGACCGACCGACAATTTATTGCAGAGTCCATCCCAAATTTCCCATTCATTTTCCCGCCCTTATCCTTACCGCCCTGTATCGCATCACTTCGTGGTAAGTTGTGTTATCTAAATTCAAGTGATGACTTGATATTTCATTGCGGCAGACCCGACACCCGACACCTCGCCTTTGGTCCCAGCAGGCGAAACCAGGGACTCGATCTTCGAAAGACTCGACCTGTCCTTGCTTATACCCAGTCCTCCGCCATTCTCTCAGTTAACGCCAAACGCCATAAGCTGCGAATACCTACTGGAATGGCATAAAATTCTTAGCTCTGCTTGAAGCCACTACAATATCGGGGTACCGCTGAGGCCGTTGTGGTGCGGCCACAAACGTCTTTTCGGAAGACAAGAAATTTGGGCCGTTGCAATTCTCATGCTTAACATCTATGGGCAATTTTGGCAACCGGAACTCTGTACGTTCCGTAGTAATTGTTGTGCCATTGCTCATCAACCACAACAGCGGGCATTTTGGCTTCAACGGGCGAATATTTTGCATTCGGGACATTGGAAGACCCCCACCCCTCCTTTCTGGACTTTGTAAGTGCGCTATTATTACTTTTGCCATACATTCTCATTATCTTTCTAGGTTATCCAAGACCATGAACTTATGGTAGAACAACTCAAACAAAACGTCCTCGTGACGATTATCCCTCGAGTTCACAGCGGGCGGTACGGACCGGTCAGGAAATTGTTGGAATACGTGAAGTCCAATCAGATCTGGAACCTCCCGGCTTGGGAGGTAAGTTTTTTTAATTACTCATGGAACAATTTTTTCTCAACTGTGTACGGTGCAGCATGGCGTCGATATCCTCTTCGGGGGATTGATTATGGCCGATTTAATGAGGGATGTATTTCTTGGCTCACACTCCTCCATTGCACGCCACTGGGAATACGGTTTCCTTGAGCGGCGACCCTATATTTCCAAGGATACTTTGGAAACGGCAGCGCAACTTGTAAGGAAATGTTATTTTGCCCCACCTTCACTGAAATGTATTTTAAATTACAGTGCGTATATGTCGTTTGTCATGTAGTTTACCAGCAAGAATTCACATGCTCTAATTATCAAGGTGTTGCGAAGGACGTCCGCGATATCATTAACGACATGTACAATGATCCCACGCAATTCGAGAGGTACCTGTTATTGGAGGCCGCCTGGGATCAGCGGCTTTAATTAGTTTCTCATTTACTGGGTTTAAATTTTCACCGCGTGGTTTTTTGATTACCACATCGTAATTGCAATCCAACCCATCTCTAAACTTCTCCACAAAATTTCCTGTCGTCCATATGTTGATTTAATCCATCAATTATCGTAGAGCCTGCTGACTGTACTCTTCAACCCATGGATCGTGGCTCTGCATTTGGTCAAACCTGCTCTTGCAGCAGAACTTTTTCCCACTTGGGAGCTTTTAGGAATCACCAGAACAACTGCAGGCACAGTAAAAGACGCCTGTCTAATGCGCTGGCGAAAGCGAAGGAGGCCTTAGCTGCTAGAAAACGGGACAGCATCGTATCTAACCCGAACCCGGAGCCTTGTCCGAGTGTTGACGGCGACCAGCGGGATCACTTTATTCCCCATATCCCTCCGCAGTCTTGGGACGCCGCCCCTTCTACGGAATCTGATATCGGTTTCGACGAAGCGAGACCTAAGAAACGTGTCAAAAAACTTCCTCTTCGCTTTCGGGTGGCCAGTCTGCAGATGCATGACAAGAAACTCGCCGATATTCTTCCTCAACAAGCCCCCGCGCTACCCCCTCCTGGCGTAGAAGCTACGGGTTCAGGTTCTCGAGCATCACCACCATTGACTACGCTTGACACCACTAATTCTGTTGAATATGGCGATTCTGGCGTGCGCGGTTGTATTCGCCGAATTCTTGATTCTGAAAAGAATTCATTTGGCATATTCCGTCGCTACCATGCAGAGAAATTCCCATCCCATGATCCTGAAGGCGAGGCGAACTTATGGTCCATGTCAAATATAGTGGGGGCCAACATGTCCAGGTCCAAAACCGTCGAGTCGGGCATCGGACACACCGATTCTTCACATGTCGAAAACTTCGGCCCATATCCCAATAAGAGTTCCTTCAGACTGGGTGAATGGTACTGGAATGGAGACAAGCAGAAGTCACAGCACGATTTCAAGCAGCTTTTGGACATTGTCGGAGATGAGGAATTTCAGCCAGAAGACGTTCAAACGACTCATTGGCAGAAGATCAATAACCAGTTGGCGCTCAACAACTGGGATAAAGATGAGTGGATCGACGACGATGCCGGATGGAGGAGTTCACCCGTCGAAATATCAGTTCCATTTGACCACAACACGAGTAACCCTGGTGTTCGGGAATATGTGGTGGAGAAATTTCACTATCGTCCCTTGGTGTCAGTTATTCGGGAAAAGATGTCGAGACAATGTGACGATTTACACTTCCATTACGAACCTTACACACTTCTCTGGCAGCCCTCCGGTGACAGGGAAATTCGCCTTCATGGAGAATTGTACACATCACCGGCCTTCATCAATGCCCATGACGCTCTACAGAATTCACCCCCGGAACCTAACTGTGAACTCCCTAGAGTTATTGTTGCCTTAATGTTCTGGTCTGACGCCACTCACGTAACGAATTTTGGAAACACGAAACTCTGGCCATTATACATGTTTTTCGGCAACGAATTGAAGTATCGACGGTGTAAGCCGTCGTCTAATCTATGCGAACATGTCGCCTACTTTGAGAGGGTATGCCTTCCATATCTCATTCTCGCAGGTCTCGCACTAACGACTGAGTTTAGCTACCAGATGCATTCAAAGATTTTGCAAGCAAATACAGTGGCAAAAAGAAACTCAAACCGGAGTTTATGGCACACTGTCACCGTGAATGTGTTCATGCCCAATGGGAGATTCTCCTTGATGATGATTTTATACATGCCTATGAACATGGCATCGTGATCGAGTGCTGTGATGGGGTTGTACGCAGATTCTATCCTCGGATTTTTACTTATTCGGCGGACTATCCTGAAAAGTGAATGTCGTTTGTTCGCAAGTCGCTTCTAGCTTGGCTCACACCGTTGTCCTGCAGGATCCTTTTAGCTAGCATCCGCAACTTGGGAGGATGTCCATGTCCGCGTTGCACAATTCCATTATCAAATGTTCATCTAGTAGGCACTAAAAGGGACAGGAACAATAGGGTGAAGCTAGCTCGTGTCGACGATCGCCGCCATAGGAACTTGGTATCTCAGGCCCGACGGGCCATTTATCAGCATAATTTTGCCGTTGACAGTGCACCCGTAGAGCGAATGCTCAAACCTAATTCATTTGTTCCCGCCTCTGTACGTCATTCGTCGGAGATCGGATGAGATGACTTAACATTGACTGTGCATTTCGCAGAACGCCTTTTCCAAGCGGCTTGCCCGTTTCGGTTTTAATTATTTCTTACTATTCGTGATCGATCTAATGCACGAAATTGAACTCGGAGTGTGGAAATGCCTCTTCATTCACTTGCTTCGAATCCTGGAGTGTGTCGATGAAAACTTATTGCACGAATTGGATCGCCGGTGTGTTGTTGTCCTTGTACACTGGATATCTTGTAAAATTTTCAGGTTCCGACTTATTCCCACTTTTGGGAGAGACACAATCAGACGATTTACCTCTAATACGTCCGAACTGAAGAAAATGGCTGCAAGGAATTACGAAGATTTTTTGCAAGTAGGTATTGTTTCTTCCGGTATCAACAACATTAAAGGCTAAAGATTGTTAGTGCATTATTCCGGTTTTCGATGGCTTATTGCCAGAACCACATAACGGGAGAATCCTCAAACTCTTGTTCACTTTCGCTCACTGGCATGGGCTAGCCAAATTGCGGATGCATACTGATGATACGCTGGATATCCTGGACAAGGAAACCACAGTCCTAGGGAAACAGCTTCGCGCTTTCCAATCGGAGACCTGTTCTGCTTACAGCACGTATGAATTGAAACGCGAGATGGATGCCAGAAAGCATTGTCAAGCAAAGAAGGAGCCGAAAGTTAGCTCATCGACGCCAGCGGGTGGTGACCAAAAGAATACAAACCAACGAAAACAGAAAGTCTTCAGCTTGCAGACTTACAAAGCTCACTCTTCCGGAGATTATGTCACTACTATCCAAACAGTTGGCACTACAGATTCGTATACTTCACAAATTGTGGGTTTCAAGCTACTATTGCTATTTATTGATGAATATATTCTGTTCACAGGGAGAACTGGAGCATCGAAAACCTAAATCTTGGTACTGCAGGACAAGTAAGAAGAAATTTGTCCGACAATTAACTCAAATTGAGCGTCGGCGGACACGCATCAGACTTATTCGTCAACGAAAGATGTCCGAACTCTCCGGAGCTAAGCAAAAGGAATTTGTAGCAGACAGTCCTGAAGCTCACCACCATATTGGTGCTGCTGAGAATAATCCAGAGCACATCGGTTCTTTTTTACGGCTACACACCGGAGATCCAGCTGTAAAGGTAGGCTTCAACGCCAAGGAAGGTTCCACACAGCTAATCTTCTGACAGGACTTCTGGTCGAAACTGAAAAGGCATATCTTGCCTCGTATAAAAGTCGTGTTGAATAGTGAGATGCCAATCAACGACGATATCATTGCATCCACGGGCTCTCAGAATGATGGCACTGCTGAACTTGATGGCATCCATTTCAAAGGCGACCGTATTTACTGACACAACATTATGCGGCTTAACTACACCACATACGACATACGACGCGCTCAGGATACGATCAACCCAAACACAGATCATCGCGACATTTTGCTCCTCTCTGCAGAAGGCACATTACGCCACCAATATCTGTATGCTCGCGTTCTCGGCATTTATCATGCCAACGTTATCTATACTGGACCTGGCATGGTAGATTACCGTGCTCGACGCATTGAGTTCCTGTGGGTAAGATGGTTTGTGAACGTAGATGATATGCCGGTACAGGCTGGCTGGGTCCAACGGCGACTTGATCATCTCAAATTTCCCCCCATGAGCGGAGAAGACGCATTTGGTTTCATTGACCCTAAAGATGTTTTACGTGGATGTCACTTACTTCCATCTTTTTCTGCGGGCATGCGACATGCGGATGGTGTGGGGATTTCGGAATGTGCTCAGGATTCGAAGGACTGGCACCAGTACTTCGTGGGTCGGTGGGTGATTACAAATGTCTGTCCTCGATTTATAATTAACTCGACGGTAGCTTTGTGGATCGGGACATGGTCATGCGCTACCACTGGGGTCTGGCACCAGGACATGTCTACAGTCAAGGTGAAGATACCATTGTAGGCTTACGTGCCAGCGATGCCGAAGACGTTATTGACGACGAGAGTGATGATGCTGGGGATGACTGGTCACCAAATGTTTCCGAAGGAGTCCACACAGAGATTCACAACAAAGAACACCCAGATGAGTCGGATAATTCTTCCAGAAGTGGTTCCGACAGCTCAGGTGATAGCAAAGGCTCAAATGAGGAAGCCCACGGCGATGAATTAGAACTAATGGCAATGGACGAGATGTATGGTGATTCGCAAGATCTTGACTTATATGAATGATCAGCGGCAGATTTATTGATGTGTTAACTGCTGTTTGAAAACATTCAAGGAGTGTCATTGACGTATGTTAAGCTCATTCCATGCTTATGATATTGAACTTATTGAGAAGACAATGGATATGTCATGTGTTTTCGTTGCTACATTGATTCGTTGTTCAGTGTATGGTTGGTGTATAGTTGGTGTATAGTATCTGGATAAGTTCCTCTTGTTTGACTAAGATTCATGGGTTGTTACCCACAGCTTGGGGTACGGTTCGGACTTTTGTGGCCACACCTCTACACCGTACCTGTGTACGGATTTACACGGGTTCCAATCGTGGGTAGGTAGGTTTGGATTCTTTCTAATTTTACTGTGTATTCTACTTCATAGACGTCCCATTCGTTCGTGAGGTAAGTTTCTGTGTACTTTGAAAACCACTACTCATTATCTGAAAGAACAACTTGCCAGAAACGGGCCCAGATGACAACAGCAGCGGTAAACAACAAGGATGATGATGACAGCAAGGAAGCGAGAGGGAGGCAAGCAGAGTGAAGGAAGGAAGGACCTATGAAAGCCGGTCAGTAGATCCCAGCCCAATTTCCCCGCTGCTAGCTCACTAGACCGCAACAACGACGCCGGCGACGAACTACAAAAAAACCAACATGCCTACGACGACGACGACGAGAACGCCGACGTGGAGTGGGTACCAACAGGAGACCATGAAGAGGACGAAGACAACACCAAGGCGGTGGTGCACCCACGCCCGGGCTTTCAGGTGTGATGATAAAATATACAGATTAAACCATGGCTTATGCACCCGTTCAGAGCCAATATCCGCGCAGTAACGTCCCTCTGGGGCGATGATAAGTGCACATCGTGCAATGGGCGCGGGCGTACAGAACGGCGACAGCAACAAGCAGGGCCATGAGAACGGACGTGCGAAGACAAGAACAACGGCATCGTGCTACTGGTTAGGTCTTTTCCTTCACCAAAGCCTCCACCGTCCCTCCCTCCTCCCTCAGCCCCTCCTCTCGTCTCTCGGCATCCTTCTTCTCTCGCTCGAGCCCCACAATCAGCCGATGCAGCATCCGCAAGACCTCCCCACTGGCCTTGTCCATGACACTCCGCGCCATACTCTCCTGCCGACTTTGATCTACCTCCTCAAGGTGCTTACATGCGCGCTCCAGCTCCCCCCCTTCTCCTTCTCCCAGCCTTTTAATACATTGCATCGCTTCTCCATCTCCCGTTCCGCGACATCTACCTGCTTCCCGAGCACCTCAACGAGCTCGTCACGCGCACGCGAGTCCACCTCGTACTGCGTGCACAACTCACTCTGCAGAGCCAGTTGCTTGCGCAAGTAACAATCAGGTCATCCTCTCATGACCTCTTCTTGAAGTGCTTCGCAGCCTCGGCGTGGTGGCGTGGCGGGGATCATTGTCTACGGTGTATAGTATGTTGTGGCGTTTGCGCAGAACAGGTCCAGCTCGGGAGTTGCGTTGGAGTACACGACAAGCTGCGATGTAGACTCATCGTTGATTTCCACTTCTGGAGTCTGGTCCGTGCTGCGGATCATTGTCTGGAAGACCGTGTCACCAAGTGTGCAGCTCCCTGTTCTTCGCCTTGGCCTGTCGCTGGCTGGGCGTTCTTTGCATTTCTGAGGTTGGCAGGGAGATTGAAACCATCACCCAATTTCACCATCACAGTCGACATTGCAAATTCACCACAGGATTTGACAGACGCCGTCCTGCGAACAAGTTGTACCTCGCACAACATCTTATCGTTGGCCAGGGAGCATCGGACCACACGCCATTGATGGGGCGAAGTTCTTATCATCGCTGAATATTTCGATTGTTGGTAGGACTCCCGTGCGGAGCAATATCCAACGGGGTGGAGACACACTCGCTGATTATATCCAGCGATGGCTCAGCCGCCTCTCTGACCGTGCCTTCGACTCCAGGTCTTTTGCGTGGCTTGACCACATTTGCCCAGCTTTGGTATTACACGGGGGGCGATATTTACACCTCGAGAGTCCCGTTAAAACCTCGGATAACCCTGCATTTGCACGCCATTTTCTCAAGTTTAGTGTAGATTTATGACTCTTGATTGATTTGCACAGCCCTATCGGGGTTTTATGCTCGATGCAGCACGACACTTGTAAGCTTCCTTCGTTTTATTTCCTCATAATCTCAACCCATGCACGACATCTACATCATCATAGTTTCCCTATACCCGACATACAACGAACCCTAGATGCTATGAGTTATGTCAAGGCCCGCTCTGCCTCTCGATATGGTTGTTCGTCTTAACCACGCTCTTCGACAGATCAACATGTTCTGTTGGCACATCAGACAGCCAAAGCTTTCCCCTCTCTATTGCCGAGTTTCCCGAACTGGGGCATATTCGTCGAACGAGGTGTACACCCCCGGCGACGTGCAAGATATTGTCGTATATGCCGGTGCCGTGAGCACGACCCTCCCCTCACGTAGAGTGTACCCTGACCAGACTCCCTCTGTAGCGAGGCATTGACTTCCTAATGGTGGGCTTTCCCCGCCCCAATACGCAGGCTGTATGTACCATCAAATAACATGCAGGAGATAGACACCCCAGGTCATACTGCAGCTATTTCCGCCTCACACCCGGAATATATCGCGTGTAACTCCGCCAATGAACCTCCTGCTGGCCAACTGCGCATTGCATCCCCCGGAGTGGCCAACTTCACTGCTTCGCTCATCTCTGTCGTGGCGAAGACTCTGCCATCAAAATTTTCAGCGTGGCGATGAATGGAACACGAACTGTTATGCGAACGACAACGAGACACAGGCAGAATTGAAGCGAAGTGGACAGACGCTGGAGGAAGTGTTGGATGTTTTCACGCAGGGGATGCATCATGCACTTTTGGCGGTGGGGAAGACGCCTGTTGTGTGGGAAGGTCGGTTAGTGCTGACACGATGTCCTGTTTGCTCACAACATTGTTGTTAGAAATTGTTTTAAATCACAAAGTGACTTTGGATAAGAACACTGTCATGTTCGTGTTGCCAAATTTTCGGGACCAAAATTCCACGCTGGACGCTTTGGGTTTGGATCTCATCCAACAGTGCCGCTGCCGTGGTCGCAAAGAACTTCCGGATTATTCTTGCGCCCTCCAACTATTTCTGCTTGGTTCACAAACACATGAACTTTTGAAATGCGGTAGTCCGGTTTAGACGTGTATCAATAGGACTGCGGAGGTGGCTGGGAAATAGCCCAACCAGGTAAATTATTTACTGACTAACGAGATGTCATGACTTACCTCTGATACTAATAATAGCTGTGATCCATTCAAAACTTGGTCAGAGGTATGGTTTTTTTCTCCTGTTTCTATTTTCCGCAGCAATATATGCAGAGTTCCATTTGGTAACAGGAGGCGAAGAGCTTTTCCTCGAAAGTGGTTTGTTAGCCACCGTAAAGGCAGAAGACCTGTGCGAATCTGGTGCATTGATCCCTCCCGATGGCGATGCCGGTGGACCCGGTTCCCCGTCTTTCTCCTTCACCCCCATCCCCAGGATTTCTTCCGGCGACTTCAAGTTCGAGAGTCCTTCGCACCCTCCCTTGCAGCCATGCAGTGCTATCTTCGATTCATATTCCACAGCACCATTCTCTATCGAATCACCTCACCGCCACTCACCCTTACCTTCAAACAACGAAATCGGGAGCGTGGTGCTCTCGTCATCGCCTGTATCACGCAGCTCGCCCTCATCAACCTTTACTTTCGAACACCGAGATGTCCAACACAGCTTCTACATCTGCTGTGACGTTTTTCAACATGGAATGTGAAGCCAATTCCTATCCGCCAGTGAGTCGCGGTGCATCTTCTGGGTCATCGCAGGTCGCAAACTGGAAACTCCCGTGAACCGAGCACGTTTCTTCAATCAGGCTCCTTCCACGAGGCAAAGTAGTGTTTTTCCATCACCTACATCCCCAACAACAAACAAAATATCCAGCCTGTGCCTTTGGGCTGAGGGAATGTCATCATACAACTTGTCATTCGACGCCTTGAGAGCCACATCTCTCCGTTCACTCTCACCGATCACCATTCAAATTAAACTATCCCTCCCATCAATTGACAATATTCATAGCCTGCCCACACTCCATGGTTTTCATGGTTCCATCACTTTCAATGCCCCATGGCCTTCTTCAGCCAAGTGCGTTACCGGGTCTATGTTGGAAAGGCTCGCATCTCCGAGGAGGCCGAAACTCTTCAACTAGTCCCGTCTAGTATATCTATGGCGATATGGCGAAGGTTCCTTCACACAGAATCGTCTCTCAGCAGGAGTCGATGGCTTGATGCAAGTACACATACACCACAGATGTTTTCCACATGCTCGCCGTATACTGATCCACGTGTCTATTAATTAGCTTTGCAGACCACTATAACACAGGAATTCATCATTGACGGCCATCTTCTAGCCCTCGTCTTCTACGACCTGGAACGGAGAGCCAGCAGTTCTTCACCGGCCGCCCAACTCACAGGATTCACTCCATACCGGACTGACGATACCGCTGCCGTACATGTCCCCAAATATTGCCTTTCCCTTAATCCATTTCCCTCCCACGAACTCATTTTAGCCGATTTTGGTGGATATCAACTTCCAGTCATACACCTTTGATCCTCTCGTAAACATCATCTCATCACAGACGCAACTTGTTCTTGGCGGTAAGACCGTGTTTCGTCTGCTGAAAATTTTGTCACATAATTAAAAATCTCGCCTTGTCGATGCAGGCGAACAATTGCTTTGGACCGAATAATCTTCTCCAGAGAACCTCGATTCGATCGTCTGGCCTTGCGCCGCCAGCTCCGCTGAGGTTTTCTGGACGGGGCGACGCCCCCCAGTGGTCGCGTGCGTAACATTGCTAGCGCGCTTCCGCGGTTGCACGACTTACAGTACCGGATGGTGTGCCGGGACATCAAGGCTATCTCGTTGCAGCCGTATTGGTGTGTGTTGAGGCCTGGAACTTGTGATGTTGGCGCTTGGAGTGAAACTCCGACTGGACATGCGTTTAATAAGACGTCTATGGGTCTAACTTTTTTTTCTACAGACTTGAATTGACTTAGAAGTGCCTTGGATAGTGAAGGCACCTGGCTCCACAAAAGCGTGTAAGGAGACTCTTCGACATCCATAGTCTCATTATCACATTTCCTCTTTCCGCGGATATTGGAATCGGCATCCTTGGCTTGAGGATGGCCGCTATAGACGGCTGTCTGGTTGAGAAGCACGACATAGGTTGCCCAAACTTCAAGGCGGACTGTCTCTTCGCGATCACCAAAGCGGGAGATGAGGACAGGTGACACTTCCTTGTATATCGACACAAGAAGTTCTGGGCGCGTGCTCACAATGGCCGCCAGCAATTTGGTGGCTGACCGGCGTATTTTGTAAGAAGTGTCTTCGTCGTCAGAGTACCTGATCCAAGACCATGTTTCAGAGGCAAAATGTAATTGAGATATATATTACACTCACCCATCGAGCCCTGCGTCATCGTCGTCATCATCGCCTTCGGCGTCAGCCATGTCTTCGTCTTCATCTCCCTCATCACCAGCATAATTCTGTTGTTACAATGGTCAACAGGAATGAAAACATCGATTGTCGTGCCAAGAACTTACCGGATCATGTTTAATGAACTGATTCCCAACCAGCACGATTGAGTTGAGGAAGAGTGATCTCGGCAGGGCACCGAAGTACGAGTGCTTCCAGAGCCTGCCATATCTTCACGTCAGTACGATGACTTGCCTTGATGAACACAAATTTGCCTGAAGTCCACTCTCTCGGAGCTCGTCATCTTTTTGAACTGCTTTCAAAATCCCCGGAACGATATCTCCCAGTACAGGCGCAATTTGCAATGCTGAATGTCTCGCCACAGCCGCCACGAGCTGCGAAGTTGTGCGTTGCTTTTCTACACTTGCCGAAGTGGTAAGAAAGGGGTACACAAAGGATTTCAGAAGTCCCCCAAATAGCTCGGGTTGAGATGTTGGGATGAACTGCGCGAGGGTGATGATGGCGCGTTTTCGAACAACCGGACGTTGGTGGGCCAACAAAGGAGCTAGAACGGTTAGTGGTTGTGGGTTTAAAGTGGTGCTGGATAGGTTGGAGGGGAATCGGCTGATTAGGATGGACAGAATAGAGAGGGTTTCAATCAGTGTTTCAGGTGGGGTATCTGGCTGTAATGGTGTTATATTAGTTGAGGACTGCCGAACGTGGTGGAAACAATACATACATTGGATACTTGTGCAAGAAGTTTGGGTGTTAACTTGGCGCACGCCATCGCAGCAATCTTCCCATCTGGCGGTAGCTCGGCAGTGATGGTCTTCAACGCTATGGTATGACTCAACTAAGGAAATTTGCTTTCGGCCGTGGCAAGCTGGAAGCGCTTCAAGCTCAAGCCCAAGCTCTAGATCTAGCTCAAGGCCTTGGCCTCAAGCTTCATCATGATGAAGCCAAGTTCACCGTTTCAACGTCGCGCAGGATAGAGCGTACTCTTTGGATTGCCGTGGATGATCGTCGAGGGGTCGGGTAGTGTCTGAAGAGGCACGAGCGAGTGAGTTTTGTGAGTTTGTTGTCAGTCGCACTATTACTGATTTAAAGTAAACTCCGATTTTTTCTTTCTTTTCCCCCATCAGACTAAGACATTACTACCTTCGTCAGATCCGCGCTGTTTCTAGTAGTTTCTCGCCTACTCAGTATTCCAACCATTTCTATCTTGTCCTATGTCATTCAACCGCGCTCAACATATCCAGATGAACGCCTGCACCCTGAATGACTTCAGAGGTGATCAATTTAATATCAGTAAGTCCGAGTCCCATTACCCCGGAATGAAACCATACTGACGGATTCATAGCGATCGGCCGGCTACCAGACGACCAGTCCGAGGCGGGGCAAGAGAAACAGTGGCGAAAGGCGGCGGAAAGGCGCGAAGCGCATTTGAAACGGGAAATCTACCATTTGAAACGGGAAATTAAGCTGTATGTTCTCATGTCCGTTTCTCTAAACGGATAGTTGACCCTCCCTGACAGTGTCTTATTTTTTTTCTATTCTCTCTTCATCCTGCTCTTGCTTCTTATTTCAAGGTTGTGGAAGATGTTTTGAGGTACAATAAATGATCCCTTGGCTTAATTTCTGCATGTCAACTCACTTCAGCATTTGCTGAAGTTACTGTGAGTACAATGTATTTTAATTCACCAGCAAGGAAGTAACTGATCCAAAGGGATGGGCCAACATTTAAATTGACCAGGCGTCATTGGCCTAAACGCTGCCGCATTTAGATTAAAACTAAATCTGCACTCCCCGTCCCCTGTGCCCATTCCGGCTCCCCATTCCGGCTCCCCTGCTCTCCGGTTGCCACCTGTTCTGTCTCGCCACCCCCTCCCCAGCACTAGCACAGACGGCCACTCATACTCTCCCCGTGCAATCCGCCTCCTCTCTGCCCACCCACCCTTCCCCTCCATCATCTCCCCCTCTGCTCTTTGCGCCTCACTATACCCATATCCCTGCCGCCCCAACGAACCTGGCTCCCCATGGATCCCCGTTCCTTCGCCTGCATCTGCGTCTACGCCATCCCCAAATGGCAATCGCCGTACACAAACTGCGAACAGCACGACGCCACACGCCCAAGCGTCCGTTGCACGTGCATCGTATCCGCGGCCAGCCGTGACGAGCTCTGGAGTGGTGTAGGCCTCGCTGCCACAGCGGGTGCGTAGGCGAGGCGCACGGGGATCCACAAAACGCGCCAGTCCAAAATTGCCTAGCTGCGTCAATATGCGTGAGGATGGGGGCAGCGGGTCTAGGGGGGCAACGAGGAGGATATCTGCGTGTGCAGAGAAAAAATATTAAGAGGGTGAATGTGATGGTGGAAACAAGATATGCTCACTTTCAAGCTTGATGTCGCGGTGCACGAGCCCGACGCTGTGCATCCATGCAACGGCACTACAGAGCTCGCACCACATACGCTGGAGCGTGCTCTCGCTCAGGGCACCCCACGCACCATCGTTGTTGACGAGAGTGAGGAGGTCTCCACCAACGAGGTGGGGGAGCACGAGGACGTGGTGGGTCGACGTCGAGAACGCACCAAGGAGTGCCGGATGTGCGATGTGCTGCAGCGCTGTCAGCCATTAGTAATCCCATTGGATATAACACGAGTATTAAAAAATTCAAAGAAAAAAGGTGCACACCCGGAGGACCTCCACCTCCCTGACGAACCCGACGCGTGTGCGGTCGCTGTTGCGGTCACGATCTTGCTCGCGTGCCCTAGGCATTGTCTTGACCGCGACAAGCCGTGAGCCCACCCTTACATCCACCCTGCGAAGATCCGAACCGGATTCGGCGGACTTGGTGATGCCAAGTCCCCGGAGGGCCTCCATGACTGGAGTCGTGCCAGCAATGTGAGCACCTTTTGGATATGCCCCTACACGCGTCGTCGGCAAGCCAGACACTGCTGAACGCGCCCTGGCCAAGAGTACGCACGAGTATGAGAGTGATGTGGGGCGGGCCGACTGCCGGGGGTGTGAGAGGAAAGAATAGATCCGGGGACGAGAGCAGAGTCCGGGTTCTCTGGATAATATACAGGGTCTATGGGTGGTGGAGGTGGTAGGGAGGCGGAGGTGGAAGTGGAAGACGGAGAAGACGAAAGAGAGGGGACCAGGGACGGTGGGCAGGGGGGGGACTCTGCGTCAAACGAGATAGGGGACGAGATGAGGAGGTGTTCAGTGTCAAGGTCAAGGAAGTCACGTTTATGTTGATGGAGATCGGTGGGGATGTCGATGGCGAGATTGGTGAGGTAGCGCGAGGGGAAAAGGCGAGAGAGAGCTGGGAGACGTGTTGGGATTGTGAGAGACGCAGGATCTTGGTGGGTGGGTACAGAGTCGAGGGAGGAGGATTTGTAGTGATGATGATTGGGTGGGGGCACTGGCGAAGGGGGGCGGGTACTAAAGGGGCTTCCAAAAAATGCAGACGTCTTGCTTGAGGGCGTGCTCGGGATGCTGGAGGAGGGCCGAGCGATATGCACAGTGAGGGGATAGAGGGGAGAGACAATACGGAGATGTCAGAGAAGGTGGAGGAGACAGACGGGGAGGTACCGAAGAGGGACAGGGCCCGGGAGAGTTGAGGGAGGGCGCTAGGGAGGACGGTGAGTGGGGGTGACATCCTCGACGACAGGCCTGTTGAGGGTGCTGTGCTCGGTTAGTGGTAGTCGTCATAATGGTGATAGTGGTGGTGGTAGAGGAGGGAAGTGGCAAGGACGGAACGAACGAAAAAATGTTAAGTCCCATGACATCATAGGCATACAGTGCGGTTCTCGTATTTATTCTTGTATTGGATACATCTTGTCTTAGTTACACAAAAAAAGAGTTTTTGTGAGTACGAGTCTACAAGAACATAAGTCTCTATTTTTGGTTAGTTTATTCATTTTTAATCGTTGTCTTTTCTCTCGAAACGATTTTATTATTTGCAACCCAATTTAAAAGGACTTATCATATCTAAATCTTTTTAAAACTTGCGACTTTTCACTGGGATTTGTCGTCTACCGATGTAATAACACAGGGTGCACAGTAGCATACCATGTCACACAGTATCTTGAAAGTACTTGACAAGTATACTAAATATCATTACCGTAACATTCAACATGGTATTGTAACAGTATTCAGACATAAACTACAATACTTGTGCTCAAATTCATCTGAAGGTATGAAGGCAAATGAGACTTATACCCTTTCAATAACATCAAGCCTTTTGTTTCACTACTTTTACTGTAGCTACAGCAAAGTACTGTATAGTTCAGATAGAATACTTGCAGCCTAAGATGAATAAAAGTATTAAACTAGTAAGGAAGTTGTGCCACTTTCACTACTAGGATACCTTTTGAATCCTTTCAAGATACAGTGTGAAATAGTATAGTACTGTTGCCATATTGTAGATTTAAGATACTGTGTCAATACTTTTAAGATACTGTTTCAGTACTTTTATTATAAAAGTATCTTAAAAGTATTGACACAGTATCTTAAATCCACAATATGGCAATAGTACTATACTATTTCACACTGTATCTTGAAAGGATTCAAAAGGTATCCTAGTAGTGAAAGTGGCACAACTTCCTTACTAGTTTAATACTTTTATTCATCTTAGGCTGCAAGTATTCTATCTGAACTATACAGTACTTTGCTGTAGATACAGTAAAAGTAGTGAAACAAAAGGCTTGATGTTATTGAAAGGGTATAAGTCTCATTTGCCTTCATACCTTCAGATGAATTTGAGCACAAGTATTGTAGTTTATGTCTGAATACTGTTACAATACCATGTTGAATGTTATGGTAATGATATTTAGTATACTTGTCAAGTACTTTCAAGATACTGTGTGACATGGTATGCTACTGCGCACCCTGTGTAATAGATATTTATTTGCCAGAAATGAATTCACATTAAAATAATTCCAGTCCATGGTAACCCCATCCATGCACTGCCAGGAATGCTGGCACTATGATAAGGACATACTAAGGCCATATCATTATGCCAGTAAATGATAAAATGTTGCCATTCCGCCACTGAAATGGTAATACCAGATATTTATTTACCAGCACGATATTACATGAGCTAAGCCTAAAATAATTCTGCGCCAAGGTAAGAAGAGGTAATATTAGATCAGTGGCTGGGCGGCTGATTAGCAATTGTCAACTCCGCCGTGCCTTACCGGGGTCTCCACGTTTTCCTGATGGGGGGTAGAACTCTGGTAGGGGGGGGGGCATGAGGAGAGGTGGGGTCAGCGCGGGGCAATGGGGCTGAACAGATGCGCGATTTCGTGCTCATCCGACCCCATTGGGTCCTACCTGACTGTGTGTGGCGGGGTTTGGTGATCCGAGGTCCCAGGGTAGAGATCTGGGAAGGGGGGGGGTATGAGGAGAGATGGGGTTAGCGCGGGTCAACGGGGTGGAACGAACTCACCATTTCGTGCTCATCCGACCCCTTTTAGACCTACCTGACTGTGTGTAGTGGGGTTTTGCGATCCGAGGTCCGGGGGTAGAGAACTGGTAGGGGGGGGGGTATGAGGAGAGATTGGGTCAGCGCGAGCAAACGGGGTTGAACGAACGAACGATTTCATGCTCCTTCGACCCCATTTGGTCCCTTCTAGCCGTGTGTGGTGGGGATTGGCCGTCCGACGTCCGGGGGTAGAGATCTGGGAGGGGGGGTTTGGGGAGAGGTGGGGCCAGCGTGGTCCAACGGGGTCGAACGAAGGCGCGGTTTTGCGCTCATCCGACCCCAGAGGGTCCTATCCGTGTGTTTGTGGAGGGGTTTGGTGTTCCGAGTGCCCGGGGTAGAGATCTGGGAGGGGGGGGATGATGGGAGATGGGGCCAGCGTCGGTCAACGGGGTCGAACGAATGCGCGGTTTCGTGCTCGTCTGACCCCATTGGGTCCCATCCAACTGTGTATGGCGGGGATTGGCCGTCCGAGGCCTGGGGGTAGAGATCTGGTAGGGGGGGTATGGGGCAAGAGGGGGTCAGTGTGGGCCAACGGGGACGAATGAACGCACCATTTTGCGCTCATTCACGCCCAATGGATCCCTTCTGCATGTGTGGGGCGGCGTTTGGCCGTCCGAAGTCAGGGGGTAGAGATCTGGTATGGGGGGTATGGGGAAAGAGGGGGTCAGTGCGGGCCAACGGGGCTGCGGAAACGCACGGTTTTGTTCTCAATCGACCCAAATCGGTCCTTTCTGAGTGTGTACGGCGGGGTTTGGCCATCCGAGCTCCCGGGGTAGAGATCTGGTATGGGGGGTATGGGGAAAGAGGGGGTCAGTGCGGGCCAACGGGGCTGCGGAAACGCACGGTTTTGTTCTCAATCGACCCAAATCGGTCCTTTCTGAGTGTGTACGGCGGGGTTTGGCCATCCGAGCTCCCGGGGTAGAGATCTGGTATGGGGGGTATGGGGAAAGGTGGGGTCAAGGTGGGGCAACGGGGTCGAATGGACGGATGATTTTGCGCTCCACAGACACCATTGGGACCCTCCTGTGTCTGTACGGCGGGGAATGGCGATCCGAGGTCCCGGGGTAGAGTTCTGGGTTGGGGGCATGAGGAAAGGTTAGGTCAGCGTGGGCAAACGGGGCCGCGGGAACTCACCATGTTGGGCCCAACTGACCCCAATGGGTCCCCTCTCGTCGCCTGTGGTGGGGATTGGCAGTCCGGGGTGCAGGGATGAACCTCTGGTATGGGGGATGTTGGGCTCCGCTTCGTGTCGCAGCCAAAATGGCTTGCACCCAAAACGGCTCGGCTTCGCCTCGCTAGGGGACAGAGGCCTCGCGTGGCTAAGCAAGCGAGACCACGAGAGTATAAGCGACGAAACGTGGCGACACGCGAGCAAAACGCGAGCATAACCGAATACCCACGCCACAGACCCCCCACTGTCCCCTTCCTTTTAGACTAGATGGTACCCGAGCGTTGCCTCGGTGTTAGTTAGTTTTATTTGTTTTATTCAGTGTTATTTTATTTTATTTTATTTTATGGTACATTGATTTGAATTTATTTGAATTTATTGAATTTATGTCAATTTATGTCAATTTATTTGCATTTATTGAATTTATGTGAATTTATTGGAATTTATTGGAATTTATTTGAATTTATTGTACTTTTACTTATGTGATTTTCTTTCAACTTTTATTGTAATTTATGGTAACTTTTTTTCCTACATTGTGACTTCATTTCGTTTCAGTTCATTTTATTTTACTTTATTTTATTTTAAATTTCTTTCCTACAGTGTCAATGATTTTCTTGTATTTTATTTTATCTCCAAGGTATTTTCTGCATTTTTGTTGTCCGTATTTATTAGAATAGCTATTTCAAATTTACAGTTTTTGTGTCACTGATGTATATGAATGAAGGAAACATCCACCTGCAGCACCCATCCTGCAGTGGCTACTCATAGCAGAGTTACATGCTTTTTGTGCCACTGATGTTTGTTCGCTTCGCTTACAAACACCCATAGCACCTGTTCTCCAGTGGCTACTCCCAGCAACATTACATGCTTTTGTGCCACTGATGTTTGTTCGCTTCGCTCACAAACACCCGTAGCACCCGTTCTGCAGTAGCTCTCACAGCAGAGTTACACACATTTGGTAGTGCTCCATCATGTAGGCTATTTGTTACTGATAATAATAATTTTTTCTATGTCAGAGTCAGCCATACCAATTTCTTACAATAATAAATATATTCATAATTTAATTCTATGGTACAGTTGTATGAGGTGGAGGTGGTCAGCCAGTGGAAAAAGAGCAGAGCATCCAGTATAATGACTACATGGAGGGGGATGGCAATCTGAAAGCTGGGGGTAGAGATCTGGAAGAGGGGGGGGTATGAGGAGAGGTGGGGGCAGCGCGAGGGAATTGGACCGAACGGAGGCGCGATCTCATGCTCAAACGACCCCAGTTGGTCCCATCCCTGTGTATGTGGCGGGGTTTGGGGATCCGAGGTCCGGGGGTAGAGATCTGGGAGGGGGGGGGGTATGAGGAGAGGTGGGGCCAGCGTGGGCCAACAGGGTGGAACTCACTCACAATGGCATGTTCAAACGACCCCAAAGGGTCATAACCGTCCGCGTGCAGGGGATTTGGCCATCCGATGTCCGGGGGTAGAGATCTGGTAGGGGGGGGGGGGGGTATCAGGGGAGGTGGGGCCAGCGTGGGTCAACGGGGTCGAACAAATGCGCGGTTTCATGCTCGTCCGACCCCATTGGGTCCCATCCAACTGTGTATGGCGGGGATTGGCCGTCCGAGGCCCGGGGGTAGAGATCTGGTAGGGGGGGTACGGGGCAAGAGGGGGTCAGCGCGGGCCAACGGGGACGAAAGTACCCTCGATTTTGTGCTCAACTGACCCCAATGGGTCCCCTCTACGTGTGTACGGCGGGGAATGGCGATCCGAGGTCCCGGGGTAGAGTTCTGGGTTGGGGGCATGAGGAATGGTTAGGTCAGCGTGGGCAAACGGGGCCGCGGGAACTCACCATGTTGGGCCCAACTGACCCCAATGGGTCCCCTCTCGTCGTCTGTGGTGGGGATTGGCAGTCCGGGGTGCAGGGATGAACCTCTGGTATGGGGGATGTTGGGCTCCGCTTCGCGTCGCAGCCAAAATGGCTTGCACCCAAAACGGCTCAGCTTCGCCTCGCTAGGGGACAGAGGCCTCGCGCGTGGCTGCGCACGCGAGCATAAGCGACAAAACGCGAGCATACGCGAAATACACGAAAAAACGCGACCATAACCGATCCTCCCACGCCACTGACCCCCCATTATCCCCTTCCTTTTAGACTAGATGGTACCCGAGCGTTGCTTCGGTGCTAGTTAGTTTCATTTTATTTTATTTTATGGTAAATTTATTTGAATTTATTTGAATTTATTGAATTTATGTGAATTTATTTGAATTTATTGAATTTATTGAATTTATGTGAATTTATTGAATTTATTTGTGAATTTATTTGAATTTATTGAATTTATGTGAATTCATTGGAATTTATTGGAATTTATTGGAATTTATTTGACTTTATTGTACTTTTACTTATGTTACCTTTTCTCATAATTTATTGTAACTTTGTTTCCTACAGTGTGACTTTGTTTTGTTTCTGTTCATTTTATTTTACTTTATTTTATTTTAAATTTCTTTCCTACAGTGTCAATGATTTTTATTTTATTTTATTTTATCTCCAATGTATTTTCCGAGTCTGGGTTTTCTTTGTCAGTATTTATTAGAATAGCTATCTCAAATTTACAGTTTTTGTGTCACTGATGTATGTGAATGAAGGAAATGTCCACCTGCAACACCCGTGCTGCAGTGGCTACTCACAGCAGAGTTACATGCTTTTGGTGCCACTGATGTTTGTTCGCTTCGCTCACAAACACCCGTAGCACCCGTTCTCCAGTGGCTACTCATAGCCAAGTTACATGCTTTTGTGCCACTGATGTTTGTTCGCTTCGCTCACAAACACCCATAGCACCCGTTTTGCAGTGGCTGCTCATAGCAGAGTTACACACATTTGGTAGCACCTTGCTCCATAATTGTGCATTTGGTTATTGATAATAATAATTTTTTCCATGTCAAAGTTAGCCAAACCAATTTCTTATAATAATAAATATATTCATAATTCAATTCTATGGTACAGTGGTATGAGGTGGAGGTGGGTCAGCCAGTGGAAGCAGAGCATCCAGAATAATCAAAATAATAACTACTTGGAGGTGGGGATGGCAATCTGAAAGCTGGGGGTAGAGATCTGGAGGGGGGGGTATTAGGAGAGGTGGGGCAAGCGCGGGCCAACGGGGTGGAACTCACTCACAATGTCGGGCTCAAATGACCCCATGTGGTCATAACCGTCTGGGTGCGGCAGGAATTGGCGATCCGAGGTCCGGGGGTAGAGATCTGGTAGGGGGGGGGGGGTATGAGGGGAGGTGGGGCCAGCGTGGGTCAACGGGGTCGAACGAATGCGCGGTGTCGCGCTCGTCCGACCCCATTGGGTCCCATCCAACTGTGTGTGGCGGGGATTGGCTGTCCGAGGTCCGGGGATAGAGATCTGGTAGGGGGGGTATGGGGAAAGAGGGGGTCAGCGCGGGTCAACGGGGCTGCGGGAACTCGCCATTTTGCGCTCCACAGACCCCAATGGGTCCCTCCTGTGTCTGTACAGCAGGGAATGGCGATCCGAGGTCCCGGGGTAGAGTTCTGGGTTGGGGGCATGAGGAAAGGTTAAGTCAGCGTGGGCAAGCGGGGCCGCGGGAACTCACCATGTTGGGCCCAACTGACCCCAATGGGTCCCCTCTCGTCGTCTGTGGTGGGGATTGGCAGTCCGGGGTGCAGGGATGAACCTCTGGTATGGGGGATGTTGGGCTCCGCTTCGCGTCGCAGCCAAAATGGCTTGCACCCAAAACGGCTCGGCTTCGCCTCGCTAGGGGACAGAGGCCTCGCGCGTGGCTGCGCACGCGAGCATAAGCGACAAAACGCGAGCATACGCGAAATACGCGAAAAAACGCGAGCATAAGCGACAAAACGCGAGCATACGCGAAATACGCGAAAAAACGCGAGCATAACCGATCCTCCCACGCCACTGACCCCCCATTGTCCCCTTCCTTTTAGACTAGATGGTACCCGAGCGTTGCTTCGGTGTTAGTTAGTTTTGTTTTATTTTATTTTATGCTAAATTTATTTGAATTTATTTGAATTTATTGAATTTATGTGAATTTATTTGAATTTATTGAATTTCTGTGAATTTGTTGGAATTTATTGGGATTTACTTGAATTTATTTGAATTTATTGTACATTTACTTATGTGATTTTCTTTCACATTTTATCGTAATTTATTGTAAATTTGTTTCCTACAGTGTGACTTCATTTCGTTGCAGTTCATTTTATTTTACTTTATTTTGTTTTGAATTTCTTTCCTACAGTGTCAATGATTTTTATTTTATATTATTTTATCTCCAATGTATTTTCTGGGTTTTCTTTGTCAGTATTTATCAGAATAGCTATCTCAAATTCACAGTTTTTGTGTCACTTATGTATGTGAATGAAGGAAATGTCCACCTGCAACACCCGTGCTGCAGTGGCTACTCACAGCAGAGTTACATGCTTTTGGTGCCACTGATGTTTGTTCGCTTCGCTCACAAACACCCGTAGCACCCGTTCTCCAGTGGCTACTCATAGCCAAGTTACATGCTTTTGTGCCACTGATGTTTGTTCGCTTCGCTCACAAACACCCGTAGCACCCGTTCTCCAGTGGCTACTCATAGCCAAGTTACATGCTTTTGTGCCACTGATGTTTGTTCGCTTCGCTCACAAACACCCATAGCACCCGTTTTGCAGTGGCTGCTCATAGCAGATTTACACACATTTGGTAGCACCTTGCTCCATAATTGTGCATTTGGTTATTGATAATAATAATTTTTTCCATGTCAAAGTTAGCCAAACCAATTTCTTATAATAATAAATATATTCATAATTTAATTCTATGGTACAGTGGTATGAGGTGGAGGTGGGTCAGCCAGTGGAAGCAGAGCATCCAGAATAATCAAAATAATAACTACGTGGAGGTGGGGATGGCAATCTGAAAGCTGGGGGTAGAGATCTGGAGGGGGGGGTATTAGGAGAGGTGGGGGCAGCGCGAGGCAATGGGACTGAACGGGGGCGCGATTTCATGCTCAAACGACCCCAGTGGGTCCCATCCGCGTGTATGTGGCGGGGTTTTACGATCCGAGAGCTGGGGGTAGAGATCTGGGAGGGCGGGTCGGTATAAAGAGAGGTGGGGAAAGCACAGGCCAACGGGGTGGAACTCACTCACAATGTCGTGCTCAAACGACCCCATGTGGTCCTAACCGTCTGTGTGCGGCGGGGTTTGGTGTTCCGAGGGCCCGGGGTAGAGATCTGGGAGGGGGGGGGGGGTATGGGGAGAGGTGGGGCCAGCGTGGGCCAACGGGGTCGAACGAACGAACGGTTTCGTGCTCGTCCGACCCCATTGGGTCCCATCCAACTGTGTGTGGCGGGGATTGGCTGTCCGAGGTCAGGGGGTATAGATCTGGTAGGGGGGGTATGGGGAAAGGTGGGGTCAGCGTGAGGCAACGGGGATGAACGTACCCTCGATTTTGTGCTCAACCGACCCCAATGGGTCCCTTCTAAGTGTGTACGGCGGGGTTTGGTGTTCCGAGGGCCCGGGGTAGAGATCTGGGAGGGGGGGGGGTATGGGGAGAGGTGGGGCCAGCGTGGGCCAACGGGGTCGAACGAATGCGCGGTTTCGCACTCGTCCGACCCCATTGGGTCCTATCCAACCGTGTGTGGCGGGGATTGGCCGTCCAAGGTCCCGGGGTAGAGATCTGGTATGGGGGGTATGGGGAAAGAGGGGGTCAGCGCGAGGCGACGGGGATGAACGAACGCTAGATTGTGTGCTCAACCGACCCCAATGGGTCCCTTCTACGTGTGTACAGCGGGGATTGGCCGTCCGAGGTCCCGGGGTAGAGATCTGGTAGGGGGGGTATGGGGCAAGAGAGGGTCAGTGCGGGCCAACGGGGATGAACCAACGCTCGATTTTGCGCTCAATCACTCCCAATGGGTGCCTTCTGCATGTGTGTGGCGGGGTTTGGCCATCCGAGCTCCCGGGATAGAGATCTGGTATGGGGGGTATGAGGAAAGAGGGGGTCAGTGTGGGCCAACGGGGTCGCGCGAACGGAACATTTTGCGCTCAATCACCCCCAATGGGTCCCTCCTGTGTCTGTACGGCGGGGAATGGCGATCCGAGGTCCCGGGGTAGAGTTCTGGGTTGGGGGCATGAGGAAAGGTTAGGTCAGCGTGGGCAAACGGGGCCGCGGGAACTCACCATGTTGGGCCCAACTGACCCCAATGGGTCCCCTCTCATCGTCTGTGGTGGGGATTGGCAGTCCGGGGTGCAGGGATGAACCTCTGGTATGGGGGATGTTGGGCTCCGCTTCGCGTTGCAGCCAAAATGGCAAGAATGTCTGACCGCCCCCAGATTTGTCCACGGGACATTGTCCATAAGTCCACCCGGCCATTACAAAGCTTTGGTGTTGTTTGTTGCGCCATACGGCTGAGCTTGAATGCTAAGAGCTCGTTCGGCTACCCCAAATTAGATCCACATCGCCTTGGAAGTGAGGAATATGCCGGTTTATGTTAGGCGGAGATTCAAACTTATGGCAGGCAGCACTTGTATCTAATCGATATGATTCCTCGTTGAGAGTCTCTCTCATGGACCACCAACAACGACTTGAAATGCGGCGACGCATTCACCGTATCATCCTCCTTGTTGTTAGTATCATCTTGAGTGCTACCGCTGGCATCATAGAAACGGTATATTCTCGGCACCAGTATCACACATCTGCCCTCTCCGGTTATGCCTGGGTCCTCGAACTGCTCACCGGCCACCCAGAACGCATCCGGTGTGAATTAGGCATGCATAAACATGTCTTCCTTGCCATCATAGATGAGCTTCGTGAACTTGGATACGGAGATTCTCGTTCTGTCACCCTGGAAGAGCAACTGGCGATTTTCCTATACATTTCTGTCACTGGATTGTCGATCCGGCATGCAGGTGAACGTTTCCAACATGCAAACGAGACGATGTCAAGGTAAGTTGCCATTCTGATTATAAAAAAAAGATCTCAAGCCTTTTTGGCAGATATTTCCGCAAAATGCTAAATATATTCTCTTCTGCACCCCTCTATACACGACATGTTCGTCAACCGAAAGCACAGGACCATGTTCCTTCCAAGATACGCCAAAACCCCAAGTTTTACCCATATTTTAAGGATGCAGTAGGAGCCTTGGACGGCTCTCACATCCACAGCGCCCCACAAGCATCCGAGCGAGCATTCCACCGCAACCGCAAAGGCTTCCTCTCTCAAAACTGTTTATTTGGTTGTTCCTTCGATTTAAAGTTCATCTATTCGCTCACTGGCTGGGAAGGCGCCACAACGGATGCCCGGTTGTTTGAAGACGCAACAACCCACGATCTACATATCCCACCTGGTAAATACTTCTTAGGCGATGGAGGTTTCCCAGCACATCCATCCCTACTCATTCCATATCGCCATGAGCGATATCACCTTGCCGAATGGGGTCGGTCTCGTCTTCGGTAGTTTATTTTTACTTTTAACTGTATATGATACTAATGTTGCTAAATTAGACCTACAAATAAACGGGAGCTCTTCAATCTTCGACATTCATCGGCCCGCAACGTTATCGAGCGGATCTTTGGCGTTCTGAAACGCCGTTTCCGCATCCTCCTCATTGCACCTGAGTACAACATGGATATTCAAGCTCGAATCCCATCAGCCCTCTGTGTGATCCACAATTGCATCCGTGAACATGATCCTGAAGAAGGACCGCTTGAAAGCAACACTTTCCTCGATCGCGCACACTTTGCCGCAGACGCTGGTGTTGGAGGGGCAGATGAACCTGTGGAGACATTACATGACCAGCGCCGCGAAAATATTGCAGACGCTATGTGGGCAGACTATCAACGCGTGCTCGCAGAGAGGCAATTGGCAGGAGACGAGCCACTATCTACTGAGAGCGAATTCTCATGTGTCTCGGATTCGGCAGAGGAAGAGGAATAGTCATCTGCCTATATACAATCGTGCGCATAGTCTTTCTCATTGCCGCTCTATGTTTCTTTTTTTCTGCCGTTATGCTTCTTTTTTTCCGCCGCTATGCTTCTTTTTTTCTGCCGCTATGTTTCTTTCTTTCTGCTGCTGTTTCTTTGTCTGTTTTTTTTCTTTTCTGCCGCTGTTTTTTTTGCTTCTCAAAATTAATGGAGATGTCTGTCAAACAAATCACATAAACTGAGAAAAAAAGTACACGGTGGGAGATACACGACAAGATACACAGTACAAGATACAAGCTATGGGTATAATGACCTACGGATGTTTGGCAAGGTAGTCCGCAATCCACTGACGCCGGAAGTCCTCATCCTTAATCATGACAAACGTAGTTGCAGCCGACATGTTGTCCGTAAATAACGAAGCAAGCGCTATTTTTTGTTCCATTGATAGGTCCAGAACTTCTTCGAGCATCTGCAGTGCTTGGAGTCGCCGTGCCTCCCGTGGATCCTCCATATTGATGTTAATCGACTTCTCAAGAGTCTCCGTGAGGCGATTGATGGACCCTTGCATGCCATGAATGGCCGTTGCAGGGGTCACTCGACTTGACTTTGAGCCAGAGGTGTCAGCTTTGCTTCGCTGGGACCTTTTCGATGTTTCCGAGATGAGTGAGACTTGTGAGTTATTAGCCGATAACCCCTCTTGAAGGGCATCAAGCTTGCGTTTGCTGCTGTTTATTGATGATGGGGGGGTGAGAAGGGGGCCTTCTATATCCTCATCCTCGTCCACCAGATCCACCACACAGGATGATCCACCCTCCTTGTCCTTGTGAGTATCAGAAGAAGAAGTTGTGGCAGGCCGGAAGACACGAGAACCTCGTGGTGCATTCATTGGGATGATTGTCTGCATTTTATCGTAGTAGATCCACCCTTTGTTGCGGAATGGCCGCATGATAGGCTGTAAAGATGATGAATAAGAAGACTCCAAATGAGTTTTAAGGGAATTAATACCTTGTTCGTCGTGTAGGTATTCCAAACATCCTGGGCAGCTGCACCGTCTATTCCAGCACCAGCTGCATTGTCCCAGTGAAACCCTGATGTGCCTCGATACGTTTCAATCGCTTGGTACGTCTGCTTCAGCTGTGGAATATGTCAGGAATGTTTCAACTGACGTGTTTGTTACTTACCCCAGACCATTTCGTCTTGATTGTCTTGGCAGTCTTGACCAGGCCCCGGTTTAGAAGAGGTGCAATATGTTTAGCTGCATTATTGAAGGAGGCGGCCTTGAAGTTCCCCCCATCTCCTGCCTCTGCCCGGTGCTCAACCAGATAATCAACCAGTGCAGTGGTCTCTGCCTCGGTCCAGACAGTTACTTCCTTTTTCTCCGTTGCAGGGAGGGCAGCCATGAGGATGGTGGTAAGTTGAGAGAAGAGAGCAGCGATGGCCACTACGCCAGTCCAGACACGCCGCCTTTGCTGTAATCGATGGCTGGTTGATTCCGCCATGAAGGTTTGAATAGTTTGAATCTCCGCCTAACATAAACCGGCATATTCCTCACTTCCAAGGCGATGTGGATCTAATTTGGGGTAGCCGAACGAGCTCTAAGTCAGAGATGCGCAATTTAGTTTTGCGCCATATGTCATTATCCTCCTTGCTCGAGACTGTCCGGGATTGCGATGAAAGTACACTACTCTCTATCCCTCAATTTCTTTCTCTTTTCTCGCTGGTTTCCCACCTTCGAAGGCATCTTAGTTGGAGTCAAAGGCCTGATTCTACTGCTCTTCCCTTTCTCCTGCCCAACAACATTGCAAACTTTCTCTGCTTAGCGCTTAACATCAACGACACGACTCTGCGCAAGATATGGCAAGCTCTCCGACCATTTTTGGTGGCTATACCGGAGGAACACGAGGATGATACCACGTATGACTCTGCGCTGTACAATGCTTCCCTTCTTCCGCTATTCCTCGAATATGGACTCCCATCTGGCATTGGTAGGAACAAAACCTTTTCTAATACTCATTCTCTTATAGTCTATTTTGCTTTGAACAGGCTTCTTTGACCTCTTCCCACCCACACAAACCTGTCTAGATCCGAAATGTCGCATCAGCAGCAAGGGTTCAAATATCCGGGAACTGACTGATGTTTCCCCTTACGAGGTGGTTCTATTTACACACTTCATGGGTGCGCTACCGGTTTGGGCATACTCTGCCGTTTGTCCTGGTAACGCCGATGCTTGCATTATTGACATATTTCGTTGACATTGTTCTGTAGCCTGTAAAACCCGATACTATCCAAACTACTATGTTCACGAAGGCCATTCTGTTCGTACGTACTACCCGGAAATCCCACAAATCATCCAAGTCTCGATGCACCATTATGTCGAAGCAAGCTTAGCTCGAGAGTTCACGAACCAAATGGTTTGTGCGTGGTATGTCGGTTGAATTATTGCTCACCCATTATAGGGCTGACAATTTTACAGGGTATCTGGAAGTAACTTAGCTCGCATATACAACCTCAATTTCAGGGACCCCGAAGCTAGGATCGTGCCTTTCCAGTGGCCTTACGAGCTCGCATTGACGTGCGACCAAGTGTGGGATTCATTTTTCACTTACGCCCTGTTGCTGGATCATGAGGAGCACGGGACTGTCCTCGAGTTGCCACACGTTGCACCTAGTCAAGTATCCCGCCTTCGCGCTGCACTGGAAGCTCGGACAGCGGCCATGGCTGGGCCCGGACAAGAATTCTGGAACCACGCCTGTGAACTCTGCTGCAAATACAGGACGACAGAAGCTGGTGTTGTCGGTATGTCGCTTTGCACTACAGTTGTGTTTACGCTTGACTAGAGCTTTTTCCCCAATAGAAGCCCTGCGTGCTACTGTCACCGACGGCATCAGCATCGGTCACCCTTGTTGTGGAGTACACGATTGCAAGGAGCCATTGCAATCTCAACGGAAAAGGTTTTGCGCTCGTCATAATGATATGAAGAACTTGTGCGCGGTGACAACATGTTCGCGGCCTTGCGACCCTGGCTACAAGACGTGTAGAATACAAGACCACTGTCGACTCGAAGCGACTGGAAACGAACAACGAACTGCGATGTTCCAATTACGGAAATGGCTGGAGCGGCTTAACACAACACAAATCGAAGATGCCCTCTCATCTGAACTTGGGGCTTCAGGGTCATCGTTGGATGTAGATGAAGACGCAGAGGTTAATACTGCAGTGGAATGCAATGACAAGTCACCGGAAGGTAACAAGCAACCTCGTATACGATTAAATCGCCGGCGCACCCACAACGAACAACTCTGTGTTACCACCTGTGGTGTGATCCTGGGTCGTGCCACTTTCTTTGGCTCGGAAGCCGTCAACGGCGTCGTGGTCAGTGATACCCGCCTGTCTCCATGCTTTAATTGACATGTTCACAGCTTTTTCACCAAAAGCTTTTCCCTACTCCCCAGTCTGTCCCGGGTGTCAATTTCTTTGACAACAACTGCCACATGAAAAAACACCTCAATGCGACAAACAACCATTATTTCGATCGATGTGCACTTCCGGTAGACGTATTTCACATGAAAACAAAGCATCGTGAATCCGATTCTTTTTGCAATGAATGGTGCAACCCTGCTCAATTCCCCGATCTCATTGAAGACGGCAAGTGGACTTTTAACTCTTCGGCGGCAGAAATAACCAATGCGTGGTTTGGCGGCTTCAAGGCCGTTGTACGGGAAATGCGAGTGGATAGGTACAATTTTTTCCTTGATGAAATGATCAAGCAACGCAACCGTCTGATTGTTGAGGATTTGTGTAAACGGCACGCACGTCCGTTTCAGATTCCTCGATGTGATCTTCTTGGTACTGGTTCTGGGGTTGTATATTAAGTAGGGTATCGCATTGCGCGCTATGTACAAAATAGCGCAATCAATTTGTTTCGCGCGCACGTTCCAAACAGAGAGCGCACACTTGAATAGGTTCCGCGCGCGCATTACAACACGGAGCGCACATTCCAGCACGGAGCGCACATATAAAGTAGCGCGCGTTTACTGGGCTTATTTTGTGGCGCTAGTTTTTTTAGCGCGCAACTGCAAGTAGCGCGCATTTAATGTGCTTACTTTTAATAGCGCGCAACTGCAAGTAGCGCGCATTTGATGTGCTTGCTTTTAATAGCGCGCAACTGCACTGACGAGCGCAAGAGAATTAAATTGCGCGCAATATGTATGCAAATGCAACTGGTTGAACAATCACATTAAAGAGGATGACAGTCTGTGTAACTATAACAAAAGAGTGTTTAAAAGAAGTGTAGGTGAATGAGGAAGACGGTCATGTAAAAGTAAAAGGAATAAAAGAGTGTTCAGGGAAAGAAGGATCTTCGCGCAGGGAGGGAAATCTTTCTTGTAGATATTGATCTATGCCCAGGGATTGTGTCGAGGCTTTCCTGGAATGTGAAACCCAGAGCGAGCGACTGGCGACCACGACGTGCCAGCGGAAGGAGGGAGTGAGGTGGTTGATGCCGATGCAACACCTTCAGTATCTGGAACGATTGCAGGGAAGACTCCACCAGGACCTGCAACATTGTTCGCTGCAGGTGGAGTGGGTGGCAATGGCGAAAACGGGATACTGTGGTTGAATATCCCTAACTGCTCATCCATGTCGGTAACGTCGAACATCTCAGGGCCATCAAAGGTATCCAAATCGCTCCAAGAAAAAGGTGAATTGCGGGCGTTTCTCGCCGGGCTTGGAGGCTTTGAACCTGGGGTCACTGAAATAAGGTGGGTTTGAGATCACCCAGGCAATCGCTACCAGTAGCCATACCTCTTGGGCGTTTGACTTGCAAATCCTCATCACTTGTGTTGGTCTTAAAAGAATCATTGCGCTTCCTCGTTCCGGCGTAGTTCCGGTCAGACCTGGTGATCCGATCATCGTCTGAACTACTGTTGTCGCTGATACTAAGCACCTCTGAATCTCCAGTGTATCGTCGATCAGGCCAGCAAGTCCAACAATGTGAAATATGACAACGTACCAACAATTTCGCGGCGTTGTACAGATATCTTCCCTCCATTGGTATTGTCATTGTGGCTCGTCGTGGAGTCAACCGACCCCGAATCAGAATTGGAATCGGGATCCGGAGAGATTGCCTTGTGGTCCCTTACACTAGACTTGTGATCAGTCCCTCTTTTCCCTCTGATCAACTCAGTTGTGGATCCTGTCGTGTCATCAGAATCAGGTTCACTCTCTCCGTTTCTTGCACGTTCCGTGGCAACTTCCCAGTTAGAGTAAACAGTTTCTGGAATACCATGACGAGGAGCTGTTGGAGAGTCAGTGGGCTCCGGCTTTCTCATCAAATGAACTAACCAATTCGGACGCAGTAATTTGTATACTTGCGACCCATAGAGCCTTTCGCAGCTGAGACATGGACACCTGTGGTTGTTGCCCTACGGACAACGAACAGGCTGGCATGATCCTTTCGCAACAAGACCCAATGAAATTTGCCTGAAGCTGGCCGACCATAACGTGTGTCGAGCCACGCGAATGCTTCTGGCAGCAGTTGGCGAAACCACTCATCAAGTTGGGTTTGATTCCAACTTAATTTAAATTCAAGATCCGTGACTTCATCGTTTTCCACAGCGAGACGAGACTGAATGTAGCTTTCTATTTCCTGTGCTCTGGGATATTTGGTCTGAACCAGTTCGCCGTCGGCCTATGGAGTAGCAGATCAGTAGAAATTATATAATTCAAAAGTTAGTCTTACACGCAGTCCACACGGAACCATGATGACCATCCCAACCTTCACCAGCTTGTCTGTCGTCTGAGAAGAATTCTAAAGCTCATTGTTGAGTTGTTGGCATGGTTCCGAAAATCTAAAACATACCAAAGATGAAGCATTCACCAGCCTCCCGCCTATATTGCCATCCCCATCACCCGGCTTAGGGACTCCACCGATATTGTTTCGAGTTATAGCTGAAGAACTAGAAGCAGTTTG
Source organism: Hygrocybe punicea (assembly GCA_963556145.1). Taxonomy (NCBI): domain Eukaryota; kingdom Fungi; phylum Basidiomycota; class Agaricomycetes; order Agaricales; family Hygrophoraceae; genus Hygrocybe; species Hygrocybe punicea. Next base: position 4,737,325 of record OY744466.1, on the reverse strand, counting down.
TCCTTCACGCACAATCTGGGGTGACTTGGATGAGCGGTGACAGGTGTCAGTATGTTTACAATTGCGACATATCTTCGAGCCAGTGGTCCTGGCAGTGAATTGACGGCAATCACAACGAGGATTGTCCTTCGCAGAGCCACCAGAGCAAGTAAGAAGCATGGTGAACTCGTGTGTGAAGAAATTGGTAGGACAAAAGACGAGTAAAAAAACAACAACAAAAAAACATGCCTTCTCTTGCCGATTTTCCCAGGCTTGAACGATCAACATCGTGTTGATGTATGACTGAATTTCATTCGCACTGTGGCAAAGTAACGGTGTCAGGATAGATCAACAAGATTATGGGTAGCAAACGGCACGATACCTTTTATCTTAGCGATGGGTCTGTTGTCATTGAGGTTTGAAGGACTACGCAAACACTTTCAGTTGATACTAACCCTTCCTGTAGCTACCTGGCATTCCCCAGGGCACTCTCTATTGCCTCCCAAAGAGTTTGTTGGCCATACGATCGGGAGTCTTTCGAACACTGTTCTCCTTACCTCGCGACACAACGAACCCAGAAGGGACCAACGACCAGAATCCGGTGGTGTTACACATACTGAGAGAGGATTTCGATCGAATTCTGGTGTTCCTTTTCAGTGGGTAAGTTCATATATTTCTAATGATTTCAATGCACTCACTGCTTCGAATAGCTACTCTGCAAAAGATCTGACCGTCGATTTTCTATCGTCCGTGCTCAAGATGTCAGTGTTCCTGGAGATAACAGACGGGGAGGAATTTGCAACTGAAAAACTCCCCAATCTCCCGGAGTTTACCCCCGTGCTTCAATTACACTTAGCTCGCCTGCATCGTATCGACAAGTGGGTAGAACCAGCGTTTAGGCAGCTTCTAATGACCCCAACCACGGAACTCAATCCTATCGATGCGGATCTGATTGGGCTTCCATTTTTCCACATTTTGATGAAGGCAAAGGCGACGATCGACCAGCATCGCCGAAGCATCGCTTTCTTCGCTCCAGACGCTGTGATTGACCCATTGTGCGGAAAGAGTACCACCTGCAGTAACTCATGGATAGTGGAATGGTGGCGGGGTCTTGCGAAACAACTTCTTCATCCTGATGCCGCCCTCACCGAATCTGAAATCTTGGCTGGTTTTGATACCGTGATGATTCCAGGAATGTGCGACTCCTGTCAAGCACGGTCAATTGCATGGGTGAAGGCAAAGAAGGTGTTTGAAAAAGAGCAAACCTTCATTCAGGCTGCTGTGACTGAGGTGATGGACTTGCAGACCGACGAACCGATCAGGGCTTCCATGCGGGTCAATATTATTCAGTGGACATGTCATTATATACCTTGAAAAAAATCTATCGTTGATATCATCACTTCACAATCTCATCATAGTATTAATACGCCAGTGGGATTTGATTTGCGCGCTGTAGAACTTGCGCGCGCTAAGTATACATAAGACTTTGTGCGCACCATGACATGCGCAAACAAACACTTAGTTGCGGAACACCACCCATCGATACCATCCATCGATCCCTCGATGCCACCACAAACATTGCAATGTACGGTGAAAAAAATTAGTTTTGATTAAAAGGATGATACGTTACTGACTAAACCAACTGTGAAACGAAATCAACGACTGTGGGATACGAAACAAAGCAACATGGGATACTACGAATCAAGAGGACCGTCGAATTCTGCAACATCATCTAGTTGGCTGTAAATGATTCTTCCTTTTTTCCTCGAGGGTGACAGAGGTGGTAGTACCGGTGACGGATTCATATTCCTTCTCTTTCCCTCCACCACTAACTTCCTCTGCACAAGATAAGCAGATTCGTCCTCGGTACCTTCATTGTCGATTTGAAACTGGTGAGTCTCATGTGTGTTACTTTCTTGGAGTACTACAAGAGCTGCTTTCTCATCGACGTTCAGATCCTCGATAATGAGCAAAATGACCATTTCCGGAATCAAAATTCGATCGATAAACTTGTGTGTTGGGATCGCGTGGATCGTGTTTCGGTCAGACGATGGAACCCAATCCTGCAAGACTTGGGATATCACAGCGTAGCCCCTTTCACCGTAGCTATATCATGACATCAGTGGATGATCAAATCCAGAGCTCAACGACCTACTATCCCGTGCCCCGACCATACCGTTTACCAAAATCAATCTCTCCTTCGATGCCCATTGCACGGTTTGCCCCAATATCCAGGACCAAGGTGCTGAAGAACTGGAAAAATATGGAGTCCCTCGGATCATCAATGATCTCTGCCAGCGCATCTGTGAGATTGGCTACCCTGTCTCTCAGGCTCTCGAAGTCGATCATTTGCGGCCAGCGCCGGTTAATCGCTCTAGATGGCAGCAATGCCTTGGCGTGGTATTGTTGGGTTTCATCTTCCACAACGGATTCCTTTATGCTCGACTCTGTGCTTAGTTCGTCCATGCTCGTCTCATCCGTTTCGGAAACCTCGACAATGTTTTGAGATGCTTCTGCAACAAATTCAGCCCATGATTGTTTCGGAGAGCCTGCATGCTTGTACTTTGATACAAGATGAGTATTTTCCTTGTAAATCTTGTAATGTTTGTGGAACGTCGATCGGTGGTATAATAGACCGAAGACCATTTCGAACGCAGTATCTTGATGAATGGTCGGCCGACACTGCGCCCGCAACTTCTCTATTCGTTCAAACCCCTCGAAGATATCCACAGCAAAGAAGGACGTCGGCCATGCCCTTTCGCCATTACGCAAGTATTTTCCTACCCATGGGCGGTCGCCTAGTGCTGCACTATGCAGTGGAAATGCATGAGCTACGTTCAAGTCCCCGCAATTGTCATTTGATGTTAATTTTTTGGGCGAGATCGTAGGGGCCGTCGATGATGACCTTGATGTCGCTAAATCCCTGCTGTATTTTGCTCTGGATGGGCTTTCTGACGTTGCCTTGGGACCAGGCTGTATTTTCAAAGTCTTCGCGTTGTCCTGGACCCAGGCGTTGGCAAAGATCTGTCTGTTTTTAACCCCACTAGGACTTTGTACGAGACTGTTCGGATCTGGTATATTGTCTCGAGTACGTTTCTTGCCGATTGTGCCTGTACCATTTAACTTATCTATCTCCACATCCAGACCAGGGCAGTCTTGCAAACGAGGGCCAATGATGCCACCGGAAAGTTTTCGAAAAAGAAGGGTTTCACCAGTTTCCACCTGCCCAACGGTATCAAAGGTGTGGCAGTCCCAGCGCTTTTGGAAACGATTATATGTTTCAACCCGTTTTTGCATTGACAAACCCAAGACTTCCACCAGTTCAGGATAATCTTTGATTCGGAAATCGGGAAAGGTTTCTACTCGCAATGGTAATACAATTGGCTGACATCCCTCCTAAGTCAGGTGTATCAGAAGATTCTTTGTCGGTCAGGGAAAGTGATCTACCTGGTACCACAAAATAGCTGTAACCTGCATCATCTTTTGTTGTCGTGATCGCAGCACGGCGTCTTTGGTGTTGGTACGTCGATCGTCGTCTTTTCCAGCTATTCGACGTGCTTCTAACCAGGCTGGCGTGGTTGATTGCCACATAGTCGCAATTGGTATGGCATGATTTGCTCTCGGAGCTGGTCGCAGTGTGGGGGTGGTATTGACGTGAATCGTCGGAACAGGTGGGAGAAACATAGGGGTCACAGAGCATGGTGTCGGACGCGCATCTTGCAGAACCATGGGTAGTTGCTGATCGGTTCTCTGTGCAGACTCTTGTCTATGCATTTCTAGTGACCTATGGCCTGTTTGTGCCTCCGGTACTGCAACCCGCAATGCCGTCGGACCTGGCACTACTGGCTGGGGGAATGTAAACAGCATGGGATCCAATGGTTCTCCAGCTGGCGACACAGGCGGCGGCATGGATACCAACCTTGATGCCTGCACTCCAAGCTCCGGCAACGGGATACGATGCTTCCGCTCCTGACAAGGAGGGCGAAATACTCCTTTCGCAGCTGCATCTAGAGCAGCATCTCTGCAACATTTCCGACACATAAAATCTGTACATTCGGTGTGTCCTGATGTTCTGGTGCCTTTCGCTGACTTACAGGTTTCCCTAGCACAGAATATTCCACCGTTCGGATGTCGAAGCTTTGCCATGATGGCTTCTCGAGTGGCAGGGCCCTCCACCGATGGCCTTTGGGAATAGAATGAAGGACTATAGACAAGTGATGGAGATTGGGAACGGAACGAAGGACTATTAACCAGTGGTGAGGGTTGGGGAAGAAACGGGAGAGGTAAATTGTTTGGAACGGGTGACGGAAGTTGGTTGGCATTAGGAATGGTGTGACGTATGGGTATAGTTGACATGGCCTGGTTATTGGGCATAATATTTTGGAGTATTGTTGGATCTTCTCTCGCAGCTTGAACGAGTGATAGTGCGAAATCCGGATCTAAAGGATTGGAATGAAAGACTGTGTTGCGACAGTACTGGTTAGAACACTACTTAAGATTAGTTATCTTCTTGACCAGTATATCAAAAAAAAAAAAATACTGTTTGTTGGATGCGGTTCTTGTTCTCTATTTTCCCAGTTCCTTTATTAACAGAAGGAGGGTTCAATAGGTTACCGCAACGTTCGCAAGGAGTGGACGACATTTTGGTTTGTTGAATAAAAATATTTATTTATGTATTTAGAGATTACATAGTTGCGCGATGCGCGCGATGCCGAAGCCCTGAGTTTCAATGTTAACGCACTGAGTTTGAAACTAATGGACATGTCCATAAGTCCCGTGGACAAAGTCGGCGGCGGTCAGACATTGTGAAAATGGCTTGCACCCAAAATGGCTCGGCTTCGCCTCGCTAGGGGACAGAGGCCTCGCGTGGCTAAGCAAGCGAGACCATGCGAGTATAAGCGACGAAACGTGGCGACATGCGAGCAAAACGCGAGCATAACCGAATACCCACGCCACAGACCCCCCACTGTCCCCTTCCTTTTAGACTAGATGGTACCCGAGCGTTGCTGCGGTAGTAGTTATTTTATTTTATTTTATTTTATCATCAATTTATTTGTTATCATGTTTGTGATTTTTATTTTATTTTATCTTATTTTATTGTAAATTTATTTCTTACAGGGTGATTTTATTTTATTTTATTTTATTTATTTTCAATTTATGTTCTGTTTTCCATCAATTTTTGTGTTCAAAGCGAAGAAACACCCATGGCGGCTACTAATAACAGTGTTACATGCTTTTTGTGCCACTGATGTTTGTTCACTTTGCTCACAAACACCCGTAGCACCCGTCCTGCAGTATTACATGCTTTTGTGCCACTGATGTTTGTTCGCTTCGCTCACAAACACCTGTAGCACCCCGTTCTCCAGTGGCTGCTGTCTTGAATTTTATTTGAATTTTAACACACTTGTTTACATTGTTTTGAATTTATTTGCACATTTTGTACTTATCCAGGCTCGGCTTCGCCTCGCATGTTGCTCCAGGCTGCTGTCTTGAATTTTATTTGAATTTTAACACACTTGTTTAGATTATTTTGAATTTATTTGCACATTTTGTACTTATCTGGGCTTGGCTGCGTCTCGCGGTTATAGAAGGGGACAACGGTGGCTCGGCTGCGCCTCGCGTGGCAAAACGTGGCTTACGCACGCGAGGTGCAAAATAAGCGACAGCCGACAAAACGTGAGCAAACGCGAGCAAAACGCGAGCATAACCGAGTACCCACGCCACTGACCCCCCTTCCTCCCCTTCCTTTTAGATTAGATAAAATTAATTCTAAGACCTTGAGATAACATCAGATAAATTCCAAGAAGATTTAACATGAGACCATTATAAGATAAGTGAATAAGAAAGACAATGGTTAAAAGGCAGAATTTTTCCCCTCCTATTACTCAATAACAGATATTCTAATATCATTGGTTACCAATGAATACCAGAATTAGTGGTCAAGACATTGTTGGCAACTAATGCTACATTGACATCAATATGCTTGATGTGATGTATTTTCATCTAGGTAACCATAAATTATCTGAGTTGACCTGGCTGTCATCATAGTGATACTGGATGTTACTTATGATGTATCAGATCAGGTCTTATAAGACTTTCTCATTTCATGTTCAATTTCCTGATGATAGCAGGGGCAAAAAACAATATTATTTACATAATGTCTCCTCTCACCGGTCACGTTATATACAGTCAAGTATGACCACATTCAATAACTCTGCTGGGCTCAGGGGCTTCACTGGTCGCCATTCAACAATCACAGCTCGAACAGGGCTCCATAGCGAGCAGCGATAAACGATCTCTGCGCCAAATCCAGGAGGAGGAGCAAGCCCGTCAAATGGTGGCTGATTTCTTGACATGGCATCTATACCGGCGCCTACCTGCAGCGCTTGTCATGTCTGGTCGTAACGACAAGGTTGATCACTTCGAGACTGAGCCCGCTTCCCTGCCTTGCCTCAGCGATTCCGCGGTGGAGCATTTTCACGGCGAGCTCAGTAGATCAATCGCAGGAGGAAGTCGTAATCTCAATGTCATCGACAATTATCACCTCAGCACCTGCAACACTTCACATTTACAACCCGGGTAGGACAAGTGATCGGGAACAATCTGCTCCTCCACAACCTAGTCAGCGCTCACTCCATTGTGTCTCTTTGTTGTAACTGCTCATGAGTGGAACGAGTCATTCCAGCTTACTTTCTTACTACTATTAGTCCACCTTGTTTGGCGGAAGCCGGAAGCCCTCCAGATACATACACCCGCATCCTTCTCACCCAAGGGAACGGGTACCCACTCTGGTGGCCGATCCCAGCAGAAACCCCCTCTGAACACCGACGGCAAGGTGTCAGCATTGGTGACGTTGGCAAGATCTCGTACGATGGCAGATTTATTTTTCTTTTCAATGTCTTCTTGGGTAGCAATGACCCCGCCAACCGCCTCCGCAATCTGGATTTTGACCCTTTGAGATGTCTTGACATAGATACAATACCCTCAGCTTATCCTCCTGGCCATGTAATTAGGAGCAACGGCATCACGACGTCACAGTCGGACATTCGAGTCCGCGATGATAGGTGATGATATTATACCTTCCCTGAATGCGTTTCGATTCTGATCGGTCATTATCAGCACTTTTCAATCCGCTTGCCTTCCACCTGAGGCGCAATTCTGGTATTGCCCGACGGGGCCACTCAGATTGACCTTCCTTTCCGTACGCCGTTGGAAAACTACATCAAACGAAATGCTTCACGCTGGTACAGCCAGATGGAAGAACGTGAAGATCTCGTCGTCATCACAGGTGCCGATAAATGCTCCACCTGGGGTACGGCCTGCTATTCCAACGTAACAGGAACCACAGAGATGTCGTTGTCATTCTTTCCCACTAACTATCATAACTCCCATTACACATGGAGAACTTCTAATTCTATATGGTCGCGTAGTGGTGGCAGCTCTGAGGAAGTCTATTCGCAGAATCAATGCATTTTCATTCGGGGATACAAGGCAAAGTTGCGTAGGAGGAAGCTTTTCTCTCGGCAAGTGTCAGACACCGACGTTGTCCGACCGGATACCAATGTCCACGTGGGGCAAGCTAAGGGCCAAGGGGGGACTACACTGCCATGGCTTCCAGTCTACATAGCAACAACTACGGCGAGGCATCACAAAACCGTCAATCTGACACCTCAGGTGATACAATCCTGGTGGAAGAGTTCCCTGCGCCGGACGTGGTAAGTCTGGTTCCCCAGCAATGAATGACCACGTATCTCAGTGCCGGTCAGCCCTTTCATCCATTGGATATTATCAATTCATACTTGTTAGACATGGTTCGACCTTCCATATTTTTTTGTTCCGACGTCAGCTTAATAATTCACGATAGAAACCTGATGCTGAAATTGCCGTGACACATGACGACGTATGGTGTAGAGTATGGAAGAGTGTATCATCACTCAATTGAGTTGGCATACTCTTGACCACATGTCATTGTGTTTCGCAGGACAAAACTAGTGGCCTCAATGGCCTCGAACTTCTCCGACGAGTCATCGAGAGGTACGATATTGTGCCAGAAGATGGTATAATTCAATCTTCCCCTCAATCACATTGGTCACATTTAACCTTTAGGATGCGTGTCTTTGGCCTCGAAACCAGAAAAGGGAACCAGAACGCCCCTGGTCGATGATGAGGTCACTATGCTGCAAATACCTGTTACTCCTAGTCTGGATAGGGAAAGGGCGAAGGTTCCCGTTCATTCTACTCTGTCAACGGACAGTAATATCCCCGGCCTTCCTGGTAAGTTATGCCTGTTTTCCACAGCAATAATTGAGGCCCGACTTTCACAAGTTGTTGAGCTCTTGAAGAACCAGGATCCGAGAATACCGTCGGCCAATGAGCTGGCTGAGCGAACGGGTGAGTCGTTAATGGATGTTGACCCGGACCTTGCACTCAATATAGATAGCTAAATTCCGGGATATTAACGCTCGATTTGCTGGACTCTCCCCGTTTCAGAGTGGGAATTGGAGTGTTGGGTCCTCGGGGCCATTGTCGCGGAACAGCGCCAGTCATGCATAGATGTCAAGTCAGATGTTTCACTCACTTACCCGGAGTCACTCCTGCATTCCATGAAGACACTAAGCATACCGTACCGCATGTTTCCATGTCGAGGGACTCGAATTTGAGTGTCCAGTTCCTGTGGGCAGATGCACCCGCGAAACCCGTGGAATAGTGTAAGTGGTGATTGGATATTGAGTGCGATCTGGTACTTATTCCTCGCAGTTGCATTTTATGGGGATATCAAATCTAGAATACTGCCAATTACTGAGATGTCGAAGGAGTCGGATCCAAAAATTCAGTCGTCGGGGGCAAATATGGCGGGCAAACTCATGGAACGGCGTGAGTTGTGAATGGATATCGGGTTAGATTGTTTTACTCAGTCACCGCATAGCTGTGCCGGCCCTCAACATATCTACCAGGGTTAGCTGTCATTATGTCATGTTGGAAAGTAGTTCTCTCATACAACGATGTAGGCCCAAAATACTGGAAATGCATTTAAATGTGGGGCACCAGGCTGTAACCGCAGTTTTCCGACGCACCAAAGCCTCCTACGACACACAGCTGATGTGCATTCGACGCCCATGCGCCCCACAGGGAACCGATTTAGATGCGGTGTTCCGGGCTGCAACCGTAGCTTTCAATCTCACGAGGCGCTAAAACAACATGAATCTAAGTGTAATCCACATCGTCAACCAACTTCACCTCTGGCATTCCGATGCGGTAATTGCAGTCGGAGTTTTCGAATGCAGGCGCAATTACAACAGCATACCGTAGACGCTCATCCAAGGGTGCCAAAGGCAAGTCAGCGCGCTGGCCCTACCGATTAATATGACACTGTTAACCCATGATTGAATATTGAACAGCAGGGTTTGGTTAATGAAGACCATACATCTTCCAAGGACCCGGCCAATAGACAATCTTTGGGTGAGCAGGACTCCGGTTCGGGTGTCAGTAATCAGCAGCCGTGAAAACAGGCGTTGAAATGTGGTTTAGTGCAGTTAGTGGTAGACAGTCAACGTTTCGGGGGAAGCTGGCCGGTGTAGTTTTTGAACAGCGAGTAAGCACTAGCATTCATAGAAGCATTCAAAGTAAGGGGTGTGGGTGATGCTTATTTAAAGTATCTCAAATTCAGGACATTTCGGGCAGTAAAAAAAATGTTACCAAGGCAGAACACAAATAAACCAATCAATCTCCTCCCCACTGGCCAGGCACACGAGTCAGATGGCATTACACTGTCGTCATCGTAGTCACGGTTTTCCGAGTCCTAAATTTATTTAGGTTGAGTTTAAAAAATAATTTTACTAGATGAGAGCCATTTCCTCCGCATGCCCTCTCCGGATTGTCTTGCCGTATCCCTGCAGGCATATCTGCACCTCCTATCCTGGGTGGGGCTTAATAATAGGAGTTGTCTCAGGACACCCTCCTCATCGCCATGACATTGCCTCACCCAGGTTAGCATATTATGCTGCAAAAATTGTACATTTATTCACCGCAGCTGCGACCACGTTTTGGAGTGACTGCAACTTCAGATTTTGAGTAGGAGTAGTGAATAAACATATATATACGAACAACCCATGTCATTACTGGTGCTGCATGGTATTGCATTTTGTGTTTGTGAGGTGTTTTGCACACAGTGAAGGCTCCAGCCATAAGAATTGACCTGCACAATGTTGCTGATGCTATCCCACTGCAATTCAGTGACCTTGCAAAGCCAGGCATAGTGTTGCCACAGCACGGTCCGGCTCAGCTCGGCTATGGCTAACAATGGCTAACCCATATATGGGTTATTAGCTGGACTGGACCGTTATGGCAACGGCTAAACCACGGTTAACCATCCAAAAAAGGCAATTTGTAGTGTCACATATATAATTATTTTGTATTTCCTGTTTGTCATCGCTCACCTGTACAAAGTACTAGTGAGTATTCCTAGAGACTCATTGTTCGCCTGTACAAAGTACAAGCAAGCTTTTATCTTGGCTCAGGCGCTCCCTCATTCCCTCGTTCCGTCCTCGTTCACCCGTACAAAGTACATGCAGGCTCCAGGCAAATCTTCATTCGGGCATGCTTACTATGTTCTCATTCGCCCATACAAAGTACCAGCGAGCTCTTGGCTCAGACTCTCCCTTGTTCCGTCCTCGTTCACCCGTACAAAGTACACGTGGGCTCCAGGCAAATCTTCATTTGGGCACATTTACTACATTCTCATTCACCTGTACAAAGTACCAGCAAGCTCCAGGCCCTCTTGGCTTAGATGCCCATCCTCGTTCGCCCGTACAATACATGCAGGCTCTCAGGCAAATCTCTGTTCAGGCACACTTACTACGTTCTCATTCGCCTGTACACAGTACCAGCAAGCTCCAGGACCCCTGGCTCAGACATTCCCTCATTCCGCACTCGCTGGCTCATACAAGCTATCAGTGAGCTCTAGACTCCCTTTGGCCTTGGCTTGGGTGCTGCCATCAGTCAATCCATTCTCATTCACCTATACGAAGTCCCAGCAAGCTCGGTGTTCCATCATTTCTCGTCCTTGGGCTCCATCTTACATCGACCAATTCTTCCCTCCTTGGCATCCATATCTGTATGTACCATTTTTTTTGCACTTATTCTATTAACTCAAAAAGTGCTGTCAGATGGAGTCGACCTTCAAAACCTTCCTCCTCAATAACCTTGTGATCACGTCCCCGAACGCAGGTCCCTTAGCTGCCTTCCCCAGTTCCCACAACTTTGGCTGCGACGATCCATCTCCAGAATGGACCTATAAGATGAACTGCACCTGCAATGACTTTATACAGCTCCCATTTGTGCCCCGTTCAGTCCGTTGGGATCATCCACTAATACAGCATCTAGTTTGTAATTACAAGTTGCTACCTATTGAACGCATCGGTATTCGCTTCCAATTATCAGTTGCTGTCCAACAAAAATGGCATGATCTTGAAACTGCTCTCTTTGTGGTCACTCAGGAATTGCTGGCATGAGCCCTGGCCTATTTTTCACTTGAATCCAAGTGTTTCCCCCTTCCACACATGTATGGCTACCGCCGCCTTCATACACATGAACACGCTGTCAGAAAGTGTGCCATGATGTTGCGAGATGCTTTCATACCATTGATGGCATGGTGTTCGATGGGCATCTCATTTTTCATAACAAATCATGAACTATATGGCAACAACCCTAAGTGGGTGAAGATACTCATTGATGAAGCCAAGATCAACCCAGAGTGGGTCCAACAACTGTGAGATTCACCAATTGCCGACTTCACCGACAGTGTTCTGAAAGTAGGCATTGTCAAAGATGTACATCAATGCAAATGGTTAGGACACCTCCCAAGACTTATCAGAGCCTGCATCCCTATCTGGTTCATATGGAGAACCCTCAACAAGCCCCTATGCACATCGCTGCAACCTGAGGTGGCAAAATACTTACCTAACAGTGCAAAAGTCCAGGCTGCATTACAACAGCGGGAGTTGGAGCAGTTGCCTCCGACACCATCCGGCACTACCGTTGATGTAACACCCTCCCCAGAGAAATTTCCTAAACCAAACCCAGGCTCTCGCCAGAAATATGGAGAAACTTGGCAGGAGTTCTTTGTTCAACAAGCGGTATGCCACGAGAGAATTGCTGCCATTGAGATTGCACAAGAAAAAGCCACTCGCTTGGCTTGCCAGAAGGAAAGTGAGCGCTATCGCACACCAGGGAAGAGAGGGGCTGCTGTCTTCCACTGGCTGGAAATCTATGGCTTTCGCCTCAGAACGAGAGTCAATTTCAGAGAGATAGAGGATCTTTGGGAAGAAAAGCCAGCGGAACATATGCGGTATAATGCTTTTGATCGGGAATGGGATATCTGTACCGAATTCAACCCTGATGTGCCAGACAATGAAGACCCATTTGGTAACAATGACTATGATGGCAAATACAATGAACCCACCTTGGAAGAAGGTGAGATGGGGCAACCCACTGGTCAAACAGAGAGCCAATCGATACCAGCGGGTCCACTTCCCACGGAACACTGGCAGCGAGACGTACTGTCTATTCATGGTGTCGGCAACCACCACACAGATGCCACAGCTCCTAAATTTCTAAGCACGCTTGACAGCCGTCTTTACAATCATTTTGGATTTGATTGGGACGACACTACCTACTTTGAGGGTCCTACACCATCGGATGCTGGATGGGAACAGACTCTCAATATTTTGCAGGACCCTCGCCCTCAAGTGGCTTCGAAATACAAGGGCCCAATCTTCAACTTCGTCACATGTCTACTCCATGAACCAGTGGACAGCTCATCAGCCATGCCATGGGATCTCAGTTCATCCAGTCTTTTTCCATTGCGTGAAAGACAGGACCATTATCTGACAATTGAGCCAAAGGACATGGTAGGCAATACAGCGAAAAAATTATATTTCATTTACGCTACGAAGGCTACCAAGGGTATTGATTGGCTGCTCGCAGTAGATAGTCTGGCTACTGCTATACAATGCCTCCGCTCATGCAGAGATATTACAGAAGCTGTTCGGTATCTCATGGGACAAGGAATTCTGTTCAATACTCTTAATCCTTGCCACGCGTTTTCACCTCCACTGACAGGCCCTCCACCACCTCCCATCTCTCTTGGTGTGCATCCAATCAGTTATCAGCCTGATGCTGCTGATTATGCCACTTATGAAGTGGCTCGGGACCATTTTCTCCGTTCTTCACATGCACATGCAGCCATCCTCAAGGGTGGTATTGTCTGGCACCTCGAAATGGAATTCATTGGCCCCAGATGCATTCTTACTGGCCCCTCCGATGTCGCCTCCTCCGAGGGACAAATATTCCATTTTACAGATGACACCATTTTCTGTGATGATATCCTCAATGACAATGAGCTTGACCTCATATGTGGCATATACAGAGTTTATACTGGTAGGTACCCACCCCTCTCTGGATTCAGTGGGTCATGTATTAATTCAATGTGATGAAGGATTGAACCAGCAGGTCTCCCATCTTTCCTGGTGGCCAAAGCACTCGACTTGGCAGAAGAGTCTTTTCAACGTTGGCCACTGGACTCCTGCTGCTGAGGACTGGTTTCAGAAACATCTCGAACTCATCTGGGAGAACAAGGCCCCATGCAGGACTGCTGGCAAGTGGTACGAATCCATTCCGAGGCATGGAAGGTCACTGTGTTTGGCTCAGAAGCTAGATGTGGCAACAGGCCAATTTATAGAAGGAAAGATATTTCTGTAGCTTTGTTGGTCTCATGCCTTGCCCATCTCGTTTTTTTTTCTTGTGCCGTTACATTTTCCTTACCATTCATGTAGATCTCTGACTAACAATACTGTATCATGAAAAATGGACTATTTATTTCACTGAAGCTTTTCTGTAAGACATTGAATGAATGAATGAATATCTTCCGGGAGTTGTATCTGTGCATCATCATAAGTCTCCAACTCTTGAAGCTCCTGACCCCAATCCAGACCATCAGTAAAGTTAAGACCTCTTCCCTGCCAAATGGAATACTTCAAAAGTTGAAGTGCTTCCATTAATTCTGGTGAAATGCGATTTCGTCATGCTGTCATGGTCTCCTTGCTTGATGAGAATACCCATTCACAAGGTACTGCTGAAGCTTGTATCGGCAAAATGTCCATGGCGAGAGGAAAAATTCTTGGATAGCGAAGTTGATTTTCCTTGTCCTGCCCATATTTAGCATGAAAAGGATACACCAGTCATTGACCTCACATACCTGCCAGTATAACAGACTATTTGTAGTTGGTTGTGTATCACGAAGGTATGCTGCAGCTTCGCCCTCTATTGCCCGTTGCGCAGCTGAGTGATTTCGATTATGGTTGAGGCCAAGGATGTCTCTTGCAGTCAGACGTAGCTGTATGGCAGGTGGATCTGCATTGTTTACAGTAGGGGCCTCAGTTCCAGTATTAGAGATGGCGTCATATGGGCGAAGCTACATAAGATAGAGTAATGCAGCTGATAAAAGCAAAAAATGTTGGTACATACGGCTTTAATAAACAACTCCTTCACCCAATCAATCCATTCTGGCTGGTACTCCTCGAACCACATCAATTTGACAGATGGATCCAGGACTGGGGAAGAAAACTGGTTAGCAAAAGTAAAGGATCAATGAAATATGAACTCATAGCCAGTGTATAAGCAGAGACCATGTCAGTTCGGCTACTATATGATTCGAGTTTGTCGATCCCATGTTGAACAATATCAGAAGTTTCTGGATTCTCATCTTGATGTACTTTCCAGACATTGGGCATTGCTTCAAATGCAGGTACAGCGTGACATAATGTTGGAGTCTTCTCATGCAATAATATTTGTTGGAATGTGTGTGGAATCTGACAATGATAATGTGTTATATACAAAAGCAACAATCAAATACACTAACCTGGGGAATAGAATAAAATTTTCAAAGAGCATCCCAGTTGGATTCATCAAGCTTGAACTTGCGTAATTCAACAAATTCCCGGCTTTCGAGGAAGGTGTCAAGAACCTAGGTAACCAAGTCAATATTGGCCACGAAAATTAGGAAGAAAAATACTTCTTGAAGGTCGATGGCTCATTCAATCATGAGGAGTGTTGAAGACCACCTCACTTCCATGTCACATAGAAGCTGAAGCTCTTTCCACTCTAGTCTCTCGAACAATGATGAAAAATATTGTCGGCGCAGAGAAGATGATCGTATCTAGTATAAATTAATGTTTGCGCACCAAACAGTAAGTTGCTGTACAAGAAAGCAAAAGAGAGACACACCGCACAAATGAGAGACCGAACTGTTGCAATCAGATCTTGGTCAAGTCCTTCCAAGAAGTTTGAAGGGTAAAAGTCTTCGGCAGTTTCAGCAACATAGTCAAGATTGGCAATTGCCGCTAGCATGGCCTTGCAGGCAAGATTGACGATGTGAGGAAAATATCTGGAGGCAAAGAGCATTAGTAATTACAGTGCAGCAACAATATCATATCACATACCTAATTCAACATTCAGTTTTGTGAAATTTGATTTTTCGTTGTTGAAGTTCACGTTCCAACATGGCCATGAATGTATTGTTGTTTGAAGCATTGTCAAGAGTGATCCATCTGATCTAAAAGGATGAGGGTCAATGAGAATACTAAGAAAAAATTGAATACCTTATCAGTAATCAGAAGCTGATCAGTAACATAGATGAATACATGGGTGAGATGTTCACCATCATGTTGCCCAGGAACACCATGAAATCAAACTAAGTCAGAATGTAATTTGAGAATGTGTTGAAGGCCACTCAGGGTTTCTTCGGTACATGATTGTATCCAATGAGCGGTGATGGCCATGAAAGGTGAGCAATTCGGATCAGACCACATGTCCATTGTGAATGAAATTTTCCCTAAAGAATGCTGTTCCTCCATTAATAAGATTGTCCAGAAAGTAGGTAGCAGCTGCACTGACCTGCATGTCCTGACTTAGTTGATCTAAATGTTCTTGAAGTGTCTCTTCGATGTGTTTATGGATCGGGGTTCTACCAGGAATATCTGACTCCCGGAGTTCCTCTCGAAGCTTCAGGAAAATTGCACGCAGGTGCAGTGATTCAACAATGTTCAGTGACTGAAATCATAATATCTCATCAATACAGGAATATAAAACCATATAAAAATATACTTGATCATCCCCAACGATGAACTGGACGATCGCATCAACGAAAGCTTCCCTTGAGAATGGAGTCCGTCCTTGTGGCACCAGTCCTGTTGATTGCCCTTTGCCCTTTCGATATTCATGCAGGGCAGCCTGGGCACTCTTCGCCTTTATATTGACCCTGAACTCATCACAACGGGATACCCAAATGTCCATGTGCTCCTCCATCAAATGACAGCGAAGAGTCCTGGTGGATGTCTTGATACTAAATTTCGCAATCTGGTGGTTCGGATTCATTACATGGATAGTCCTATTAAAGTCATCAAACATGATATAATAACCAGGCTGTTGAAAGAACATACCCGCAGAAAGTACAAATCTGCTGGTTTCCCCTCTGTTCAAAGAAAGTCCACACGTCTGATGCAACGTGATGGGTCTTGTTGCCCACAGGACCATCCATTTGTGGTGAAGGAGCTGCTGGATTCGCTGCAGGTGGCCATCGGTTATGGGTGGATTTTGACCCAGAGCTGGACACAGAGCTGGACATTGATGCTGGTGACATTGGTGGGGGCGTAGTATTTTCCAGATCAAAAAATGGGAGTGAAGGTGGTTGCTGTGAAGTCGAGGGTTGTGGAGGTGAAAGCGGGGAGAAAATATCATCATCATGAGAACTTGACGGTAACTGAAATGTGACATGTCTTGTAGGTATGATTGGACTTTTGGGAGAGGGTTGCTTGCGAGGGGTTTATGTAACAGGCGTCTTCCTTTGCTGACGACAACCATGGCGTGAGCAGGGAGATGGTGTAAACAATATGTCAATAGCTGTTGCTACGTTGTCCGGATCATTAGCCTTCACAGAAAGAACCCTGCACCAGGAATAACGTGATATTGTAGGCCCTGCTTTTGGCATGGGTGTAATGGGTTGAACAACATGACCTGATAGGAAACCTGGGCCAAAGGTGTCAACTTCAAGATCTACTTCAACAGCCTTGCCTTTTCCCTTGTCTCAGTGGATCTGTTCAGTAGTTGCAGTGGATGGTTGAGGTACTAGAAATGTATGTGAGTGTCAGTACCATATAGAAGCAGGTTTAAAAATGAAATATATACCTTGAATTCGGAAGGATGTTTGAAGTGCGCCATTTGCAAAGGCAGTCATATTGGACTTTTTGGGTGCACGATGAGGAGGCATGTTGGTCTGAAGAGTTATGCAGAGTTTAGCTCTAAATAGCTGAATATATTTCAATTGACGACTAACATCATTTTCAATTTACTGGACCTCTGGACATGGATAGCTCTACTACATTTCCAATGGTGTTGCCTCATGGCAAAGTGTCCATCTCAACCAACACGTATTGCAAACATGTGTATCATTGTATGCATGTATCCTGCCACGAACCACGCCCTTACTGACAATTAATATTCCTACAAGACTGCGCCCCTGTACAACATGGTGAACAGGTTGAATATGCAGATAGAAGGTGTCGGGTGAGTTTGATGGTGGATGTATGAAATACACATGAAACACAGATATTGGCAAAAGTACAATAGAAAAAATGTGCACCTCTCAGCAGTGGTGAAGCGAAAAGGTGAAGAGATTTAAAATAAAATAAAAAGGTGATACTAAATGCAGCAGCATGCAGACACATTGCAGCCAACATTGCAATGGTGAGTTTGTGATCTATTCCTGGTGTCGAACGGGCAGATCTTAGTGAAAAATATGAATAAGAATGAACAAACCCATCGTGAAGAGACATGGGCATAAGTCAATATACCCAGAGCAGGGGAAGCAAAGAGCAGGGAGAAGACAATGCCAGCCATAGTGAAATGGCAGATAAGAACCGCAGCGTGTGGGTTGGCATTGATAGATAACACAGCCAAAGTCTCCCTACGATTCAATCGGGAGGAGAGAGGTGACAAGCCAGTGCGCCAAAGGTGGGGAAAGAGTCGGAAGATGATGCCGGCAGCCAGCCACAGCAAAAAGTAGAGAGCGTCGACAGTGGCAGAAAATATCCCTATGATTCAATCGAGGGGAGATGAGAGAAAAGACTTAGATGAGACGCGTTGTGACAGCGAGTTCTGTTGTAGACCCGGAATAGGAATCTACTGTAAGGGGTGATCAGCTAGAAAGTGATCAGAGGAGTAAAGTGTTTCTATGTAGTCTAGTCAATCCAACCCGAATCTGGGGTTCCAGATCAGAGGGGAAGTGTAGGGGAACTATGAAGGTGGAATGGGGACAATACGAAGTGAGGACTAAAAGTGTAGAACTGAAGCGGGATGAGCCCTTTCAGCATATCTTTTCCATGATACATGGGTCGGCCGAGATGGACAATTCCCACTCCAAGTGGGCTGGCTTATCTTGGCCGACCAATATCTTTCTCCAGGGCAGATGGCTTGGCCAAGGGTTCCATGTTCGGAGAAGCATGGGTTGGCCGAAGCAGAGGGATATATCTGCTGGCCATGGAACATGGATTGGCCGACTGCGCTGGGTATCTTGGCTGGCCATAAAAGGTGGATTGGCCGACTTCCCTGTGTATGTCGGCTGGCCATGGAACATGGATTGGCCGACCTGGCTGGGTATATCGGCTGGCCATGGAACGTGGATTGGCCGACCGGACTACGTATCTTGGCTGGCCATGGAACATGGATTGGCCGACAGGTCTGGGTATTTTGGCTGGCCATGGAACAGTGTTGCCACAAATGCAACAGGTGGGTTGTATCTGTTCATTCAGCCTGCTCTGAACATACCCACCTTACATCTTTGGACTCTTACCCACCCCTTGCCATGTGCCACAGATTTGGTACTTGCTCCTCTATCCTTGTGTTCTGGAATTTATCAATATTCACAATTCATCATATTCTCCTAATCACGTCCTGCACCGACTTGCAATCCCCTGAGTCATCTACTTGTAATCCACATTGCTATTTGCACCTAACCTTCCCACACTACAAGTCAAATGATACTAGGCGACGGCTGTTGCCGTCTAGTATAGTTTGACTTGATTGCCTTATTTCTCTACTCCAGCAATATCCCCAGCAATACCGGGAACATTGTTACTACTAGTTGTAGATTAGATAATGATATCTGTCCAAAATGGGGATCAGGTTCGTTTTCCGCCGCTGCCCCGGATCTTTCCAACGCTGTCAGGCGACCCTCAAGCTCACTGTCAGCAACAGCGAGCTTGACTTACTCACTCTCCCCCCGTCTTTTCAAGCTGATTTTTTTGTATATAGTATATTTATTCTTGTACTTACTATAGATAGACTAATATACATGATAATACAGCAAATAAAAGAGAAATAAAAGAAACAAAAAATAAGGATACATGGGGTGCTACCATTGAACCGGTGGGTACTCACCTTCGCGGTGTCATGATCCAAAGTGGTTTTGGATCAAACATGGTATCAAGCTGACAGCAAGGACACCTGAGTTTATCAGCCTGAAGGAACAGTAGCCAATAACAAGAATAAAGTTCAAGTTAAGCTATCTTACCTCCACTGATAAGAAAAGACAAGGACACTACCCCAGGACACTGTCCCAAGTTGAGAGACACTTATCAGTTAAAGGATTAGTTATTAGATGAATTATCCTTAACTTAACTGCTAAGGATAAGACATTAGCTAAAGGCAGGACCATATCAGGCATCAAGATCAAAAAGATCAAGGAAGCTGCACAGCCACAATCTTATCTCAGTTGGACCAAAACAAGATAAGAAGTACCATCTTACATCATCCATCAAGATCTATTGATCAGAAGAAGCATTGTCTGAAGAATTGATCTATCAAGCACAATTTGAAATAGCATGACTCAGCCTTGATCCATGATTCCTGGAGAATCATAGAATACTCCCACAGATCACAGATTAGATCAGCCCTTGAATCATCCCCTCTTGTGATGATTCAGTTGATCCACCCTCAACATCTTATGACTACTATGACCATATATGGACCACTATGACCATCTATGGCTCATCATGACCAAATTATGACCTTTATGACCAATTATGCCAGCATTCCTATCACATCTACCCTAGGAATCTCAGTAATTGACTCCACATGAGTCACCAACCTGTGTACTATTTCCAATACCTGCACAGCATTATGCCCCATTCTTCTATATGACTCACCAACCTGTGCACTATTTCCAATACTTGCACAGCATTATGCCCCATTCTTTTATATGACTCACCAACCTGTGCACTATTTCCAATACCTGCACAGCATTATGCCCCAATTCCTGTCTATGATTCATCACCTATGCCCCATTTTCCTTTTATGTTTACAGACCTATGCCTCTTTACTCATCACCCTACTTTTCATTTCATATTACTCTTTAATGACTCAGTAGTTAGCACTTTTATTTCATATTATGCTTACAAACCCCCTTCCCCATTTCATAATTACTCCCTTATGATTCACACCCTACCCACTTATTTCAAATTCTTTCTATGACTCACAGTGACTCCTGCAGCAGCCAAAGGTATAAATAGGGCCCAGTTTCTGCAGGAGACAGTCAGTCATTCCTTTGATTCAACCCCCCTTCTTCTTTGTACATACCTACTTTTGGTAGTAGTCAGTACATCAATTCAGTCACAGTCACAGTCACAGTCACAGTCACAGTCACAGTTCCATTCTCAGTCAGCTTATTAGTCTCAGACATTAAGTTTAATTGAGTTATCAATATCAGATATATATTGATAGTCTTTTATTACTTGTTTGAGAATATTCTTGACATAGTACCGTCACTATTGTCAACTTCTTCTGGCAAGAAACTATTGATCTTCATAAAGATATCCCAGTACTTTATTCTGCACTAGTAGCCAATGTGCGTTTGAAGCTTCGGAATATTGTCCGATATCTTGAACATCAACTGCTCTTGTTACTTTTATTTTATCCACGTATCCATTATCATCGCATCCTTTGTTGATAGTCCATTGTCATATCCCTCATTGACTTTCACTATCCTCTTGCTCATTGTTCATCATTGCCACTTACACTCATCACCTACCCTTGCTTGAGTGTCTATCATCTCAAAGTCTTACCTTGATTGGAAGACCTCACTATACTTTCATCCTTCAAGTCATATACTCTGACTTACATCTATTATAAGGTAACTGTTCATTGTTATCTAACATCAACTAATCTTGACAGGTATTGTATATTGTTATCAAGTATCAACTACTCTTGATAGGTAACTGTATACTGCTATCTTATATCCTTAACCACTACTATTAGATAACTGCCTTGTTATCTAATAACAACTGACATAAGATAACTGTATTGTTATCTCATATAACTATCATCACTAGGTTCAACCTATAACCCCACTAGCAAGTGAGTAAGTACATTGAGTTGAAACAAGGACAAATCCACCCTTGCCGAACAACAAGGTAATTTCCCGATCAAAGTCGCACTCCGGAAACCCTTGGTGAGGAACTGTTTTTCTAAGAAACACTCCCCACGAACAACAGAATTGGAGCCCACCGCGAGGGCGTGGAATCATTCAACAACTCTACTTATTCATTAAACAATCAACAACTTTATCCACATTAATATTCAGTCATTTACAATGGCCATCACCACGTCCCACACCCCTGACATGATGCCTCTTCTGGGACAGAAGGGAGCACCATTCAAGTTCACTGGAAGCCATGAAGACATCAAGCGCTTCCTGAGACATTATAATCAAATCTGCAAAGCTTACAATCTCACAGATGCAGACAAATGTGAATGCATTGTAGATTATTGTTCTAGAAAGGTTGTCAAGTTAATTGAAGCTCTGGAAAGCTACAGAAAGTCAGACTGGACCACTTTGGAAGCAGATTTCATGAGGTACTTTGATGCTGCCTTCAAAGAGACCCGTTATATTATCAGAGATCTTTCAACTCTGACCCGCATATGGAAACATAAGGAAATTAAGACCCTCACCAGATGGAAGAGGTATGAACGCAAGTTCATCACAATTGCAGGATGGCTTGAAGCTAAGAAGAAGATCTCTGAAGATGAGAAAGCTTCATACTTCTGGGCTGGAATTAACAAGAACCTTCGTCATCGTATTGAGCTTAGACTCAGCACCGGATCTACACCCTTGGATGTAACACAACCCTTTCCAATTGTTAAGGTTTCCAAGATTGCAGAAATTTTATTCGAACGTAATCGCTTTGACATCAACTTGGCTGACTCTGACTCTGACATCCCTGAAAGAATGAGGGATGATGATTCAGATACATCAAGTGATGAGTCCTCAGATGAGGAAAGTGAATCTGATTGTAGCAGCAAGTATAGGAAGAAGAAGAATGACAAGAAGACTTCTAGGAGAAGAAATTCTGATGATGAAGCTCCTAGCAAATCTACAAGGAGAAATGCAGACAAGAAGGACATAGTGAAGAAGTCAGATAAGAAGCCCAAGACTACACAAGATGAAGTAGAAGCCCTGATTAAACAAATGGGCAATCTCTCATTGGAAGATCATTGTTACAGCCTGGCTTATTATAAAGCAATTAAGCTTGACCCAGATGTTGCACAGTGTGTCAGAGCTCCTGCCCTACACTCACAGACCAGAATTCTTTCCAGAACACCTGCTCAGACTCAAGTAGATACAAAGGCACCTTTCAATCCTGATTCCAGCATACGTGATGCCATGACATGCTATGGGTGTGGATTGAAAGGGCATGGAATGCAGACTTGTCCAAGGATTTTGGAATTAATCAAGTCTGGAGCCTTGATGAGAGACCCCCTTGGAAAGTTACTTAACAGCGATGGAACCAATATACGTCGCAGAATGGGAGAAACCTTCATTCAAGCCCTGGAACGTATCTCAGCAGAGTCATTGCAGTCCAATTTTTATGTACTCCAAGACCCCTTCTCTGACCATTATCAGTCAGATGATGAAGAAGATATAGACTCTTTCTATACACCTGCTACCTATGCTGGATCTCAATTGAATGAAGAAGACATTCATATAATGGCTGCAGATAGAGGACAGCACAAGATCACTACAGCTAGGAAAGATGCTTTTGATGGAGTTTATCCACCTGCAAGACAGAGAAACAAGGATAGGGATAAAGAGAACATAAAGCCAAAGTCCCCAACAACTGCAAAGCCTGCATCACTTCAGAATCCGCACATAGCACAGGACCTGAATCAAGGTAAGAGCCCTGCAACATCCAATATCCCCAAAGGAATTCCACCCACAAGGATAGAGGAACTACGTCAAATGCAGCCAATCCCTTTTG
Organism: Hygrocybe punicea; assembly: GCA_963556145.1. Taxonomy (NCBI): domain Eukaryota; kingdom Fungi; phylum Basidiomycota; class Agaricomycetes; order Agaricales; family Hygrophoraceae; genus Hygrocybe; species Hygrocybe punicea. The sequence goes on along the minus strand of OY744466.1, from coordinate 4,713,980 downwards.
ATGCCAGAGTACCCAGAGCAACACCTGCACCCGCTGTTAATGAAGAAGATGTTGAAATGCAAGATGCCTCACCCTTTAAGCCTAAGGTTCCCAAGGCCAATCCTGACAAGTCTAATCCTCGTCCTAAGATGCCTGTGAGGCAATCAGAAATTTCTTCCAGCATTGGAAACACTCAGGTTGTCAATCAGATTCTTGACACACCAGTCACTCTTCGTTTTAGAGAAGTTTTAGCTTCTTCCAAAGAGTTAACAGAGCAACTCACAGACATGATCAAGAGGAAGAACCCTAAGAACCCGGTAGTTGCTAATGCATTCAGATCCAGAGAACGTGGATTATTAATCAAGCTTCGCATGGAATGTGATGAATGTCCCATCACTGCTATCATTGACACTGGATCCCAATTGAATGTAGTCAACAAAGAAATATGGAAAGCCAGTATCCGCAGACCTGTTGACCTCGCCAGAAGTCTGACCATGAATGATGCCAATGGAGGTGTAGGAACCCTTAATGGTCTGGTACCTAATGTTCCTCTAACCTGTGGAGGTGTCTTGACCTATGCAGATTTATTCATAGGAGAGTCAGTCCCTTTTGATCTACTTCTTGGAAGACCCTGGCAAAGAGGCAATTTTGTCACAATTGATGAAAGGCCTGAAGGCACATATCTAGTATTTAAAGATCCCTCAGACCATGGAGCTAAGTTTGAGATCATGGTATCAGCAGACCGCATCCCCCCCTACAGAAGACAAGATCAAGTCCTTGCAATTACTGCCCCTGAAGACCACCCTACAAGCGACTGCACTACTCTTATGGAAAGAGCTAGTCTAGCTTCACCCAGGCACAATACATGTGACATTCTACAGCCTCAAGATTTTGATGAATCCAATTCTGACAATTCCAGTGAATCTCTGGACCTATCTGAAAATAATAATGGATTAAATTTTTCTCAAGGAAATAATTATGAAATGAAATTATTTCCTCCAGATAATCCAATTTTGGATCATTCTCACAGTTGTGATCTGGAGAATAATATCTCCAATAGGATAAATTATTCTCAGGCTTCTTTAGAAGCAACATTGTCCTCAGTGAATAATGAAATTTATTCCAGAAGGAGTTATCCAGGAAAGGATATAGTACAGACAAATTTGGAGAACAATGGAAAGGATACAGATAAAACAGCTGAGCCAGAGGAGATGAAGAATGAGCCCCCCAGGATGGATAGCCCACCCCCGCAATTTATGATCAATGATATTCCCCTTCCAGCATCAGTTGACTGGGCAATCAAGGACTTAAACCCAAATGCGGCACGGATGATCATTTCGGCTCTCGGCAATCAAACCGAAGACCGGTCCCTTGCTGCTCGTTATTTGTTTGTTTCTCCTCTCGGATATCGATTCCCCCCCCAGAGGGATAGTTATGGGACCCTCTTCGAACATGGGGTACTCCTCAACACGACGCTGGCCGCTGTCACTCCTTCTCGACCCACTCCGTCGTTACGGATGGGGCATCTCGTTTTCAAGTTTTACCCTGTAACTCCACCCCCATTCACATTCACTTCTAATCCTGTCTCATCATCGCCTTTGGAGACCGAGCTATCTATTGTACATTCTACCCTTGATCCAAGCCCACCACTTCCACCACTCTTTCCCGTCCCGACTAGTCCTGACCCCGCCGCCCTTGACCCATCTAACGCATCTTCGTGCACCCTTTCCACCCGACACTCATCTCCCGTCTCGACCACCAGTGAAGACGGTAAAGACCCCCCCGATGTGGATAAAGGAGGAGGATTGTGTCCAGATGACACGATTGAAGGTTGGGAATGGACAGACGACTGTGTAAGTCACTCTATGCCCACATCCACGAAACACAACTTACCAAAGCCGAAGTTGGACCCTCGTATGCTCACGAATGACTATGCTGCCCCGGAGGCGAGCATTTACAAGGACGAAGCCCCGTTTTCAGCTTTCATTACCGTTCACAGAACCGCTAGTACGTTTTCTAGGCGCAATAATTCGCCTCGCGAATCACGCAGTACCCCCACTCGTAATCGCTTTCGACCATACCCATCGCCTGCCCTCATCTCACATGCCGTCTCACGACTCGTTCCCCGTGTATCCGCACATCCCCCAGCCAGCAATAATGATGAACTCAACATTGAAAACGTAGGTACACGCAACAATGAAAACTTGGTACGTAGTAACCGTAACGACCGCGAACCACTCACTGAACTCCCAATCAATGTGCAGAGAGTACACACCCTCTCGCCACCCCGAAACATCCTACGACCATGCCATGACTGTCCAGACCTTGAGCTCAGACCCCTTCATGGACCCTTTGCCATCACCCCCGGATTTACTTTACCCCCCTCTCGAAGACGACCCGAGTCCCCGCATAAATGGACACTGGTTCCCCCCGGACCTTTATGGACCATTCCAGAGTCCTACACCACCAACCCCATCCAGTTTTCGTCACCCTTTTGCTTCCCCTTCCCCTATAGTGTCACCACTGTATTCACCAGTACATCCCTCTTCTGACCCTACTCCTGATTTTTATGTTGAATCCTCTCCAATTCCAGACCCATTTGTTGAATCCCCATCAGCCTTTACTGTCTATCCTTCATTTGATTCACAGCCTGAGTCTTCTGAGCCTTCAACTGTAAACTACATGGAGTTTCCTGTATACTCTTCAGAGTCAGACAATGAATGCTGGAATTCATTGTACATGGATTCTGAGGAAAGCAGACTTGCAGATGACCCACCGTGCTTGGATAAAACCTTGGAGCCAGTAAAGCCAAGCCCATGCCCCAATCCAGAGGAGAGTGGAGAAGAAGATTCTAGGCCTCCTAAACTTCCTTCCATTAGGAAATGGATTTCCCCAGATTCAATCTTTGGATCCTCAGAGGATGAAGACAGTGATTCTTCAGCATTTTCCATGGAGCTGGAAACAGATTCTGAAGAGGAACTGGATATGCTTGCTTGGGATGATGAAGAACTGGAGGAGGAAGCATTGACAAGACCAGACCCCAATCATGGACCTGAACTTCCCAGAATTCCTACTCCTAGTTCAAGCTCAGACAACCCTGTTCCCCCACTGCCCACTCCTGTTTCAGATGACACTTGGTCACTCCCACCAGGAGAAGGGATTAATTCCCTTTCAGATGAAGAAGCTAGGATGCCCTTTGACAGAGCCAACTCCCTAGGTTCCTTAAAGGCAACATCACAAATATTCAGGAATTATCCCATAAGGGATGGGCCTGTGTACCCAGAAACCAATCTCTTATGCCAACTGGAAGCAGAACTCCCACAGGAATCACCCCCAACTCCTGTTCAAGTATTTGCCATTGTAACTTCAGATCAGCCGCAACCCTTATCAGAGGACCAGTCATTATCCCAACCTCAGCCTCGTGACTTAGCTGCAGCCCAGATCCTTGCAGCTGAGCCTGTCCTTAGCACTACACAGGATGTCCACATTGGTATCCTTAGTGCAATACGCAGTGCCTTGGTTGAAGGAATTCGTCGCATTGGATTTAGGCTTACAACTCAAGCCTGGAAGACCCGCATTGACCAGAGACCTCCTGATGATCCAGTACGATTATACTTTTATCGGCATTGCCATCTGTTTCATTACTTGGATAAGGATAACAAACTACCCCCTCCCAGCAGTCCTTCAGCCCGCATCAAGACAATTCAATTTCTGGAGTCCAACCCTCTCTTGGCTCCAGAGGAAGCTGAATTTTTACGCAACTCATCTATCATCTTTCGCTCCAACTGCAGATTTCTTCTTGCAGATGCCATTAATGCAGTTCTTAACATGCAATTTCGCCGCTCTAACGTCATATCTGCACTTTTTGAAGAAGGCTATTTTGATGCTCCTAATTGCCTCAGGCCTCCCAGGAGAGTCTTTCATTGAACAATTCATGTTAAAAAATGACTTTATCTTCAGAATATTTGTACTACTATTTCTTTTTTGTCTATTGTACATTGCTTCTACTTATGATGCTACTTTCCTTTTTAGAATTCTCTTACTATGCCTTTCCCTTATTATAGCAGGACATCTTCACCTAATGTTGAACCCCCTCACACTTTTAGTGTTGTATTTTTCTTCCCTTTTCAGTTACATTGTTTCCTTTTTACAGGACCCCTCTTTGAAGAGTAGCCATATTTGTTCAGGAGACACTAGTCTTGTACAGACTGATTCTGACAATGAAGACAAGCTCTTTGTCTTGTATGGTTCAGCCACACAACAGCAAGATGAACTTGATAATTCACATATTATTAGTTCAGAATATGACAACATACCATCTCTTGAAGAAGTCTCAGATTCAGAAGAGACTGAGACAGAAATTATGCCAGTTCTGTTAGATACTTCAGATTCTGTGGATAATGAAGAAGAAGCAGAATATTATTATACTCTTGGAGGAAAGAAGGAGACATTGCCTTATAGTGAGGATGACATTATCATACTTCCTATGTCTCAATGCACCTCTCAAGGAAGCCCCATTGTGCTGACCGCTTATAAAAGAGTTAACCAGAAAGTCCATCCAATCCAAGGCACATTCCCAGAGACTGCTAGAGTCACCAGGCAATTTCCTCATGATCCTCTTGCCAATCTTCCAGAATTACCCACACACCCACCAGAATTCATGGCAACTCAGAAACTCACTAAGGAGCGTTTAAAGTTTCTTGATATTAATCATACTGGATTTTTATGGCCTGAAGAAGAGAAATTGTTTTCTCATGTAAGATGCCATTGCCTTTGAAGACAAGGAGAGAGGAACTCTTAAGGACTCTTATTTTTCCCCATATATCATGCCAGTAATTCCCTATACCCCATGGGTATATAGGAACATTCCAATTCCCCCTGGAATTAGAGAACAAGTTATTGAAGTCCTGAAGCTGAAGATGGAAGCCAATGTGTATGAACCAAGCCAATCATCATACAGATCCAGATGGTTCTGTGTGCTGAAGAAGGATAGAAAACTTCGAATTGTTCATGACCTACAACCTCTGAATAAAGTAACTATTAGAGATGCCGGCCTACTCCCTATTATTGATGATTTTGTGGAGCCATTTGCTGGAAGACAATGCTACACAGTATTTGATTTAATGTGGGGATTTGATGCTAGAAAGGTTCATCCAGAATCACACGATATGACAGCATTTTGGTCACCCTTAGGCCTACTTCGCCTCACTTCCTTACCCACCGGATTTACCAATTCCCCTGCTGAATTCCAGAGATGCATGACCTTCATCCTTCAGGATGAAATGCCTGAGAAAGCCAATATCTTTATTGATGATTGTTCTATCAAGGGACCTGCATCAAATTATCCTGATAGCAAAGGAAACCCAGAAGTACTCACAGACAACCCAGGGATCAGGAGATTCATTTGGGAACATGCTTGTGATGTACATCGTATAATGCACAGAGTAAAACGTGCCGGAGCTACATTCTCAGCTAAGAAGACCCAGATTTGTAGACAAGAAGCCATTATTGTTGGACAGAAATGCAACCCGGAAGGACGCTCCCCAGAAGATGACAAGGTATCAAAAGTTCTTAACTGGCCACCACTCAAGACTCCCAGAGATGTCAGAGGATTTTTGGGACTCTGTGGCACAGTTCGGGTTTGGATTCCAAATTACTCCCAGTTAGCCAGACCACTCACAGAATTAGTCCATAAAGGAGCGGAATTTATTTGGGATGAAAGAAGACAGAAAGCTTTTGACACATTAAAGCAGAAAGTCACTTCAGCCCCAGCCTTAAATCCTATTGATTACCATTCAGATAATCCAGTGATCCTATCTGTGGACAGTAGTAATATTGCCACTGGATTTATTCTGTCTCAAGTCGATGACAATGGAAGACGTTGCCCAGCCCGCTATGGATCATTACCAATGAATGAGAGAGAATCTAGATACTCTCAGCCAAAGCTGGAGTTATATGGACTTTATCGCGCATTACGTCATTGGAGAATTCATTTGATTGGAGTTAAGAACTTGCATGTTGAGGTTGATGCAAAGTACATCAAAGGCATGCTTAATGAACCTGACCTCCAGCCTAATGCAGCAATCAATAGATGGATTCAGGGAATTCTTCTATTTGATTTCAAGTTAATTCATGTCCCAGCCAAAGAATTCAAAGGACCTGATGCCCTCTCCAGGAGAGAGTTGGGTGAAGGTGAAAAGATCATTGACCATGATGACTCTTGGCTGGATGATCTGGCATTACATATTCATGTCCCAGACCCCCTTCAAGTCCTGAAATTCTGTTTCACAACCCCTACCAAGCTTCCTTATGAAGCACCATCATTACCATCATTCAACGCTCATAGTTCAAAGCAAGAAAGAATTCTTCAAGATGTTCATCATTTCCTATCTACCCTTGAACTACCTAGGACAGAATCCTTGCAGGCAAGGAGAAGATTTATGAAGAAGGTATCAGAATTTTTCCTTAAAGCAGGAAAAATGTTCAAGAGAAATGGAGAACGACCTCCTCTCCTAGTAATCATGAACCCTAAGAAAAGGATTGCTATTCTGACTCAGGCTCATGAGAACCTTGGCCATAAAGGAGAGCAAGCAGTATTTGAATTGGTCAGAATTCGATTTTATTGGCCACATCTTAGGACCGATGTGCACCATCACGTTTCATCTTGCCATGAATGTCAAATTAGGACCCTTAAGAAGATGGAAGTCTCCCCAACTATATCCACTCCCACCGCTTTATTTCAGAAGGTGTATATCGATGTGATGTCTATGTCACCTTCTGGAGGATTCAACTTTATTGTGGCTGCTCGTGATGATCTTTCAGGAACAACTGAAGTTCGTTCAATTCGCTCCAACAATTCCCAAAGCTTAGCCAAATTCTTTTGGGAACAAATCTATTGTCGCTATGGAGCCATTGGTCATGTTGTCACTGATAATGGAAGTGAAGTCAAAGGAGCATTTGAAATTCTACTTCGCCACATGGGGATCCCCCAGGTTCGAATCACCCCATACAATAAGCATGCAAATGGAGTAGTGGAGCGTGGACACTTTACGTTGAGAGAAGCTATTGTCAAATCCTGTGACAAAGATAAGACTGGAGGAATTCGAAATTGGCACAAACATGTAGAAGCTGCCATGTTTGCAGATCGAATCACAGTCAGTAGTGTTACAGGATACTCACCATACTATCTCCTCCATGGAACGCATCCCTTGTTACCATTTGATCTTTCAGAAGCCACGTTCATGGTGGAAGGTTTTCAATCAGGCCTCTCCACATCTGACTTATTGGCACTCCGTATCAGACAATTAGAAAGACATCAGGAAGACATTGATAAGGCTGCAAGTACATTAGAACAAGCACGCTTCAAGTCAAAGTTACAGTTTGAGCGCAGATTTCGAAGATGTCTGCAAAAACGTAATTATGATATTGGAGAGTTATTCCTCATTCGAAACAGCAGATTAGAATCAACTGTGGGAAAATTCAAGACAGAGCCATGTTACCTTGGACCCTTTGAAGTCGTGAAAAGAACTGAAAAAGGGAATTATGTTTTGAAAGAGTTAGATGGAACTGAACATGCAGAGCGTTACGCTGCATTTAGGATATTGCCTTACATTCGCCGGTCCCATCCATTTCTTCAGAATAATTCAAGCCAGAATGTCTCAAGTAATTCAGAAGTCTCAGAGTCAGACCCAAACAATTCCCCATCAGAAAATGATTCTATACTAGTTGATACAAATGCGGCACACCACCAGAATTAAGGAGATGATAAGAAAGAAGTCGTACTATTATTGCGCCATGTATAGAAGTCCAAGATCATAAAAGTCCAGTAAGAAAAGGAAGAGGGAAGAGTAGATGAATAGCGAGACGTGAGAAGGAAAAGACCCAGCTGGACCGCGCCCAAGAACCTGCTCAGGAAACGAAAACTCCATACTGAAAACCAAGACGGTAGAACATCCATCGCTCCCTCGCTAGTAGGAGTCCTATTGGACAGAACGTAAAGGTAACCCAGGATCGTATGATCAGGAAGCCTATCAAGTCAAACGCTCAGATTAGCGCTCATGATCATGTAGAATAGCAAGCCAGCACACCTGCAGTTGAGACCCAATAGTACTAGGTAAAGGATGGATGGAAGAAGAAATAATTCATAGCCGTGGATAGTTACGATTCCCCTGGATGTTCAAGAAGGAAAAGGAGCTGGCACACGAAGGCGCAGTGACTAAGCTGGGGGAAAAAGTCAAACGGCAAACCATCATTTGTTTATACCCTCAGAACACGTGGCAGTCACGTTCCCTCATGTGACATCCCGCTGTGCACCCCATTTTCTTAAGAAGACGCTTCGTTATTGGACCAAAATTAGCCGAAACACATGACTTACCAATGTGTACCCTTTTTATGATTATTATTCCCATTCCAGATCAAGCTATATTCTTCGGTTCAAGCATCAGACCCTAGGACCCAAGTTGGGAAGGATTATGCAGGTAACCATATTTGTACAATCAAATATGTCATAGTTCTAGACCACAGATCTATAGGAACGCTATAGCTAAATCAGGCACCCTTGGACCTTTATTTCGGATATACCCGTTATATGCACCTTCGATTTTTTTAGACACTATAAGTAGTGCTCTATCCACACTCATTCAGAATGCGTTCTTCATTCGAATTTTCAAGTACGCTAACTATGCTATCACATCTTTCCTTGGAAGGCAGGACTACTCCTACACTTTATGTCACCAACCCTGCTTTTGTCCCGATTACTTCATACCGCTGCCCTCCATTAACGCCCATAACAATTCCGGACCGCATTTATGCGCCCACAATTCACTCCCCGGTCTATTCCACTGAAGTCTATCTACGTCATCTCACCCCAAACCGAGAGACTACATTCCTTGACGTCGCGCTCCTCAACAAGATCCAAAAGCCGCTCCTCCCTGGAGTCAATGTATGGCTCCTTCGCAGTCCCTCAGCAAAGCCAGTCTGTGCCGGACTGCACGTTACAGGAAGGATGGGTGCAGGAGAGGTAGAAAGGTTGTGGATGGTTAGGAATGGTTACGCCATTTATCTTTGCAGGACCAACTCCGGTGGACGATTTATACTGGCCATGTCGGAGCGTATGGTGAAGAAAGAACAGAAGGATGAAAGGCAGGCAGATGTCTGGAGTACCATTCGACATTATCTCTGCTGCCTGTAATATTTTTTAGCATCATCGCCATCAATTTTTTTTGTTTTGTTTCAAATTATCCAGGAACATCAGCACGCTCATTCGACTCAGTTTCAATTTCATAACTAAGGCTCACATCATGTTCATTCCACCAGTGAATCCTCAGCCTCAACGCCCTTCATGCATACAAGGCATACTACCTCAGCATCGTTATTCGCACTTCCATGATCGCATTCTCCCTTCTCAACAGTTCAGTTTTGCTATGCTATTTCCATCTGCAGTGGAAGACATGCTCACACTGGCCCTGTTGGAAGAGAACCTGAAGAGTGACCTTAACAGAGAACGTCTACGGTAATAGTACTGTTTATTCAGCACAGTTCTGTTGATATAACAGAGAACTAGGACCAGGGCAAGACCGTCTCACAAGAATAGAGAGTAGTTTTTTTTTTAGTGGAAGAAGCAACTGGGGACAGTTGACTTTTCTCGTTGTGCACGAATGTCATGATCCAAAGTGGTTTTGGATCAAACATCAAGCTGACAGCAAGGACACCTGAGTTTATCAGCCTGAAGGAACAGTAGCCAATAACAAGAATAAAGTTCAAGTTAAGCTATCTTACCTCCACTGATAAGAAAAGACAAGGACACTACCCCAGGACACTGTCCCAAGTTGAGAGACACTTATCAGTTAAAGGATTAGTTATTAGATGAATTATCCTTAACTTAACTGCTAAGGATAAGACATTAGCTAAAGGCAGGACCATATCAGGCATCAAGATCAAAAAGATCAAGGAAGCTGCACAGCCACAATCTTATCTCAGTTGGACCAAAACAAGATAAGAAGTACCATCTTACATCATCCATCAAGATCTATTGATCAGAAGAAGCATTGTCTGAAGAATTGATCTATCAAGCACAATTTGAAATAGCATGACTCAGCCTTGATCCATGATTCCTGGAGAATCATAGAATACTCCCACAGATCACAGATTAGATCAGCCCTTGAATCATCCCCTCTTGTGATGATTCAGTTGATCCACCCTCAACATCTTATGACTACTATGACCATATATGGACCACTATGACCATCTATGGCTCATCATGACCAAATTATGACCTTTATGACCAATTATGCCAGCATTCCTATCACATCTACCCTAGGAATCTCAGTAATTGACTCCACATGAGTCACCAACCTGTGTACTATTTCCAATACCTGCACAGCATTATGCCCCATTCTTCTATATGACTCACCAACCTGTGCACTATTTCCAATACTTGCACAGCATTATGCCCCATTCTTTTATATGACTCACCAACCTGTGCACTATTTCCAATACCTGCACAGCATTATGCCCCAATTCCTGTCTATGATTCATCACCTATGCCCCATTTTCCTTTTATGTTTACAGACCTATGCCTCTTTACTCATCACCCTACTTTTCATTTCATATTACTCTTTAATGACTCAGTAGTTAGCACTTTTATTTCATATTATGCTTACAAACCCCCTTCCCCATTTCATAATTACTCCCTTATGATTCACACCCTACCCACTTATTTCAAATTCTTTCTATGACTCACAGTGACTCCTGCAGCAGCCAAAGGTATAAATAGGGCCCAGTTTCTGCAGGAGACAGTCAGTCATTCCTTTGATTCAACCCCCCTTCTTCTTTGTACATACCTACTTTTGGTAGTAGTCAGTACATCAATTCAGTCACAGTCACAGTCACAGTCACAGTCACAGTCACAGTTCCATTCTCAGTCAGCTTATTAGTCTCAGACATTAAGTTTAATTGAGTTATCAATATCAGATATATATTGATAGTCTTTTATTACTTGTTTGAGAATATTCTTGACATAGTACCGTCACTATTGTCAACTTCTTCTGGCAAGAAACTATTGATCTTCATAAAGATATCCCAGTACTTTATTCTGCACTAGTAGCCAATGTGCGTTTGAAGCTTCGGAATATTGTCCGATATCTTGAACATCAACTGCTCTTGTTACTTTTATTTTATCCACGTATCCATTATCATCGCATCCTTTGTTGATAGTCCATTGTCATATCCCTCATTGACTTTCACTATCCTCTTGCTCATTGTTCATCATTGCCACTTACACTCATCACCTACCCTTGCTTGAGTGTCTATCATCTCAAAGTCTTACCTTGATTGGAAGACCTCACTATACTTTCATCCTTCAAGTCATATACTCTGACTTACATCTATTATAAGGTAACTGTTCATTGTTATCTAACATCAACTAATCTTGACAGGTATTGTATATTGTTATCAAGTATCAACTACTCTTGATAGGTAACTGTATACTGCTATCTTATATCCTTAACCACTACTATTAGATAACTGCCTTGTTATCTAATAACAACTGACATAAGATAACTGTATTGTTATCTCATATAACTATCATCACTAGGTTCAACCTATAACCCCACTAGCAAGTGAGTAAGTACATTGAGTTGAAACAAGGACAAATCCACCCTTGCCGAACAACAAGGTAATTTCCCGATCAAAGTCGCACTCCGGAAACCCTTGGTGAGGAACTGTTTTTCTAAGAAACACTCCCCACGAACAACAGCGGGGGCGCCGGATGGGGTCTGAAATTGGTGGCAAAGGGCGCTAGAGGGCTGGGACGGATGATGGGGGGTGGGGAAGATTTTATGGAGTGGGGGGTGGCAACGCATGGCGGGGAAAGGGCCTGGAAGTGAGGCGGATGAGTGAAATGGAAAGGGGATGGATGGGGGAGGGCTCCCGGCCCCGAAAAAGCGGTGGGAAGGGGTAAGTACGTGGGGAAAAAGCAGGAGGGGGATGGGTACTCACCTGTACCATTAGGGGCCCCCCGCGGCCCTCCCAATATCCCACCTTCAATGAAGCAAGTGGGGACGTCATCTCAGACGGCCCCATCGTCCATTCCATGGTTTTCGCCGTCCCAATCGGTCCCGTCATCAAGTTGCGCGAGGGTGGCAACTAGGGCGGTTGCGATGGCGATATCTCAATGACACCGCCGCCGTTAACCACACCATCGCCGGTGGCAACCCTCCATGTTGCCTTCGTCGTGTTCGTTGCTGTGCGCCAAGCCCGCCGCCGCTGGTTTCGACGTTCGAGACCGTTGGTTGAAAAAGTCGGGCGCACTCCTGCGCGGCTTTGAGGACGTCCGGGGTGGTGGTCTCTGCGCCAATCGTCGCCGTCGTTGTCCTCCTCCTCGTTTCCGTCGTCGTTGAGGGGGTGGGTAGTGGGAGCGTGGCAGGAGGCGAGTTTGGAGGCGGGCATGTGGTAGTAAAAGGTAAGTGAACAGTCACATGCCTTTTAGGCTTTTACCACCACCATCCCCCATTCCGCTGCGCTCCCACTCCCCACCGCCTCAACAACAACAGAAACGAGGACGACGAGGACGACAGTGACGATTGGCACCAAGGCCACCCCCCTGTATGCCCTCAAAACCAAGTAGGAGCGCCCCCGCCGTTTTCAACCAACGGCCTCGAACTTTAAAACTAGCCGCGACGGATCGGGCGCGCAGCAACGAATGCGATGGAGGCAACGTGGTGGGTTGCCCACGGCAGTGGCGTCGTCAACGGCGTCGTCGTCGTCGAGGTATCATCGCTGGAACTGCCGCCATCACCACCCTCGCGCAACTCGATGACGGGACCGATTTGGACGGCGAAACCAATGATGGGGCCGCTGGGGACATCAAAGATGATGTCCCCCATGTTTTTATTAACGGTGGAATACAGGGAGGGCCATGGGGGGCCCAATGGCGCAGGTGAGTACCCGCCCATTCCTGCTCTTTCCCCCATTTACTGACCCCTCCCTGCTCCTCGTTTGGGGCCGGGAACCCTCCCCCACCCCTCTCCTTACTCCGGTCACCACCCATCTCGTTTACCGGCTGCTTCCCCACCACCCACTTCCACCACCTCAGGCTGGCCATCCTCCCCCGCTCCCTGCATCCTTCCTGCCCCTCCGGCGCCCTTACCCATCACCAGTGGACCCGATGCGACACCTCTGTGAAGGTGAGTACCCACCGGTTCAATGGTAGCATCTCATGTATCCTTATTTTTTGTTTCTTTTATTTCTCTTTTATTTGCTGTATTATCATGTATATTAGTCTATCTATAGTAAGTACAAGAATAAATATACTATATACAAAAAAATCAGCTTGAAAAGACGGGGGGAGAGTGAGTAAGTCGAGCTCGCTGTTGCTGACAGTGAGCTTGAGGGTCGCCTGACAGCGGTGGAAAGATCCGGGGCAGCGGCGGAAAGCGAACCTGATCCCCATTTTGGACAGATATCATTATCTAATCTACAACTAGTAGTAACAATGTTCCCGGTATTGCTGGGGATATTGCTGGAGTAGAGAAATAAGGCAATCAAGTCAAACTATACTAGACGGCAACAGCCGTCGCCTAGTATCATTTGACTTGTAGTGTGGGAAGGTTAGGTGGCTATTTGTTGCCATCAATCACGTGATTTGTCATCACCTCATGTTCACCACGAGGCATTCTTCCATTGTTCCAGACAACGACGTTCTGCCTTTGTTCCAGACAACGACATTTGCCTTCATTCTCCTCAGTTTTTGCCTAAATGAAGTGGATCACCCCAGAATTTACTAAGATCCTCGAGGACGGTTATCCTGATTTTAGGAGATCCACTGGTGAAGATCGTATTCGTGTCCTGAAAGGGATCAGGAAACTTTTAAAAAAATCGGCACAACAAACCAACACACAATGGCCCCCAAATATGCAACAGGTCTGTATATTCTAATACTACCCTTCAGATAAGCCTAACAGCATTATACCATGAATACAGAAAATTCAAACTTGGTACCACAATCATCGGTCAAAATTGGAGAGCGACACTGAGGATGCTCCGAAATATACAAAGAAGTGGAATGCAAGGTTGGTTACAAGAGAAAAGATGAACAAGGAAATCGACGCTAGGACGGTGGAGCTGTCTGGAGAAACCGGAGGAAAGCCCGGCTACATCAAGCACTATGGCAAAGCGTGGAGTGATATTTACGGTTCCTTGACCGAAGAGAAAAAACAAGAATTTGAAGCTCTTGCCGACGCCTGGAACCAGCAAGGTCCACCCTTGGAAGTCAAACGACGGTACTAATAATCTTCTTTCGTCTGCATGATGCTAATCTTCTACCTTATCCAGCCGAGCAGCAAAAGATTTCGGTAAGACGGCGATGAAGTTTATGAAGGACATAGATGAGCAGATGGGAGTAAAAATATTCATGTTGGTGGGATATGAAGACGAAGATGGGACTGTAACCAAAGGAAAGTGGGTCGATTCCTGCTTTGTGTCAATCACGTACTTATCTTCCCTTCCTGTGAGGTTCGAGACACCGGCCCCGGTACACAAGAAGTTCATCGGCGTCTTCAAAAATAACGGGGATGACATTTGGACCAAATGGGATGAACATTTGGGGTCCCTTTTTAATCATGACGGTACGATCAGCCATTGTTCCATCTTTCCCATGTAATGTGTTCCAGATGAATCCGATGGAGCAAAGACCGACAGTGAAGATGATGATGGTGGTCCAATGACCAGATATGACAAAAGCCTGCCGTTCAAGCTTGAGATCGATGAGGACGGTTTTCCTATGGTACCGAATGTGTCAACTATGTCATTGGTCGATGTAAGAAACATGTTTAGATCACTGATGACCATGTCATATCGTACGTACCTCGACATTGGCCAAGCTTACTGTACTCATATTCATTTGAAGGTCAGATGTGCAACAACAGCGTCGTCGCTGTTCCATGGGGAAAAATTGGACAAAATCGAAACCAATACATCGAGGACATCTACTTTCCCTCTCACGTAGAACTATGGGAACCGTGGAAAATGAAACTCGATGAACTTCGGACCGTCCACCAATTTTGGTTGCAACGGCAGAAACTCGGTGAAAAACCATTCCGATTTAAAACCGTCCTGAAGACCGACCAGCGAGCACCAAATGCATTCGTGCAAAAAAAGAAGAAGTTCCATGCTGCTGCTGCTTTGGCCAGGACCGATCGTTCGGCGCCATCAAACTCCAGTAGGGAAACGACATCTATTCCTGCCGGAGCTGCACAATCGAGTGCTATGGGAGCTGCACAATTGAATGCTATCGGACCTCGCAGATCCAAATCGAATGTTCCAGCATTAAAGACAGTCCACCCCAAGAAGAAAACAGAAAATGCCGCCAATTCCAGCAAGGGAAAACAGAAAGCAGTCAGTAGCGAAGAGGGCGACGATAGTTGGAGTGACGAGAGTGCAAGTAGTGGTAGCTTTGATGGACGTGGTGGCGACAGCGAGATGGATGACGATACATCGACGTTGAAGCTTCTGTGGACGAAAAAGAAGATGGAGAGACAAGCAAAGCAAAAGGAGCAAGCAGAACGGGTAGCAGCACAGAACCGAGAGATGGCAAGACAGTTACAAGAAGTACAAGAGCGGGAGACGCGAGAGGCCCAGGAGAGGGAGGCACGAGAGGCCCAGGAGAGGGCTGAAGGGGAGGCACACGAGGCACGAGACGCACAGGACAGGGAGGCACGAGAGGCGCGGGAGAGGGCGGAATGGGAGGCACGAGAGGCACAGGAGAGGGACGCACGAAAGGGCCGGGAGGAGGCCAGGAAGAAAGAGGCACGAGACGCCCAGGAGAGGGTGGCATGAGAGGCGCAGGAGAGGGAGACAAACGAGGCATGGGAGAGTGATGTTGCACAACAAAGACGCCCAGGGAAGGTGGACAGCTCAAGAAATGCTGGTAAAAATGCGGGGTAAAGCTATCCTGTTTGTGGGGATGCAGCTCACAATTTGCATTACCACAAGCAGTCAACCCTTGCGATGTTCTACACGGCGGAAATAGGCTTTGTTGAATGTGCCTAAAAAGGTGATATGTGGAATAAATCATAAATATATAATACTTGTGACATGTCACTTGTGCAAGGCCCAACGTGACATAACATTTTCCTCTACCCATGCCTCTCAATGGTTCGGTGTTTATTACAAGGAATACATTTAACAGCAGAGGAGGCAGATGATGCATTGCGATGTCAGGAATATACATGAGTAGGAAGCAGTATTAATGATATGATCCTCCCGGCTACTTACGACGGCGTTTCAGGTCTGTGGAACGTATTGGTGAATCTGTGTGAATGATCATATCAGTGTATATACAAGCTGTTGAGGCAATTTATCGTACCTGAGTCTTCCCTCCAAGGACGTTTCACAGGGGGTGTCGGGGGTTGGGGTGATCCATCGAAATCATTATACACTGCATCACTGCCAGATGAGATGTCCATTTGATCGTCATCCTCTCCCTCGTCACTGTCCACACTCTGGGCATTTAACTTCCCCACCATCTCATTTCGATCCTCCTCCTCTTCGTCCTCCTCCTCTGCCCCATCCCCATCCGTCTCCTCCTCCTCTTCCTGCAGCTCCCCCTCCTCCTCCTCTTCCTGCAGCTCCCCCTCCTCCTCCCCCTCCTCCTCCTCCCCCTCCTCCTGCAGCTCCCCCTCCTCGTCCTGCAGCTCCCTGTCCTCCTCCTCCTCCCCCTCCTCCTCCTCCTCCCCCTCCTCCTCCTCCTCCCCCTCCTCGTCCTCCTCCCCCTCCTCCTGCACCTCCCCCGCCTCCACCCCCTTGCCCTGCACCGCGCCCTCCTCCCCCCCCTTCTTTTCCTGCTGCTTCCCCTCGTCACGGTCTACATCTTCCTCATTTGACATACCCAGGGGCATGATTAGACCGTCCTCATTCCACGAAGCTGCGTCATTTGAATTTCCCACCTGCTCAGGTGGATCCTCCTCATTCGGGCCAGCGACGTCCATTTCTTCTCCCGCATCTTCCCCAGCCACGTCGGCTGAATTTCCCACCATTACAGGTGGATCCTCTTCCCTCTCAGTGTCCACAGCCATGTCGTTTGCACATCCAACCGTTGCAGGTGGATCCTGGTTTTCCTCTGTGGCTACCTCTTCGCCAGCTGCATCCACTAAATCTCCCACCTTCCTAGATGGATCATCCGCCTCTTCCTCACCATCAGTGCCCTCCCCTTTGTCACGCTCATTGTCTTTCACCTTTTCCCGTGTATCTGTGTCATCCTGTACCTCGCCTTCACCAGTAGTTGCGTTGACGAGCAGGATTGGATGAGGTGGAAAATCTAAGCATTCAACAAGAATGGGACTGATGGGTTCCACTGGACGGGTCTGAATGTGTATTTTGGGGCCGGTCCAGAAGAATTCCGATGGTGGGATCTGAAGCAGCTCATTCAGCTTTGGCACCAAATCTGGCCAATCGTTTTGAAAATGTCGGTGGACCACTGACTCAACAGCTTTGGCTGTGCAATGTGCTGGTGCCTTCACAACCCCATCCTTGTCCCATTTATACCCAACAATTGCAGCAGATAGTTCCAAAAGACTTCGTTGGAAAATGTAAGAGGGGCTGATCCAGTGGTCTTCCATGAAGACAACAAAATGTTCCGCAAACCAGATTTGGAAACGTCTATATCTGCATCTTGCAATATTCTGTTCCTCATGAATGTCAGCCGATATGGTATGGGTGTAGAACTTCCTGTTGATGATATCCGCAAGCTCAATCAGGTTTCCCACAATCACAAGGTCGAGGAAGCCGTCTTCGGTTTCGATCTTGGGCATATGAGACTTGGTGAAGACAGTAGCTGTGCAGTGAGCATTTTAATCTTCAGGAATTTGTAAACCTCGCCCAAAGTAGCTCACATGATGATTCGTGGTTCCCCATGAAGTACTCCATCCACATGGTGAGAAGTCGGCGCAGAAATGTACGTGTCACATTATGCTCCGCGTTTGTGATGGTATGACTCATCACGAAAGTATGGATAATCCCATAACAGGTATCCCATATAGTTGATGTCACATAGAGATGACGCCCATTCACAATGGAGTGCTCCACACCGAGGACATAATGTGGGGTGCACGGCCTCATGTAACTGTGTGTTTCAGCACACATCCGAGTTGTCACGAAATATATTCCCACTTACAGCACTGAACCCTTTGTGAGCAGTAATCCTTCTGCTTCCCACAAGCCTTTCCCACTATGTTTTCTCGGCTCCCACTCCTGAGGATAGGCCTTGTTAGTCGCAAGATTGCCCGCCTTGCGATCCCATTCAGCATCCCTTCGAGGCCTCATGAGGACCCAGTACTTTGCGCCAGTCCTGACAATAACCACCGTGCCAAAGCCATCATCATCTACGTGTGTCCAAGAAATGGCTCGAGCTGTCGCTGCCGTTCCCCAAGCCAAATCGTCGTTTAAAGGCTGCTCGCGGACAAACCCTGGTCAGCCGTGGGTTTCGTGCCAAGCAACCTCAGATGATGAAAAGGACCTTTTCACGAATAGACAGGTAAATCTCGTGTTCAATCTTCGAAACAAGGTTGCTCACTGAAATTTTGGAGGTGGGTCCAACGTCATATGACCCATGGGAAGGTCAAGGAAATTGAAAACCCTTTCATTGTCAGGGTCAAGCGCAAGCTGATATAATGTCTCCAATGTGCCAGGTTTGTTCATATTCTCGATATTAGGCACCAATCGCAATTCAGCAACTAACAAAGGCACTTTAGTCGCTATGCCCAGACATCACTCTGGAAACGGACCTTGCACTGAACGAATGGACGACAAAGACCCCAATGTCTCCAAACCTTCCCTATCAAACTCCACTGTTTCTACAGGGGCATTGAGCACGAGGATGTGACGATGACGAAAGATTCCTTGAATTGTTGCAGCATCCATCAACTTGAAGATGTTCCATTCCACCACAAACACACATGATGCATGAGGATCATACATTTGTTCTCTTGCACTGGGCAGCCGATGTGGAGGAACCCCATCAATGTAACTGGATCGGATCATTTCATATGTTTCCCGCAACAATGCATGTTCCACTTTTGCCTGTATCGTGCTTACCAGTTAACAATCAAACGGTACAAAAATCAGACATCAATGTACAACGACGGATGGTGAATAGTGCACATGTTCAACGGGTTCGTGTACAGCGTCACCATCATACATCGTGAGATGAACACCCTCTGATGCTCGCTTTATGAATCATCAGTGGCACGTTATCGAACAACAAAAGACACACCATGGGTGCTGGATGGCTGAGCAAATCAGGTTCCCCATAATCCTATCAAAATATTCATTCATGACAAATGACACGTTCTTGAATCACTTACATCTCCGGTAAGGTCGATGATCACGTTCACTTTCTCTGGCGCTTTCTTATAGTCATCCTCGTCATCATCGTCATCTTCATCCTCAAGATCATCACGTTTCTTGGACTTGGGATAACTTCTTGTCGACCAGCGAGTGGATCTTTTCTTCCTCCGATAGGACCTCCCCGGCGCAACCACGACTTTCTCTTCCTTCTGGACTTTCTCTGCCTTCTGCTTCTCCTTGCCTTTCAAAGAGTCCCCAACCTTGTCCAACATTTTGGCCTGGCTTCGGGTCAACATGGAGCTCTGTCCACCTGAAGCAAGCTCCTTCGATGGTCCACCCCTCTTCTTCCTTGTTAATTTCAATTGAAGCGGTTCATCATCGCTGGACAGAGGGTTGCCTGACGCAGGCTTGTCATTCTTTGCCTTGGGGTCTGTTGGAACATTTTGTTTCGTTGCCACCGTAAGCTGACTAGCAGAGTTGGTCAGGTCATCCACTTCCTTATCTTGCAACATCTGTTGTCAGTCCCAGCGATAAATGTAGAGACAGGCGGCGTACTGTCAAAACAAAACCAACTGAAGTCCTGTTCCGTTCCCTGGACGCTGTCCTCCAACAAATCGTATTCTTGGAGGAATACATTCAGCTCCTGCATCGCCGAAGATCCTAAACATACTCTTGTAATGGCCCTCCAAAGCGCCCTCTCCGTTTTGGCAAGGAATGGAGGCCTTTCATTGCCCAAGGCAAACGTGATCTTTTCCTTATGTCAACTACGTCCAAGTTGGCACAAATAATGGACTCACTGCCATGAGAGATGGCCGTGCATGAGATTCATGATTGAAACGTCGTGGGAGAAGAGTAATTATGGGTGACAGTGTGAGGCTTAGGTGGAATAGATTTCTCATCCGATCATACATTAAACCTCCGAAAGACTTGGTGGTGAGGGCATTGACAAATGAGTCTTGCAACGGTAGATCAACACTCTTGGCCATCCTGAAACCATGTGAATTATTTATTTGCGGCAGGCGTAATGTGATTGTAACGCAATCCCAACCTCTGTAGCTTCTCCACCCATGTTGTGAAGTCGCAGTCTACATATGAGTTGCCCTGTTTTTGTACAAAATCTGACACACGTTTCATATAGGACATACGTCACATACCTGGCCAAACCACGTGAATGAGAATGCAAGAAGCTCTAGATTGAGGAGGATATGGTTGACGTCGGAGGATTCGAGGTTGACAGATGCATGGTAAAGGATCCAGATGTTCATTTCTACTTCTTTTTGGGCTGGTGTCAAGTGTGCTGGGAGAGCGACTGCAAAGATAGGGATGGTGTCCATACTGGACACCACTTTCTGTGGCACTGCCACGGCTGAAACACCCACCACTTCTTGATCTTGTTGCGTGATTAATAGACTTTTGCATGTCATACGAAGCTTCGTGATCGGCTTACTCCAGTCTCTCAGAAATTTGTAGAGCTTCAAGACGGTGTGCAAACGTCAACCTAAAACGTCTGCCCAAATGTGAATGGTGAACTCACCTTGGTCAACTTCTCGCTCATCTCTGGTTTCGCTGATCTCCGAATTACTTTGAAACTTGGATGACGAGGCAACCCAACAGCGTCCATGAGCTTATTGAGCAGGGTATAGCGAAGGATTGAGTGAGCCGCTACCAGGAGGTCATTCCGGTACACAGTAGTCCACCTTGCCACATCACGCATAGCAGAGCCATCAGCAGAGAGGTATTCTTGGATGGTTTGGGCTTTACGTGAGATTTCACCTGTGGGATTCACATAATCCAATTGCTTTGCCAGGGCCTAGCAGACAAGTTGACCGTCAATGTTACAAGGTGCGAGATTTGACGCACCATCACAGCCAAGGTGGACTGTGTGTTTCCTAGAGCAGACTGATTGCCAATTAAGGTTACGATAGCCTTCTCAAGTGAATCTTCAGCAAGAGGCGTGCCATTGACCCACAGGAAGTCCTGGAACACATTCATGCTTCGGAAATAACTGCCAGACATGACAGACGCATGTAGAGAAGCGATTGACAGCGCCAAGGTGCTTGCTGATGACGACATTGCCAAAATGTTCAATTCGAGTGTATCTGAGAGCAATTCAAGAGAGGCTGAGGCTAGATGATAAGGGTGCAGAAGGTAACAAAAAAAATGATGCGTCACGGTTTACTGTGATCACGTGTGACCACATCACGTGAATTGCCACATTTAAGTACACATTTCGAATTGACTGAGTTGTCAATGTGACAGAGTTATCAATGTAAAGCCATGGAAATTCTCCGAACACTGTCTAACACTGTCTAGCTATCTGTTAGTTGAAACTCATAGGCCTTCGTCGTCCGTGAATGAGGATAATGAGATTTAGTTCCACAGAGGTTTCTGACTACAGTCGTACAAAGCATGCAACGGTAGCCGTCGTACTTTTACGTTAGGATGATATCTCCCTTGGCACAATAGCTAATTCCATCTCCATTCCTGTGATGCCCGAAACTCGGCATTCATCTCCCTTGCAAACACATTGTGTCAGCTCCAGGTGGGCTTGTCAATGTTGAGACGGTCATGTACCATGTTTCGCATATAATGCGCCATGCATATTCTTTCACTGCCCTCCCATCTGCCTACACTGTGACTGAGAACCTTGCCACAAATTTCAACGACAGTTCCTGGCGAATAATAGAACATAGCATCCAACTCAGGGATGGCTAGTTCCGCGTTCGTATGTGTCCCACAACTCGCCAGCAAATCATACCATTCTGGACACCCTCCAGCATCTCTGTGTCGAGTTGTAATCCTGTTAACAATAACGGCGATTCCAGTGTAAACAGATGTCCACTCCTTAGCATTTTCGTGTGTTTCCACGTTCTCGATCGTTTCGCCGTCCCGGATTTTCGTCACAGCCAGAAGGCCAGCTGTGTACAATGACTGATGGGTTAACACAGTAATTGCATTGAAGATCAGCTCGCTGGGTTCGATTGCAGCCATCCACATGGTGGCTTCAGTTGTTCGAAGAGTTGTCGACGTGATCAACCTATCGGTAAGTCGCTGAAAAAACAGGCGGTCAGCTCATGTAAAACAGACGACTAACTAAAGGTGTTACCTCTCTACCCTGAGCAAACCATGCTGCGGCGAAATCCACTGATCCTGGGTGAAATCGTGGGTTTGGAGGTGGAAAGAAAATGTTTGGATCTTTCCTCCATTGTGGATCTTTCCCTTTCTCAAGTTTTTTGAGGGACTCTGAATAGGATTCTTCCAGAATTTCGGTTATCATTTCAGCACTGACATTCAATTCCTCCTGTGTCGCAGTGGGTACTGTCAAAAACCATATTTCCGGGGGGCAAGTGACTCACAATACGTCTTGGAGTTACAACATCAGGTAGATACCAGACCAAAATTGAACCACACATGTCGATTATTGTAGCTGGTTCATTCACATGTCCGATGTGAATCTCCTGAAAAAACCTGAGTAGGTTTTCATTGTCAGCATCCGAAGTGTCCTTGATATTCTTCACTCGATTTGCCAGTCTATTCGCATCCAAGGGCAAAATTACTTTGAGGCAAGATGTCAGTCTAAATATGCCGACTTTCATGGCAGCAACGTACTAGGGTTCAAAATCGCGGCTGCCACAGTGAGGAGAACCCTCTCCAGTTCGGATTCTGAGACCATGTCCGACTTGGAGAATGTTTCGCAATCTGGGGCCGAATCTCCCAAGACCTTGCTAACTGGAAGCTGATCCCTCAGCTTCATCAAACGTGATCTACAAAACATGTAAGATATGACATTGAAGCAGCATGGATCTGACCTCAGCCGTTTGCATTCCTCTACAGGAGACTTCGGAGGGTGCATGCCCGACTTCCTATAATACGATGTAGTGTTTGAGAGGATTCTTCTCAGCCTCGTCCACATATGTTTCTTTAGATTTGGAGCCAGACCACAATCCTTTGTTTTCATGTTGACGGAAAGCGAGGCTTCCATTGCCTTGGATTGTGCATTCTTTGAGGGGATTCTGTCGGCGTACATAATGGTTGAGAAGTGAGATTGGTTGAGAATTGGGAAGGTCAGTTTTAGTACACATGGTGGCCTCGAGGCGGTATAATTTAATAAGATGTTATTATGGTTAGAACTTTTAGCATTTAATAATTTGCTGCATACAGCAATTTCGCCATGTCACAAGAACGACCAACTATGATATAACACACAATATAGCACAAAAAATTTCAATGCCGAGCAGATTCAGTGTATATACATATACAGACCATGCACATTTATAAGCTGATTGATACCTGTGCCGTTTGGTGAATGATAGAATAGTCAAAAGTACAGCAAGACTTACTTTTCTTGACGTCAACAAGGCCACCAGGCCCACTACAGGGAGGTTGCCTGGCAAGGAAATCAGGGGGATTCACCCGCCCTTTCATTCCAGGTTGACCGGCAGCGGCAAGCGCCCATTTCTGAGGATGGGCCACCACCGGTTTGGCACGCACTGATGCCACAACTTGTGCTATGAAGGAGTGGTCTGAAATAAATAAAATTGTCAGCAAGCCTATTCGCCGTGACAAAACATGATGGACAGAGCAGCTGTAATGAAAGGGAATCACTACTATAAGACGACGTATATTACCTGTGAGTCAACCTGTCAACATGGGTAATATTAAAATGAGCAGACACACACCTCAGTTGTAGCCAGGAATACCGCCAGGCCCGCTGCAAGGAGGTTGCCCGGCAAGGAAATCAGGGGGATTCACCCGCCCTTTCATTCCAGGTTGACCGGCGGCAGCAAGCACCCATGTCTGAGGACCTGCCACCACCGGTTTGGCACGCACTGATGCCACAACTCGCGCTCATGGATAACTTATCTGAACGCAGTAAAATTGTCAGTAAGCCTATTCACCGCCACAAAACATGATGGAAAGAGAAGCTGTAATGAAAGTGAATCACTACTAAAAGCGCAATATTAAAATGAGAAGACACACACCTTGGATGCAAATGGGTATACTGCCAGGCCTGTTGCAAGGAGGTTGCCTGGCAAGCAAATCGGTGAGATTCACCCACCTTTTCATTCCAGGTTGACTGGCAGCAGCAAGCACCCATGTCCGAGGACCGGCCACCATCGGTTTGGCACGTACTGATTCCACAATTAATGCATGTGGAAACCTTGGCAGGAAGCTGTAGAAGATCAATCGCAGTGACAAACAATCAGTCACTTATGAATATTCTAAGTGAATTGCATTCAGCAGAGACATAACAAACCACTCACCATTCGGGTAGAAGAATGATATGTAACCTAAAGTGCGTGGCATCCCATAATGCGAGATTGTTGCCCGGTACAACAATCTTGCAGTGTGGGATGTACAATGATGAGGGGGAAAACAACGAAGGATGGGAAAAAGAATTCAATCAGCGCTTGTGATTGGTTGTATTTGTTCACGTGACAAACGTGGTTGGTTTTCATCACGTGAAATGACTTGACTCACATGATGTGGCCAAGTTTGGATGGTGACAAGTCACGTCCGTGATGTCACGTTTGGACGTCCAAACGTGACATCACAGGTGTGACTCGTTGTTGTGTGCATTCATATACTGGCTAGGAAAGTCGTAAATGGCAGTGTTGCAAAGGCCCGTAGTTACGGAAACGTCAGTACTGTATATTGTTACATTTGAAATTCATGCTCTGGGCAGGAAGCTTGTGAATGGCACTTTGTTGCACAGACGTTTAATTACAGCGTTGCTGCCGAATAATGAACACCTTTGCCTTGATTTCAACTGTATATGTGGGCGGTTGGTGAAAATTAATGTTCACAGGTTTCACCGACAATCAAGGGATGTAGCACACCTGCAACAAACCTAGTGGCTAGGTGAACGAAATATCCCATACGCATACAAACATTTTCGTCCACACCAAACATGTGTGGCCAGCCTCCTTTCAGGAACGGTGTTTGTGCATGGCCTGTGTCTTCCGATCGCATCATGCCGAGCCATCGGACAGAATATTGTTCTTGTTCGGTGACGGCCGCATGAAAAGACACGAATAGATTTCAGGCACATCCTAAACAATCAAAAGTGGGGTCGGTGTAATGTTGTAAACACACCGGGGGAAGCATTCAATGTCGTGAAAAGCAGCAGCTTTACCAGGCCGCACGTCAACAAGAACCGCCGTAAATGCAGCGTTCCACATTTCCCTGGTACAGCGCCCTACCAAGGATACAACGGTGCTGTCATTTGCTGCTGTACCAGTGATTATTGCCATGCAGCAAGATGGTAGTGTGTTGGAATCAAGAGAAATTACCTTGGCCAACGTTGATGGTGCGACTCAGGATGTGATGGAATAAGGTGATTTCTGACCAAATAAAAACAAATGCCCATTTTAGGGTATCATATCTACTAGAAAACATAGAATAATGGCTACGTGGGGAATGAGCAATCTCATAGAGGATGTGCAATTTGTGCAGCGCTGCTATTACCTCTTCTTTGCTATCCAATTTCCCTACTGCGTTAAATGTGTCCAACAGCGGCGTGACATCACACATGTGATGTCACGGGTCCACATTACATGTGACCTGGCATCACATGATTGAACAGCTCTCTTTGTTCTCAACCATCACGTGCATAACCTCACATCAATCGAATATGCCATCTCTCCTACTCCCCGTCCTTTTCACGGTCTCTGGTGGAAACACCTACCACAAATCTCCAGAAGGGACCACATCTGTTGAGTTTGAATGCAAAGGATCATGGTAAGTCATCATGTTCAGCATCCTAATCATCACTCACTGTCGTATACAAGTGTTTGTTGTATTTTGACAGAGGACAGCTCTGTGACCATGCAACTATTGGTGGAATGCGATGTTGTCAGTTGCCAGGTGATTGTCAGTCTTCAACAGCCCACCCTTGATATTCAAGTAATTTTGTAGGCCACCAAACCAAATGAAGAGCAGATACGCGGCTTGGTATTGCATGTGCTTGTTTCTCGGCATGTGGATAAAGCCACATACATGTTTTTAGGCAGAGAGAACAATGGTACGCCACCATTTCAATAAGCTTACATGTGACTGCAATTGATACTCAGAGATTGTTTCAAAACATCAAATTGGCATTTATTTCGACAACGAGCATGCATCCTGGACATCAGATATGTATGCGGATTTGCTCAGTTTGCTCACCAGTACACTGGGCGAAAGTAGCATCAAGTATTTACAGTGAGTATCACACATTCATCATACCACAACTAATCTCTACTTCAACAGAAATGACATCGAAACCAATGGCCGATTTTTGCAGTTGAATGAAAGGCCAGATGCGGTCATGTACATCACATTGCCATGGCCAGGCCCGTCACTCACCTCAGGTGTTCTAGGTTTGAAAACACGTGTACTGTTGCAAAATACTCAGAGCGGGGTGCTGTTCTGTGGACGTCATATCAACGTTTGGAAAAGGATTGGCTAGATGACGAACTGATTAATTTCGGTACCCAGTAGGTACATTTCAACCCTCCAGTGCAGTAGCTTATTCCCCGTTTCAGTTACGCTCTGCAGCAAGCAGCAATCCATCAGCCGGAGTTGCCGGCAAACATACACATATTCATTACTTTTTTCATGGAGAAACTGAGGTGCACGTTGCTTGGTTGTTCATATAACTTCATTTCCTCTAAATCTGGTCATAGGAAGAACGGGGTGAAGAGTTTGAAGAGGTGGACGAAGGCAATCGACATATTTTCGCTCCCATACTTGGTCTTTCCTGTGCCCACTGGGTGAGTGTAGTCAGTTTTTGTGAAGGCAACATCTCACTTCACCATCAGTGACCACTGGTATTTGATTATCGTGGCAAATCCTGCTGCATGTTTGTTAGAAAATCCTCCTGATGGACTACACACGTAGTTATCCATTTCAGCTTTGCATTGAACTTACTCATCGTCGGTTAGCGTAACATTTGTTCTCGATTCACTGCCCCCAGCACACCATCAAAAAGATATATCCCTGGTTCATGCGTGGCTAGCCTGCATTGCGAAGAACACCAGACAGGTGAAAAAGCTGGCACCTATCAAGAGAATCACCCCCAAGGTGAACCACGTCTAACCTCCGTGTTGCGAATGAATTGAACGTTTGTTTTCAGGTACCTGTCCAGCCGAATTTTGATGATTGCAGCATCTACATGCTGCACTTCCTCCGAATCTTCTTAGAAAACCCAATAGAAATGATGAACATCATGCTGGGTGACGAGATTGCTATCAGAGCTGCCAAAGATCCATGGCAAGACGGGCGGATACCCACGCTCCATCAGGAACTCCAGGGGGTGTTGCGCAGGCAAGCTGTTCGTAATTGCATTCAGGGTGATGCACTGGAAAGGGTTGTATTGGAAGGAAAGGAGGGTTCATCCGGTGATGTTAAATTGGTCCCCGGTTGGTTTGAGGCCCCAACTATGGTATCAGATTCTGACAGTTCATCGGATTTGTAACATTTTCCTGTCCTCAAATGTATTTGTATATCAAGCGACGTAATAATCTTTATTATTATCCATGTGTTTTGCCTCGTGTATTGGTCTTTATAAGGCGTGTCATTTTCTCACTTTTCCCACACTCATCTAACTATTGTTCATCCATGCCGAAATCAAAAGTCATTTCCCGGTCGGGAAAAAAAAAGGAATTTGCCAGAGAGGTTGAATTTATGGTGGTGGAAAAGAAACAAGGTGGAAAGACAGTCAAGGCTCGTCCAGTTATTCGTCCGCCAAGTCCTGTAAAACAATCACATAGGAGTGAAGATCTTCCCTTGCCCTCAACGTCGTTTGTGGAAGAGGAGGACCCTCAGACAAGGAGACATTGCAATAAGCGTGGAAAGGTTGACACAACTATTATCTGTACGACTTGATTTTGATTGCATGTCAATTAGACACAGAATGATGAAATGGAAGCCTGGAAAGCGATTCACAAGCAATACCTCTCCGAACTCTTATCATCTGAGGCCCCCCCTTCCGATGTTACATGCCAGTCATGTCTGATGGCCGATATCACCATTCGTTGCCCCGATTGCTATGGTTGCCCTTCGTTCTGCCAGCGTTGTTGTTTGCAGACACACATTCATAATCCATTCCACAGAATTGAGATATGGAACGGCAGATGTTTCCTAAAACATGACCTTAATACGATTGGCCTGGTCATGCGTCTTGGCCATGGTGGAGGCGATTGTCCGTCATACAGAAAAGATGGCCCCCAGCCATCTGTCAAAGATACATATCTGCATGATGTTCTTATGTCAGGTGGTGGTGAGGAGGACGATTTGGATCCGGCTTTGGCAGTTCACGCCGAGGAAGATATCATAACTGTCACTCATACGAATGGAATTTGCCGACGTCAAATCCGATGGTGCTCCTGCCCAGATGCCCCCACTCGAGATATTCAACTACTTCGAATGCATTTGTATCCTGCAACAGCAAAACAGCCGTCGTCAGCATTCACTTTCCAGCTCCTGGATCATTTCTACATTGATTCGATGGAGTGCAAAACGTCTGCAAACAACTTTTATAACAAGTTAAGGAGACTGTCTTCCAATGCATTTCCAGATACATTGCCAGTTCGTGATATACTAGTTGTTTTGTTACATTGTGCATACAGAACGGAGTACTGACTTATGGTGTTCAGGATCGTTATCGTGAGCTAATGAGGGTGTCAAGACAGTGGCGATACTTGCACCTCAAGAAACAATTCGTCTTTGGGCATGACACTGAGAGGGAGCCTGGTAATGGCGATCTGGCATTGTTTTGCCCTGCATGTCCCCAGCCAGGGATAAATCTTCCACAGAACTGGATGGATAGACCGCATCAGTGGGTCATTCTGATCAGCTTTCATGTAGTTCCACACCAAACAGGGAAACAGGTGGCTTTACAGGCCCAGCATCGTCGTCGATGGCAATTTCAAAGCTGAGCAGATTAACATGCGGAAGCCTGATGACGACGTTGGGCTTATCGATGGACAAGGCTATATGGTTGAGGATGCACCTTATCATGCTCATCTGGCAGCTTCCCTGGAGTCCAAAGAGGTATTGATCGAATTGTGAATTTCGTGAATGCTAAATCAATGATCATGTATCAGAGGTCACAGTGCTCCAATCACAAGGCCGTTGATATGGTTTCCACGTCTATGACCCCGGATAAAGAGATAATAAATGATGAAAAACGTCGCAAAGGTGCGAACGAGACTTGGGGACACTCCCGACAATAACGCGATAGTGCGCGCTAATATGCGCGATAAAATAAACAAACGCGAAGAGTCGCAAGACAACGCGATGTCACAATGCAGTGATAAACAAGGATCGGAAGGCTTAGCTGGGTGTCCTAGATGACAGCGCGATACGCGGTGATGACGCGACGAGACGGAGGTTCTGCGCTACGACTTAGGTCACGATAGCGGAGAGTACGCGATGAGGAGAGATGCAGATTTGAGTGAGAATGACTAGATCCTTTTATAGTGTTGCCGTAGTTCGGTTCCGAACCTAGCCGAACCCGGTTCAAACCCCGAACCGAACCCGAGGTTCAGTCTAAGTTCAGCCAAGTGCTGAACCGGACCGCGGGTTCAGTTCCGGGTTTCAAGGCCCGCCGGATTTCCTGAACGGCTCCAAACCGCGTCCAAACCGCGAACGCAGCTATTTTTACGGTATTTATTTCATTTGTTTTTCGTATTTCTTGACTTACTATTTCGTGTTAAATGGTATCATGTGACCGGCCGTGACCGTGTAGCTTTCACGCAACACAACATCAACACGCAACACAACATCAACACTCAACGCGAAGGTCAGTTTCAAGCTTTTCTTAACTTTACTAATGTCATTTGCGACAGGGAACTCGACCGCGACCACGTCGCGGCCACACCCATCTTGGCACAAGATGGATGCCAACGCCAACCCAATGCCAACGGACGCGCGACAGCTGCAACACCACCACCACCACCACCACCACCACCAGCGGCGGCAACAGAAATGGGAACGGCTATGGCAACCAGGCAACGACGATGGCAACGGCCAGCAGCAGCAGCAACAGCAGAAGCAGCAGCAGCAGCAATAGAAGCAGCAGCACTGGCAGCAACGGCAGCAGCAACAGAAGCAGCAGCGCCGGCAGCAATGGATGCACGACAGCTGCAACACCACCACCACCACCACCACCACTACCACCAGCGGCGGCAACAACAACGGCAACGACAACCACGACGGCCAGCAGCCCAACTACCTCGCGAAGTGTAGCGCCGTATCAATTGATACGTGCCTGCCATTCGCGAGGAGAACGGAGCTCACGGGGTGAGCCAACCTCGGTCTGGGTTCAGACGCGGTCTGAACCCAGACCGAACGCGGCGAGACGGTTCAATGCCGTCCGGGTCCAGGTTTGGCCATGCGCCAAACCGGACCCGAAGTTCAGTTCGCGGTTCCGCCAAAAAGGCTCGGAACCGGACCGAACTGAACTTCGGCAACACTATCCTTTTAAAACTTAAGCCGCAAACTAGTGGAGAGGGGAGAACTGGGTTCTTCTTCGCATATTTTCTACTACAGGACACTTTTTATATTCTAAAGGGATAGGGGGAAAGGGTGGATGAGTGAAATAGAAATGCAGCGAAATATTGCATGAAAGCGACGAAACGGGAAAGGAATAGCGAAGGATTTGAAATAACGGCGAATATCACATGAAAGTCGGCGAAAAGACGAAGATAAACCGGATGAATTACATTTCTGGTATCGGACTCGGTGTCTGAACGTGTAGGACGTGTTTAACAGTCGTGTGTCAGCGTATTAAGAACGGGTCGCGCGGTTAAGATACAGCGAAGATGTCACGGTCACGCGCGCGTCAATCGGCGTAAGTCGCGCAAGTCGCAGGCGGCGCGCTGATGTTTCGCATGTACGCGGGACTGCGGAAGAGTCGTAGGAAAAGTAGAATTGACCATATGAGAGATTCCGTGCCCAAAGGGAGAGACTGCGTATCATTTTTCCTCCTCACTGAAATCTTGACTGTCCTCAGTCAATCGCGTGGGCCGTGGGAAAGTCACGTGCGAGTCTGACTTCTAAACAGAAGCGACGCGTCGATGTTTGCTAACCTTCGTCTTCGATCTTCACCACCAATCCATATGATGACACACCCGATGGCCGAATTCGTCGCCGCTGCCTTTGAGGCCCTCAAGACGCATACGGATGCGAAACCAGCGGAGGGTGCTTCCGGGGAACAGTGGATCGCGTGGGGACAGGATTTCGAAGAACTCCTGGTAAGTCATCGCAACTGCGCCAACCTTTTCGCTGACTACCTTTGATCAACAGTACAATTATCTCGAGTTCGAACAAACAACCGGGCCGATAGAGAGTAGTGAGGAAGTCGAGGAGATGCGGAGGGACGCTGTTGCGGTGTTGGATTTCATCGAGGACGAGCAGGCGTTGCAATGGGGCGGGGAGATTTTGCTCCCGAGGTTGCATGCCAAGGCGAAGAAAGCTCGAGAAGATGCAAGGAAGGCAAAGGAGCAAGCCGAGGCGGAGCAAAAAGCGCGCGAGGCGCACAAAGCCGAGCAGAAGAAGATTCGTGAGGCCGAGATCGAGTGGACCAGGTTGGTGAAGGAGGCTGCGGACAGAGCTGCGGAGCAAAAGGAACGCGCCAAGGTCCTATATGCGCGGTTCCTGTGCAAAGAGATCACACGGGACGAAATGGCGAGGTTGATGATGGGGTCGAACAAGGGGGACGGGGATAGCGAGACGGAAGCGGGCTCGCAGGGGGAAGAGGAGATAGGATTCGAAACGGAATACGAAGGGCAGGGGGGGCCGTCGAAAAAGCGCAGGAGGGTCGGTCCCAGGAAGGACCTTCGCGATGTCCAAGGCGAGGTAAGTAACTAGTCAAACTTTACCATTCGTCTGTACTCATGAAAACTTCGTAGTGTGATCGTTGCCACGCAGCGAGGGCAGCCGTCGTCGTTTGCGAGTTCGACGAGCAGGACCCGCGGTGCAGGAGGTGCCGCGACGCGAAGCAAGGATGCTTGTGGAACGGGGTGAACCGGATGGGGCAGAGGAAACGCGGGCGGAGTACGCCGAGGAAGCCGGTTTCCAGCAAAGGTTGCGCAGACAAGGGAAAGGCACAGGTGGATAAGGGGAAAGAGAGGGAGAAAAACCAGCCGCCCCCCCGAGGTAAGTCGCTAAAACGACAGGGTATTGAACGCGCTGACTGACAATCATAGCCTATATTGGTACCCGTCCACCACGAAGTGTGCGGGTCATGGACGTGGAAGCGCGGAAACGCGTGTTACGGGAAGAGATCGTGGTGATCGAAGAACGGGTCGTGGTGTGGGTGAGAGCGCAAACCGAAATGAGGCAGGAGCTGGCGCAGCTGGAGGACGAGGAGGAGGAGTACGGCGAATATGAGGAGTAAATGGGAGAAGGTGCGAAAACGCGCGCGCACCATCTGTGTTATATATGTAAAACCTTTTTAGCTGTTTTCATATATGTATTATAATAATTTGTCTGCTCTCGAATCGAAAAAAAAAGCCACAGGAAGCGGAAGAAGTGGAAGAAACAAATATAAACTTATCTAGGGGAAAGGCTCAGTAGATCATCATCGCCGTAAAACCCCGCAAAGACGAAGTCTTGCGCGACAAAAGTCTCGCTTTTATCGCGACTTGAATCTCGTGCTACAATAAAAGAAAAAAACAAGGTATAAGCGATAAGTGTAAAAATGAGAGAAGCAAAGAAATTCAGTCAATCGTCGTCGACATCAGAACCGGGTTCCTGTGCTTCAGGAGGTTGATCGTCGTCGGAAGTGTTTTCGAGTTCGTTTAGTCATTGCGCGGGAATATCGAGGAAGCGCGGCGGGAGTGAGATTGAACTGCGAGCAAAATAGGGGACTACTCGAAACGCTGCGATTGGTCGGTGAAAGACAGATCCATCAAGTTCGCAGAGAATGTAAGCGCCGCCAAAGTTGCGCGAAATAACAATGAGGGGACCAAGATACCGCGGGCGCATTTTCCGGTTTAGCGCTTTCTCTATCTGTGTGTTGCGAATGAGTACTAAGTCACCGCTTTTGAAATCGAAGTTGCGAATCGTCTTCGCGTGTTGCTTTTCGAAACGTTGTGCCGCTTTCCGGCGAGCGTCGTAAACTTGCGAGTATATGCGATTAATATCGTCGCTACGTTTTTGGAGTGCGATCGCGCGTCGCGCAATCAGGTCTGTAGAGGATAGGACTGAATCCAGTGGGGGTTGAAGGTATGTTGCTTCTACGATGTCGAGTGGTAATAGGGGATGAGCGCCAGTCGCTGCAAAGTAAGGTGAGCAGCCCATTCATCGTCGGATAGTGATACGTTCGGCCCAAAATACCGAGTACGTCACATTGGCCCATCTAAACTGGTCGCCGTCCGCAGCTTTGAAGAGAGATTGTCGAACGTCGTAGTGTGGTCGTTCCACAAGACCGTTTGTGTGGGAATTGTAGCTGGAGATGCGAATGTGGTTAACGCGGTATCGCTTCGAAAGATAAGTGAGAGATTTGATGAGCGCGGGTCCGTTGTCTGTAACAATTTCGTGGAGAGAACCCCATCAACAGAGAATATCTTCGAATATCCAATCTCCGATTGCGCGAGCGTTTTCGTTGCGAAGCATTCTGAATTCGGGGTACTGAGTAAGCAAACAGCGTCCTTGGATTATATATTTGTATCCGCTAGATGTCGGTAAGTGCATCATGTCGATGAATATTTTGGTGAAAAGTGGGGCGGGCGTTGCGATGACAGGGGGAATGAGAACCTAACGGGATTGGCAAAGCTGGCAAAGATGGCATGTGCGAACGAACCAGTGAATATCGGCTTGCATGTGTGGCCACCAGAAGCGTTCTGCGATCATAGCGCGAGTTGCATAAAATCCTTTGTGTCCTACTTCGTCGTGGGCTTGTCGCATAATTGATGTTCGGTGATCGCGCGATATGACTAACTTGTGCGCGCCATTCTGGTCTTTGCGCCATAGTCTAGTTCCATCGAGGAAAAAGTCTGTACAGTATCAGATGAAGGTCGCGTAGTCGGAATCGGCGAGGCCGATCGGGCGATCTAAGTCGCTGAGCCATTTCTTTACTAGGGTTATGCGATCGTCTTCTCTGCGAGCAGCGTCAGTGCGCGGTACGTCGTCGTAGGTAAGCGTAGGATTGGATCCTTCCTCCTCACTGAAATGGTGACTGTCCCCAGTCACGAGCGCAGCGAAAGCGGAACAAGATCGCAACGAACACAGGGACGGATGAGGAGTATTGATCATATGCGCGAAACCATAGAGGCGGTCGATCCAGTCTTCAGTTTCTTCTACGCTGTCCTTTTCTGGCGGAGAATCCAGAGGTTGTTGTACACGCCTTGAAAGACCATCCGGGCCGTGGTGCATACCCGGGACGTGGACTATAGTGCAGTGGAAAGTGAGAATCGTGGCGATCCAGCGGTTAACGCTAGCACTTGGCGCGATGTCTGGGTTGCGTAGCATGCCTGTGATGTAGCGCGCGTCTACCTCGATGACGAGATTACGAACGCCGATTAAGTACAGCCGCAGGTCGCAGAGCGCGCGATAAAGACCGAAGATTTCTAGTTTAGGTTGAGAGAAGCGCGATTCGCGATCATTTAGTGTGATAGAACCAAAGCGGTTGTAGAAACGGCGAGAAGGGTTGTCAGGATCACATTGACAGAGGATGTATCCAACAGCGATGTAGGATGTGTCGACAGCAAGAATGACCAGCGAATTTGAAGTGTAGTCGATCGGATGAAGCACAGGTGAATTGAGAATGGCTTGTTTCAGGTCTGCCTGAGCGGCAATCTGGTCGGGACCAAATTCGAAGGGTGCGTCTTTGCACGTGAATTTAACAAGATGATGCGCACGTTGCGTGAAGTTGCGGATAAAGATTCGAAGAACGCCTACTGTACCAAGGAACGAGCGGACATCGGACAGGTTGTGGCAAGGGCCCCAGTTACAAATCGTAGCTAGCTTCTCTTCGTCAGGTAAACAGCCGTTTGTTGTGCAGCGATGGCCTACTACTGTGATTTCAGGAGCGCAGAGGGTAGACTTGAAGGCGGAAAAGGTTCCCCCACAGTATTTCATGCGTTGGACAATGCGATTAAGTGTAGTGAAATGTTCCCAGACAAAGCGGCGAATCCCCGGGTTTGCGGCGATAGTTTTGTAAGTGCCGTCATGTAGGAGATAGGACGATTTAGGGCCTTTGACTGGGACATCGTCGATGTAAGGTATCGTCCACTGCAGGATCTCGGGTTGCAGGATGAAAGTAACGTCGTCATGGAATATCGGGACTGAATTTGTCCATCCCATAGGTAGAGTAACAAGTCGCAATGCTCCGAAAGGTGTTTGGAAGGTGGTATAGTCGCGCGAGGACTTGGCGATAGGTCGCTCGTCGTATCCGACATATAAATCAAAGCAGGCGCCACAGGATCGGCCAGCGAACTGTTCGGCCATGTGTTCGGGGATAGGAGGTACGCCAGAATGCGCGATGGTCACTGCATTAAGAGGCTCGAGACTGTGAATGATGCGAAGCGTTTTACCGCCTTTGTTCAGAACCGTAAACCAACGCGAGCGATAGGAGGAGTTCGAGGGTTCATAGACTTTGGCTTCGATTTTACGGCGAATTATATTGCATACTTCCTCGTAAATACCAGGAGGAATAGGAATGTTGCGCTGGACCCAGGGAGTGTGTGGTAATACAGGAAACTCGACGGGTGGAAAGAAATCAGTGCGAAATCTTCCGCTCTCATTGTCGGTCCACGCGAAACCTTTCTCTTGTTTGCGTATAAAGTCGTGCATTAGTGCGCGCTCAGCCGGCCAGAGGAAGTCGCCTTCGTGAACTTTGTCGAACGCATCGCGACGTTCCTGCGTGTAGCGGTCTGTTGGGATGAAAGGTGGAGGATTCGGATCGAGGTCAGGAAGTTCGGCAAGCGGATCGCCAATGATTTTGCGTTTTATACGGAATTTGTCGGGGAGTTCAGCGATGACAGGCTTGACCTTGCGAGCGACGGGCTTGTAGACTTTCTTTTGGGCGGTGAAAATGCTAGCGAAATCATCTGATAGTGTAGAAGGAAACGTGGATGAAGCTGAATAGGAAAAGGATGACAAGGGATCTGTTGACAAAGGAGAAACAGAGGTTGAGCATACTGGAGTAGACGGGGAACCATTAGGAAAATCGCAGGCGGAAAGATAGATGCGGGGAACTGTAGACGAAGACGACAAGTCCGCTAAATGGGTATAAGATTCAATGTACGTAGCGTTGGTATGTTCGTCGTGCACTATTACTAGCGCGATGTCTCCGTCATCTAGTGCGCTCAGTTCCCCTTGTTGATAAAAGCCGAGGACGAGTGTAGGTGTACACCGCGCCGTCGTGCTTCGCTTCAAGGGTACGTTGGAATTGTCGCCGATCTGTTCGAATTTGGATCGCGTATCGTAATCGTCTGGTCTTCGTTGCGGTAATTCTTGACAACGCTTTCCGTTAGTACGTCGAACGGTCGTCCCAGGAGAATATGGTACGCGGGGTCACGGATGACATGCATCTGAAGGAAAAGTGTGATGTCGCCAATTTTACAAGGAACATTCCGCGCGAGACCCAGGGACTGATCAATCGAACCATTCGCCGACTGCATATTGAGACGAATCGCCGGGTCGTAGGGAAGGCTAAACTGATGGCAGACGTCTTCCGACATTGCAACAATCTGAGAACCAGGGTCAATGATGCTACCAACTTGTTCTTGTCCGTCGACGAGTAAATTAACGGCACGTAGAGCGTGCGATTCTTTTGCGACGGTAAGGATTTCAGGAATTTCGCCCGGTGAGAGACTCATGAGGTAGGTCTCATATGGGTCGGGAACAATAATGGGTTGCGGTTCAGCGGAGGCATTTTTGCAAGTGTTCTCGCATGACGCAAAAGGAAGTGGGTCGTCGGCGAAGATGTTAACTTTTACCGGCGATGTGCCAGGAGGTTGGACTCACTTGGGCATAATATCATCGCGAAGTTTCGAACGACAGTCCGGAGAAATTGAGAACAATTCCATTGGTGTAAGCGTGACACAGGGAGCCGCCATAGAGCGCGAGTAAACCTCACTAATAATCTTAGAGTCCTGGATAGGGGCTTGAGTGCGATACACGGGTTCTTTATCCTTAGATTGTTTTAACGGTGGACCTGCAAAATTACGTTCGTGTGGCGGGCGGTACACGGTTTCCGGTGCGGATGCGAAGGGATGGATGGGCGGTTCTGCGGTAGGAGCGGGTGTCGCAGGCAAAGGGGCTTGTTGCGCGGTTGATTGATCAGGCACGGGCTGAGCGCATGGATGAGGTAAACCGGTGGTAGACGGGACAGGTTTGCGCTGACGAGAAATCTCTACACCGTCAAATTTTACCTTTTTAAGCGCGAATAGTTCGCGCTCCAGTTCTTCAATGCGCAAGTCGTTAGAGCTCATCGCCAATGCCAGGACGCTAGCGTGAACTGCAGGAGATACGCTATACATCATTTGACCGACATTGTTGGTACTGGTTTGTTGTGTCGCAGCTAATTGACTGGGATTGCGACGATGCCATTCATCGATGCGCTCCTTCATAGAATTGCCAGGTAATCGGCGCAGACAGAAAGCGCCAGAGGGTAGAACGATTTTCTTGTCGATATTTTCTCGGATGCGTCCAGCATTGATATATTCAATCACATGTGGGCAGTTCAGCCTAAAGTGACCAGGTAGGTTGCAGAAGTGGCAATTGCCATTCGCCGCTGTCTCGGACTGAGTCGTTCTCGTAGGGGCCGCATGAGCAGCGGTATGGGAGGTATGGGAGCATGGTGCAGAGCTTTTAGACGCATGCGGATCCATAATTTTATTTACCGCTTGGACCACAGTATCGACGATGAGTGTGACGTCATCCCGTTTGATCGAAGAAAACTTGGAAGAGGTCGCGGACGTTGGTTTACCTTCCTTAGGCACGTTCGTGGGACCGGTACCATGAAGAACGAACTGCGCTGCCGCTTGGATTTCATGTAGCAGATAGGGGTCATCGGGAAAGTGATCAGGTAGCTTTAGCTGTAGTCGCTGCGTGATGCGCGTCCAGAGAGACTTTTGGAACCCGCGAATGTACACGCGACTTTGCTCAGCTTCGGAGATGTGATTCTTTTTACAGAGAAATTTTGTGATAGTGAGGAATGCGCGATGATAAGCGCCAAGCTCTATGATGTTTGCGATTCCCGACTGATGTTGTTTCTTGACGAGTTTCTCCATATCCGATACGGACCATTTCCCCTCGTCTTCCGAACCAGGATAAAGCTTATACACAGCCTTTGTGAACTCTTCGTAAGTCGATGCCGGTTCATACTCGTCGAGCGATTCCCAAAGTTCGGCGGTGTCTATGTCAAGATAGCGCAACGCATATCTCTTTTTGTCGACAGCGTCGGCTACTGTGCACGAATCGAATTGGGCCTCGAGCTCATCAAAGTATCGGCGAAGTTCGCGTGGGTGCTCCGGCGAGAAGCTAGGAGCGGTATTATGACCGCGAGCGGGCATTTGCGGTGGAGTCGCCATTGTTTGAGCTGCGGGTGGTGGTGTGGGTGGACGCGATGAGGTAGATAACGAGGGTGTGGAGCTCGGTAGAGCAGGAATAGAAGAATCGAGAGTGGATGTGGATGGTAAGTTAGAAAGTGGACCGGAAGAGGGGTCGGAAGTGTGTCGAGATAAAGAACCGCTAGCTGGTGTGGGAGATTGTGGATTGTAATCGCGCGGAGAATCGTGAAAATCTAGAGGCGTGCGAGGTGAATGAGAACAAAATCGATGTGAGGTATTGTGTTCGGAATCGGAGGAACTTTCGGTGAGTTCGTCGAGATCGCTGTCGAAGTCGGGGATATTCCGAGAGGTTGTCGCACGTTGTTGCGCTTGACGCTGTACTGAGCTACGAGTAAAATATCTGTTGGTAGCTATGGTGCTAGACGCGTTAGTCGAAGGAGTGGTTTAAATGTTAAGTCCCCTCGCGGTGGGCTCCAGAAAATGATACGGTTTCCATGTCTATGACCCCGGATAAAGAGATAATAAATGATGAAAAACGTCGCAAAGGTGCGAACGAGACTTGGGGACACTCCCGACAATAACGCGATAGTGCGCGCTAATATGCGCGATAAAATAAACAAACGCGAAGAGTCGCAAGACAACGCGATGTCACAATGCAGTGATAAACACGGATCGGAAGGCTTAGCTGGTTGTCCTAGATGACAGCGCGATACACGATGATGACGTGACGAGATGGAGGTTCTGCGCTATGACTTAGGTCACGATAGCGGAGAGTACGCGATGAGGAGAGACGCAGATTCGAGTGAGAATGACTAGATCCTTTTAAAACTTAAGCCGCAAACTAGTGGAGAGGGGAGAACTGGGTTCTTCTTCGCATATTTTCTACTACAGGACACTTTTTATATTCTAAAGGGATAGGGGGAAAGGGTGGATGAGTGAAATAGAAATGCAGCGAAATATTGCATGAAAGCGACGAAACGGGAAAGGAATAGCGAAGGATTTGAAATAACGGCGAATATCACATGAAAGTCAGCGAAAAGACGAAGATAAACCGGATGAATTACATTTCTGGTATCGGACTCGGTGTCTGAACGTGTAGGACGTGTTTAACAGTCGTGTGTCAGCGTATTAAGACCGGGTCGCGTGGTTAAGATACAGCGAAGATGTCACGGTCACGCGCGCGTCAATCGGCGTAAGTCGCGCAAGTCGCGGGCGGCGCGCTGATGTTTCGCATGTACGCAGGACTGCGGAAGAGTCGTAGGGAAAGTAGAATTGACCATATGAGAGATTCCGTGCCCAAAGGGAGAGACTGCGTATCACCGTCAACCAAGCAAACGCCAATCGTCATAACTTATACGCTACTGGCATCGGTGCATGTGCATGTGCCAAGCATGGTTGCTTTGTACCCCACAGTGTCGTCGACTTCCAGAAGGGTGAACGGTTAGTCATGTATTTTGAGCTATGAATCGTGACAAATTTATTAAAGAGTCTGCACCAGACACATGAACGTTGATTATTCGATATGCAACGCTCTCAATAGGCTGTGCCACAGTGGTATCACCCAAGCACTGGTGGGATATGATATTGCCTGCAGTTGGCTGATCAATTTTGCTAAAAGGGTTTCCGATTCCGACCACCTCACTCTCCCTGAGGCGCTTGAGATCATTGGGGCTGTGGGCAAGTTTCATCTTGGTGCACATGTTGCCAAGTGTTTTGCCCTATTCAGTCTCAACTTCGTTCGTGGTGCTGGTCAGCAGGATGGTGAAATTTTGGAGACACTGTGGGCTATCATCAACAAGATTTCCAGTTTTATTCGTTTCATGTCAAAATCCCAACGACGTGAGATCTTGGATGACCTTATGAGGGATTCGAATTGGAAGAAGTTGGTAGGAATGGGTAGGTGATTCATAGGCATGTCATCAATACATATCATCACCATAGCTGTCACACAGTTTGGTCTTTGTTGAAACGATATGATAAAGCAGTAGATGGAATGCAGGAAATGAAGGCAGCCTTTGAGGAGCTTTCCGAAACTGTGGATGAGCAAGTGCTGGCGGAGTGGAAGGAAGAAGAAAGAAGGGCAATGGATTTCCGTAGTGACTACTTGAGGGTATTCGACGTCAGAATGGAGAAAGGTTTGTCTTGTAAAGTGTTGGTGTTTTGGACACGGTAATGATGTTTCACCAGCACCATCGCAGGCTGAGATCAGGTTGAGACTGATGACAGGGAATCCCAAAGATGTAATGGCTGGTCGGGTGACCATCTTAAATGAAGGAATAAACATAGAACAAGCACAGTAGGATGTATCCTCATTCTCATCGATCGTCTCTTTGACATTTGTTTACCCTACAGGAATACTCTGAAAACAACGGCTCGTGCTGTTCAAAAAACGGGCAGTTTCACAGACAAGGCAAATCTGGAGGATTGGCGAAATAGACTGCAGTCTCGGATCGACTCGTTCCACAGAAAAATACAAGGAATACTTGGTGAAGATGTGGATGAGTGTAATCTGGTCAATTATGATCCCACTGCTGATGACTGGATTGTGGATGTGGATGAGGAGGGTGGGGTAGACGAAGAAGATGATGACCATGTTGCAGAATGTCCAGAAAATTGCCGACTCACAATGCCATCGACCTTAGGAGTGGAGGAATGTGCTCGGCTGGGTTTGGAAAATTTGGTGGCTCAGGAGGTGGAACTCAGGGTGGGCCAAGTAAACGATTGTTTGGAAAACTTGAGGATGACACTGGGTGAGAAAATGGTAATCTTTCGAACCTCT
This sequence comes from Hygrocybe punicea, assembly GCA_963556145.1. Taxonomy (NCBI): domain Eukaryota; kingdom Fungi; phylum Basidiomycota; class Agaricomycetes; order Agaricales; family Hygrophoraceae; genus Hygrocybe; species Hygrocybe punicea. The sequence continues at coordinate 4,672,376 of OY744466.1, read as the reverse complement.
GTTCGTGGAGCAAACAGCCAGAAGAAGAAGACTCGAGCATGGGACGACATACATGCCATCCAGCAAAAAGTTAGTAAATATGCCACCAGCTACAGGCAGGCTTGTCGAGCATTGGTCAATCTAGGGGGGAATGCAGACATTTTGGATCGTTTCAAAGTGCTGAGGCAGGAGGATATCAAGATGAGTGGTGATATGCTTGAGGAGAATAGAGTGGGCCAGAGGAGTCACAAGCTGCCCTGGATCTGGCGGAGGAAAGAAAGGAATAATACTGGTGACAACGATTGGATGCAAGAAGGTGAATGGTTCTGCTACAGCAATTCATGGAAGATCTTACTGCTATACAGTGTATCGTGTAAACTGGCTCCGTGGCAAGGCCAGATATGATCGGTGGTCTGAAGAATTGCAAAGCGTCAAGTCAGAAATGGGTAACGTGATTCGTTGGCTGCAACACCAGAAGGTGCAATGGGAAGCACGTCGTGACAAAGTTGGTCTGGGACTGAGGGGGCACATCTGTTATGCGGAAAAACAAATGGTAATGTGGAGGAATATGATAGCACAAGCAGAAACTGCCTTTTCCAACAAGATGGAGTAATACATATTATTAGAGAAGATATAGTTGAACAGAAGAAAGTAATATATTTTTAACCAACTGGACCATAACCATCTGCCAAGAATGACCAGCAAGCCAATATATGGTATTTGCCAACCCATGTCCCATGGCTGACGGTATACTAACCAGGATTGGCCAATCCATGGCCAGCCAAAATACCCAGACCTGTCGGCCAATCCACCTTTCATGGCCAGCTGACATACCGAGACCCATCGGCCAATCCATGTTCCATGGCCAACCAAAATACCCAGACCCGTCGGCCAACCCATGTCCCATGGCTGACGGTATACTAACCAGGATTGGCCAATCCATGGCCAGCCAAAATACCCAGACCTGTCGGCCAATCCACCTTTCATGGCCAGCCGACATACCCAGACCCATCGGCCAATCCATGTTCCATGGCCAGCTGAAATACCCAGACACGTCGGCCAATCCACCTTTCATGGCCAGCCAAATTACCCTGGGCTATCAGCCAATCCATGTTCCATGGCCTGCCAAGATACCCAGACCGGTCGGCCAATCCATCTCCCATGGCCAGCCAGAATATCCAGACCGGTTCGCCAATATATCCCCCTGCTTCGGCCAACTCATGTCCCTCAGAACATAGACCCCTCGGCCAAGCCATCTCCCCTGGAGAAAGATATTGGTCGGCCGAGATTGGCTGGCCCACTCGGAGTGGGAATTGTCCCTCTCGGCTGAGCCATGTCTTGTGGAAAAGATATGCTGTAAGGTGTGGCGGGATAATAAGATGTAATATGATAGGGTGTAATATGATATGGTTGTAGTATAAGGGTACATCTTTTATACTACTGGGAGTGATCCTGTGCTGTAGTAACTATGTACTACAAGCGAAGGCTGTAACTGATAGGAGTGGAGTGGAGTGGAGATGGTGCTATGTACTAAGTAATGGGAAACGAAGATATATCATATGTAACTCACCTGTGAAACCCACCAAACCCCTCTAATTAGAGGTTACATCCTATCTGGGTGACACCTCTAACTAGAGGGTATTTATCGTGGCTAGGGCCTCCTTCAATAAATGTTCAATAGCTATAGGGTACTTAGAAAAATTTTAACATCTGGCCTCGGACTATAGTGTGTTTCCGGCCCCGCCTCCCACTCACTGTTGTCCCAATCTGGACATCCCAATGTGGATGTTCTGATTTTGTGCGCGCTGACCAATGTCCTCAATTTGGACTTGTCCTTGGCATGTCAGCGCCACGTCACAGACACATGCGCTCAACATCCTGCCACCCCCGCTCAACATTTCTCACAGCAAGCTCAGAATTTATCATTTAGCCTGTAGTTTGTTGCTTACCCAGGTACTGTGCATGATTCACTACTCGGTCACATTAACTGTTTTGGTGTCATTCTCCTACAACTTCAAAGATATTCATAAATTATCTTTTCAAGGTGATAGACATTTGTCTCAGGAAGATATCTATATAAATTGAATGAGCATTACAAGGCTAAAAATCTTGCAGGAGTGAGAATAGTACAGGAGTGTCCATTTTTGACCCTGACCAGGAAGTGGGTCATACCTGCTATGCTATAAGATATAGTAACATTTCAACCTTATGATGCAGTAAAATCTATTCTACTATACCTCTTCTTATGTATGAAATCCAAATTTATGATTCTATTAACCCAAACTATGGTACTTTATGCCTTTCAAGTTCAACTACCTGTGTTTTTATGCAAGTGGGCAATTGTTGGAATGAATGACAGTTATGCATAATGTTCTTATGAGTTATAACTATCACTATTGTGGCCATATCATAGATAGACATATGTTTAATCATACCCAACTGCAGTTGAAGACAGCAACAACATGCTGGTTACAAAATTTGACATTGACCAGATACCTGGTGTGACCAAGTACCTGACTGACCACAGTAGATATTGTACCAATAGCATCAATTTTTATTCCAAGAGCTGTGTGTCTATGTGTAGTAAGGGGTGGTGTAATTTCCAAAAAAAACGGCAGTTTCAAACTAAAAAGACGGGGAGCAAACAAGGGTGACTTCTTTCAAGCAGGGAGCAGGTCACTAGTGGGTGGGTGTTAGTCAAGCGCAGATGATACAGCTCAGCTTGCTTGCCCATACTGTGGTTGCCAGACCTACTCATCATCCACACTCTCTTCCCAACTTTCATCGGTGTCCGAGATGATGGACTTGCTTCTCGCAGGGGCTTCCTTTGCTTTCCTGGGATGCGCAGCCTTGAGGGTTTTCTTCCCAATGGTACGGGACTTTGTGCTCGTGGCAACCTTCATTTGTTTCTTCTGTGGGCGCTCGTCACCCTCTTCGTCATTGTCGTCATTCCTGTTGGCACGGGGTCTCGTGCTCACCGCCACCTTTTTCTTCTTCCGTGGGCGCTCGTCATCCTCCTCAACGTCACCATCTTCATCACCATTGGATGCCGGGGACTTGCAATCAGGTGCGTGGGTCATTTTGCGTGGGCGTTTCTTGCCCTTGTCACTTTGCTCCTTGCGCTTCTTTCCTATGACCTCACCTTGAGAGCGCCGACTCTCGACATCCGCAACATGTTGCTTCACCTGTTGCTTAGAGAGCCGGACCCACTTGCATGACCCTGACTTTAATGCATCCCGAAGTTTTCGGATGTCACCCATAGCACCAATTTCGGAGGGGCTGACAAACTTGGGGTATGTCCAACCAACTAATTTGACCTTGTAGCGCGCAACGATGGAGCTCTCATAGTTGGTGTAGTTCATAGCGATATCCTTGGCTTTTGTGGCAAATTCTGTCGGAGTATGAGTACGCTGTAGCATCACAACTTAATAGATGAACTTACTAAGACCCGAGAGTATTATCTTGGTGCATTGTGCACGAACTGTGGGCAATGTGTCGCGGGCTTCACCATCTGTTGCACAATCAGGTGATGATCAGTAGTACAGGCAGGCAAACAACTCACTCTTTGTACGAGAGCAAGCCCACTGCTCGAACAATCTTGAGACGTCCCAAGGGTCCATACCGTAGGTGTCTCGGAGGAACTCCATTGAGTTTCCGGACTCCAGCCATTCCGGCTCCACCGTATCGTTGATATGACCGCGGGTAATGAAGGCAATGGCGTGAATTCCGGTGCGTGAAGCAAGGTTGTCCAACTGACGAGCGGGTCAACAACACCGGCAACATGACCTATGGCATGACAAACCTCCAGGCTAACTCGATCCACTGTAGTCCTAACATCCTTTGCAGCAGAGATGTTTGATCTCCGAGCGCCCAATTTATTGGTAGCGCGGTACTCTCCAAGACCTCTGATTAGTTCGGCCTGCTTCTCCTGGGGCATGTCGTTAAGATCCGGGTCTTCCTTGGCCAGCTTCTGGAGATCTGCTAGGCATAGCCGCTCCCCAGGGGGCAAGTCTACAAGCAGGTGTCATCAAAGCATAAGTGAGCAGACAGGGAGCAATACGTTACCTTCATTCAACTCTACACTTTTGAAATGGGAGATGGCGTTGTGTAGGGTAGGAGCCCTGCGTTGTTTGTATAACGTGTTGCCAAGGATGAGCTGCTTGATATAGGTTGCTTTTCGACTGTGAGCATGTGCAAGCGCTTCAATTTTAGCATCGACTTCCTCCACCAAAGTGTTGATATCGGTCTGCATCGCCGTGTATTTTGCCCTGGTCCGCTCTCGTGTGATCTTACGCGTTGCCGAGGTGGTTGAAGATTTCGTTCGCGCACCAACGACGATGACATCCTTGGTGGGGTTGCGCCCAGCCCAAGTGCCGGAATCCTGTCGAATTGACATGGAGTTCAACAACGCACACATGCAACAAAACATGTATTGTGATAAGTATTAATATATGAATATTTATTCCCCATCCTCCAGACCACTACTTTCCGTGTGTTGCCATCTAACTATGAAAATAGGCGAGTTTTGTTATTTCAAGCTTCAAGATTCCGTGTGACTTCTTTGCAGAACCTCTCAACACCCGCAAGTCCCAGTTTCACTATCCAGCACCGTCAGGGCTGCCGTCTCCCTCATCTCCATCCTCTGTGTCCTCTATTCTATTTTCCTCTACCTCGCCATCCCTTTGTGAAACGGCCCGAGGAGTAAGCCTTCCTGTTCCTGAAGACCCCTTCGAAGTCGCCACACAGAAATCTCTTCGGCACATTCCTGTTCCACTGACCACTGTTGATAGTCCTACTAAGACAGGCAAATACGTTGCCTACGTTGTGTTCAATGGCAGGAAAATGGGCATGTTTGATACTTGGTAAGAACCGCCATCTCGTGCTGCAGACCTCGCTAACTATGTTTATAGGAATACTTGTTCATCGATGACCAGCGGATTTCCGCACGCCAGATTTCGTGGGTTCTACAGTGCTGCAGCGGCTCATGAAGCATGGGAGACCGCAGTTGCGAACGGAACAACTGGACTTACAACAACTCCCTCCAGCCCCCAGCAGCCCCGGGACACTTTCCCTCAGGCCGGCAGCCCCTCCTCGCCAAGTACTTGTGTGGGTGGACAGTCAGATGAAGAATCCTTCTGGGTGGTATTGCCAGGCGCATTGCTAGGCGTCTACCATGGCAGGTAAGCCCCCGGAGCCTTGTATCTGCATGTCTAACAATACCTGCAGGTTAAAGGCTAATGCTGCCCTCAGTTGTCTGTCGACTTCCATTGTTGAGCGTGCTCGCAACCTCACAGAAGCTGACCACCTGTTCGTTCTTGGGTACATGGCGGGCGACGTGGTACCTGAGCCGAAAGTTGAATAGGAAGTGTCCTGTTTGCTACTCAAGGTATCACATCCTTCCGCCTGTAATGTAGTGTCGCCATTTGCTCCTTGTTCTGTATGATGTAATGCCTACCCCCCTCTCAATATCACTCTGTTGCGCCCGCTCTGCATGGTGAATTGTGTGGTTTACACAAAGATATGAAAACCCATCAAAAGTTTAGTAAATTCTCCCTAATAATTAGTATACAAGATATATGTACTTTAACCTAAGTATACAGGGTGACAAGGATGTAGTGCTACGGGAAGATGTGGAAGGTTGGAGTGGTGGAAAGACGTTGGGTCACGGTAGTGGTATATGTGCCACTTGTAAATGTACATGTATACGGCCACTTGTTTGTTTGTTCTTCCCACATGGGGAAGCACCCAAAGACTCGCAATCTCACCACCTCCTCGTCTCGAAGAGTCTTGTACTCGGGCAGCCAGACAAATTCCACAGGACGGTGCATACCCTTCAAGGAATCCCTCGGTCAACGACAGATTAGAGTATGCCAGGCTTCTACAGCCGAATGGCACCGCCAGCGCCTACTAGGTATTTTTTATTCATATCAGCCTAACTTCTACCTGACGAGCTTTGCAGAGATGACTGCAGCAGAGTGTCGTGCTTATGATGAACAACGTAATGGCCAACCGGATGAGAGGGATGAAGACTGGATGATGATGGAGGATGTGCTCACTGGTGCCGATTGCATAGACATCAGCCATGCTGGTGGAGAGTTTGCGGAGGTGGCTCGGGCTATGGAAGACGAGCTTGTGGATAATTTCAAGAAACGGTAGGCTTGCAGTAACCTTTCTGCAATTGACACTGACCTTCTAGAAGTCGCAAACGTGCCGACCATTGTACACGACGAGATCACACTGAAAACATTCACACCCACTTCGCTCAGCAGATGGAAAAGATGACGGATGCCTATGTGAGATGGGAGCTGCAGGGAAGGCAGCTAGGTGATGCGACCTCAGAGGGCGAGTATCAAGTCAACGTCATTGACGTTTTCCGTAAGCCCTTGTTCCTTGTGTCTTGTCTTCAAACCGCTTATCCACCCGAAGAATCTTACCCTGTCAAGTTCCACTTACTCCCAATGGATGCCTACATCGCCACTGCCTTCATTCGACACGGTCTCATCCCCTGTTCCCCTGCCAAACCTTCTGTGGCCATCACTATCCACGCTCTTGAACTGTATCGGACGGCACACTTGCGTTGTCCGCATCTCGCGGTGCAATGATTTGTGAAAACTCTGTGTGATCTCCACTGCGTAAGTGCATCGTCATTATAGTATTTGCTTGCACCAATGTCGTGTACTTTAGGTGCCTTTCAAGCCCTATCTCTCCAGACAATTTTCTATCACATATGATGTCTATCTGGCCATCCGTTCCACTGTTGACAGGTGTGTCCAACATGCCCTGGGCCGTGACACCTCCAATTGGCGGCTGAAGCATTGCTGCCCACCCTGTACTTACAAACTCAAAGATGAGCCACAGCTTACATACGACATACTTTTCACGATGGATGGTAATGACTCACCGAAGCGCATTCTGCTTCGCGGTCCGACGACCGATGGTCCTGATGGTCAGCCCATCGTTGGGCCGGCGATTGATCGGATTGACACAAGAACCATCAATAGCGACTATTATCTGCCACGAGCGAAGGTCGACAAATGGGAAAAAACTGTGCTGCAGGAGTTGCTGGCTGAGGATGGCCAGGTGAGGTTCTAACCATAGTCTACTGTTTCTACTCACACTGGCCAAGTCGGATGACCCCGATATCAACCCTTGCTCTGATCGTTGGCGAAACATGGCGACGGAATTCACAGCGCGAATGTGGGGGATTTTTGATGAGACCGGGATCTTCCTCTCTCTCTGCCGACATGGTTTCGTGTTGCTCATTGCGGATATGGTTCGGAGCGGTGAACTGTAGGTGGCTGATATCAACCTTTTATTCATAGTAGCTCCTGATGACTTGTTGTCACAGCGCGAAGTATGCGTTAGCCACTGTCGAGGAGCTGATCACTGTATTGAAAATCAAGCTCTGTGGTGGCTACGACATTGGTTGTAAGTTTGGGACCACACTGAACCAGAGCCCCCTAGGTCCTCTCGTGTGTCAGTCAGAGTACAAGTCACTTGTCGGCGCCTTTCATGGCCATGCGCACAATCGCATTTGTCAACTCTCGCACCTAGTGTCCTATGATGTGGATGCTGGCCTTAACGACTTGGAAGGCTGTGAACGCGCCTTCTCCAAATCAAACCACCTAGCTCCCACCCTTCGTTATGCCAGCGCATTCCACCGCTGGCAGGCCATCGTTGCTTACTTCAAGCATACCGATAACTTCGACACGTATCACAGCCTAAGTAGGTTCATTTTCTGTGGTTCTAACAACTTCTCATTCGGCTGTTAGGTACCTTCCTCCTCAACAACTATTCACAAGCCCTTGACATTCTCACTACTGGGCCCACAGCCCTGACTCAAGCGATGGAGGAACTTGGAGTAAGTGATACTGCCGTCTTCAATGACTGGCTAGCGGAAGAACGCGCTTACCTCAAGGCGTTGACGAAAGAGCCTTCAGAGGAGACACTCCAGATGGAGTACTACCAAAAGCTGGTGAATCTCCGCGCAAGCGAGTGAGTCTTAGGCAACCCTTCCTGATTTCTATGCTGATATGTTGGTGCTAGAGCAACTCTGGATGCTACCCGGTTAGCATGGAATATCGCAACCCCTGATGTCATGGCAACATCAAAAAGGGACACTACGCAATCCAAAGAGACTGCCCGACGGCACGCTCTTGAAGGACGGGATAAGGACCTGGTGGTAGTACACGACCTTGAGAGGCAGCTGGAGATCACTATTCGCTGGGAACCAGGCTGTGTGGAATGGGAGGCCACAGCCAAGTTAGTTGCAATGCGCAAGTATCAATGAGCCCTTGATACCCTGGAGGGGCTCGTGGTCGCTCGGCTGTTTGAGCTCACGAAGATGAATATGTCGCAAACAGGTGAGTTTGCCATTTTCACATGTGTTATTCATACTGATTCTCTGCTATCGTTATTGTAGGTTACAAGCTTCGCAAGCACATCGCTAAGGTGCTGCAATCTCGGTCTCAAGCCATCCGAATGGCATTAGAGCGGTATAACACAGCTGCGCAGTCCCTGGTTCCTCCGTGGCGATTGCTCCAATGGAATGATGTGGTGGAATATGCGTTCCTTGCCGACTTCGATCTCCTCCGTGATACTCGGCAGGATGTGCAGCAGCGTCCTTGGGCCACACCTACAGGCCGTCTCGCCCTTGACCTTCACTTCAAAATCCTAAGTGCCCAAGCTGAGATCACACGCTTGAATATGGAGATCATGCGTTTCGTTACGTACCTTCGCGATGAGGATGCCTTCTTGCGGAAGAGGGAGGCTGAGGTGCAGGTACATGATCCTGGCCTCGCTCACCAGATCGCCATCTTCAGAATGGAATGTGGCCGCTTCACACCTCTCCATAACACCCGCCTCCAAAAGATTGCCCACCTCAAAGGGTTCACTGGTAGCCTCATGCCAGGGGAGAGTGTCGAGGTCATGGGTGAGACAGGGGAGGAAATTTGCTCTGGGCAGATGGCCACTGCAGAGGTGGGCACAGGCGCCAGTATTATATCAGATGAGCACATTGAAGATAGTGATGATGAGTGGGATGGGGAGAAATGTGGTGATGGCGACACAGATGACGAGGAGATTGGTCAGGCCATATACGAGATTCTGTATCTTTAGATACAGTACTACTATTAATTGATTGTGGCAGCTGACACAACAGACAGTGGTATGTAAGGTATAATATGTAGTGTACAGGAACAGTGATGGGTGGGGCATCTAAAATGATGGAGTCCCGTGAGAAATGTTGAGCGGGGGTGGCGGGATGTTGAGCGCATGTGTCTGTGACGTGGCGCTGACATGCCAAGGACAAGTCCAAATTGAGGACATTGGTCAGCGCGCACAAAATCAGAACATCCACATTGGGATGTCCAGATTGGGACAACAGTGAGCAGGAGGCGGGGCCGGAAACACACTATAGTCCAAGGCCAGATGTTAAAATTTTTCTAAGTACCCTATAGCTATTGAACATTTATTGAAGGAGGCCCTAGCCACGATAAATACCCTCTAGTTAGAGGTGTCACCCAGATAGGATGTAACCTCTAATTAGAGGGGTTTGGTGGGCTTCACAGGTGATGTAACTATATACGTAGTGATTCTGGGTCGTTAGAGACATTGCATCTTGAGTATGAGTGATTCCGGAGGGGGATCCGGACCGGAATCGACGGAGAGGACCGGAATTGGGCGGAATCAACAATACATGAATGGGAATGGATGGGGACGATGTGGGATATGAAGAGGATTCAGGTCCAGATGGCCCGGAGCCTCTACATCCGGTCAGGACTCAGATAGAGACCATCCCTGGTCGATCCATACGAAATAACGAAGATACCGGGGTCGTGGGCATAAATGAGCAGAGGTGATGTCGAAAACGGGCAGAAACGATGGTACAACATGAACGAGATTGAAGCCGGCGGGTATTGAAGCATTGGGAAGCAGTGGTCCGGAGCTACTAAAAGAGGGTGGGGCGAAACAGCTGGATAAAGGAACAACGGTCACGTGACGGGGCAACAAATACAAACAAGAAAACTTTTCAACGCGACTTCAACAATCTCGACAACATCCTCAACAAGCCCAACAAACCCAACAAACATCAATACCAACACCAGATGTCGACGGAATACGACAATTTCCTCAACAATCTCGATGTGGAAACGCGGCAAGACTTCGAGAGCGCCGTGGCCGAGTTACTAGAAGTCGATGCGGCCGGAATCGATATTGTACGCGATGGATTCGAGAACGAGGCGCGGCAATGGGTGGTGAGACGACGACGGGCCATGGTAAGAGTTCCCGTTCCCATAAACGGCACGGACTAACGATACCCTGCAGCAGAACTACAGGGGAATATTGATGGAAATCCGGGACAGCGGAATTGACGTGACAGAAGCGAGGGATTTCTCGATGGGCGGAGAGATGGTGGTGGAGGTCGAGGAGTGGTTGCGGAGCTGGGAGGAATACGAACAGGAACAGAAAGAGGTGAGGCATAGGGAAGCGTTACAGTTGCAGGAGGAAAAGGAGAAGGAAGTGAGGAAACAACGGGCTGTGGAGGCGGAGAAGTGGGTCGAAGAGGCGGAAAGGGCAAAGGTGGCCGAGGCAGTGAAAAGGGAGGCTGAAGCAGCCGCAGAAAGGGACCGGGAGGAGACTGCACAAACCAGCAATCATGGAAGCGGGGACGAGGAGGGCACCTGGTCCGACCAACAACTACGAAAATACGAGAGGCTTCAAGCGCTTAACACGATCAAAAACAAAAAAGTCAACTGGGATAAAAGGGTCAACCAGGACAACGAAACCGTTCATGGGGACTACAACAGCGGTGATGACTTCTCGAATGTGAGCGGGAACGAGGGCACGGAACCGAAGGGAAAGATTCCAGGGGTAAGTGATACTCAGGCTCGTTCATCATTTTCGTCTAACAATTCCGTAGTATATGCAATCGTACCAGATCCGGCAATGCGATGCGTGTGTGACCGCCAATGTGGTTTGTCACGGAATTGAGGGATACGCGTGCGATCAGTGCAAAAGGCTTAAACGACATTGCGGACTGTCAACGAAGGGACTGGCCACTGGAGCCGGAAAAGCGGAAAGGAAAGGGAAGGCGAAGGCAGGTAGTCCAAAGAGAAAGGTCATCGCGAAGAAGGCACCAAGGACCGTGAAGAAGCCTAGGTTGCGGACCGGAGAGGCATCGATGAGTAAGCGGACGTTGACCGACGTCGAACCGGATACAGAATCGGAGCGGGATGAAGGGAGACGAGGAAATCTGTTCAAGCACCCCCGGATTGGAGCCGGAATCAACGACCATGTATCGGCAGTGCGCAGGATGGCGACGGAAACACAGAGGGAGATATCGACAATCGCGGACGGCCTCTCGGAGTACGTTGCAGAGGTCCATACGAAGTTAACCTGTTGGATGACGGAGCTAAATCGACTACACGCGAACCAGGCCCATATCTTTGGCCAACTCGACATGATCAATACAAAACTCGACGAAAGGAGAAGGGAGTAGAAGGGAAATGGACGGAAAGGGAAGGGAAAGTGGAACATTGAACAATGTATATAAAATAAAAATAGAGTATATAATAAAACTATAAACGGAAAAGAGGGAAACAGAATGATGAGATAAGATAACCGGAATCTGGGGGTTGAGGAGGAGGATGGGACCGGAATACAACGGAAACGAAATGGGTCCAGAATGAGCGGGAAACAATGGAAACTAGAAATGGAAACGAAAATATAAATAAGTGAGAACCAGGAACGTGAACGGAAAGTGGAACGGAGGACAAAAATGCAAAAATGGGTGATGGAAACGGGTCTACATCCCCACAAGAGTTTCTGAAAGAAGGTCGGAGGCGGAACGACAAGAGGAGGTGGAGAACTTCTTGCAAATATTCGAGCGAGGTGTCGAGGGGGTGGAGGTCCAAAATGCGATGACAAAGTAGAATGAAGACGGAAACGAGGAACAATAAAAATTTGAGAACCGGAGTGCCAACACCAACACGATCCCATATAACGGGTGTGCCACGTGACGGGTCCAAAAACAACGGGGTGCCCTAAGTGGGCGAAGACAGAACCGACAACGATACAGGAGCGGAAACGATGAGGGGAACCGGGAATGAAGGGGTCGACATAATGGAATCGGAACCGGAATCGAAATCAAATAAGAGGGGTGGAAAGGAGTCCGGAATGGGAACGGGTACAGAATACTCAACCAAAGTTGACGGAATCTCGATAGACGGTGACGGAGGACAATATGGCGGCAATATCAGGGATGGAATGTCTATTTCTGGAGAGTCCGAGGACAATGGGAGCGGGTCCAGTACGAGTTCGTGGACGGAAAGCGGAGGGGTCGAATCCGGGGACAATGTGGACGAAATAGGAAATGAAATGGATAAATCGGTGACCGGCATCAATAAATCGGGAGTGGGATCGGACGGGGATGACACGGGACTGGACGACAATACCTGTAAACAAATGACGGTCTCGACAGGCACTGGAATGGACAGGGACGGAATATGCGATAAAGGGGACGGAGTATACGTAGGACCGGAATGAACGTGGGTGACGGAACAAACGACGGTGGGCGGGATTGAGGTCGGAATTGGGACCGGAGATGACAAAGCTATGACGGGTGGGGGACTGGGACTGGAATTGGGACTAGAGATAGTAACAGCAAGGGAAGGGGATTTCGGAACGGAGCGATAACTGGAAAGTAGGAATAAGGCGGCATCGTGGAAAACGTCGAGCGGGTACGGATCGTCGTGGTAATGGTCGGGAAGAAGGTAATGGAGGCGTTCTTCAATACGTAGACGAAGGTCTGAGTCGAATCCATTGGCGAAGTATGTGTTCCGTTGCTTATCCGATAGACGGCCGTTGTCAAACAAGACACCGGAAATGCGTATGAAATCCCGGAAATATTGTCCTAAGTCCGCTTTGTTCTCTATACCGTAAGCCGATTGTTGTCGCGTAAGTTGATCGAGATCCGAGATTGTATACCAGATGGAATCCGTAGCACCGGGGTAGAAGTCGAAGATGGCACGTCGGAAAGCAATGAAGTCTTTCTCGGAAGCGGCGGGAAGTGTCGACCAAAGTTCGTAATCGTCGTTGTTGAGGTACCGTAGCGTGTAGCGAATCTTCAAAGCGTCCGTGAGTCCACAATTGGAACCGAGTATGTCGATTTCATCAAAGAAGTGGGGGAGGTCGAGTTTGTTTCCATCGAATGTCGGGGCTGAGGGATCACCTCGGAGAGGCATGAATCCATGCGTCATATCGGGAATGTCTAAATCGGGATGCGGGTCGGAAAGCGGGTCGGGTCGAGGAGGTTCGAGGTCGAGGTTGAAGTCGTAAGCGGAACTAAATAACTAGAGTCGGGTAGAAGAGGGAAACGTCATGAAAGTCAAAGCCGACCGTGGGGAGGGTATGAAAAGACAGAAAAACTTTATTCCTCGTGGTGGGCTCCAGTTGTGACGGCGAGTTCTGTTGTAGACCCGGAATAGGAATCTACTGTAAGGGGTGATCAGCTAGAAAGTGATCAGAGGAGTAAAGTGTTTCTATGTAGTCTAGTCAATCCAACCCGAATCCGGGGTTCCGGATCAGAGGGGAAGTGTAGGGGAACTATGAAGATGGAATGGAGACAATACGAAGCGAGGACTAAAAGTGTAGAACTGAAGCGGGATAATAAGATGTAATATGATAGGGTGTAATATGATATGGTTGTAGTATAAGGGTACATCTTTTATACTACTGGGAGTGATCCTGTGCTGTAGTAACTATGTACTACAAGCGAAGGCTGTAACTGATAGGAGTGCAGTGGAGTGGAGATGGTGCTATGTACTAAGTAATGGGAAACGAAGATATATCATATGTAACTATATACGTAGTGATTCCGGGTCGTTAGAGACATTGCATCTTGAGTATGAGTGATTCCGGAGGGGGATCCGGAGCGGAAACGACGGAGAGGACCGGAATCGGGCGGAATCAACAATACATGAATGGGAATGGACGGGGATGATGTGGGATATGAAGAGGATTCGGGTCCAGACGGCCCGGAGCCTCTACAGCGTAAACTAACCCAATTATGTGACCGTGAGACTCGACTACTGGTAAGGGCAAAGCCTTTTCAATCTCTTCAACTTCGACCAACTTTGCCGGTGCTGAGCACCAGCAAAATCTTGTCTCACCGCTTTCACTACCAACTTTACCGGTGCTGAGCACTAGCAAAGTTTTGTCTCTGTCGTCTCTGTCGTCTCTGCATCTCGCTTCTTTTGCTATCCTGATCTTGTTGTCTGGCCCACATTTTGCCTCCTTCTCTCCCTGTCTGTTTCACCAGTGCTGTGCACCAGTGAACCTTTTCCTTGTCATCACCTTTTCATATCCCCCGGTGCACTGGCAGTGTCTTGACATGTTTTACATGTTCTCTTGGCAACAAACTTGGCAATTTCGTGTCAACGTGCATGTAGCTGATGTAGCAACATGTTCACATTCTTCCTTTTGACAATTGTTTCGGCAGAATGTCTGGGACATTTGCCCAGGGCCATGGTTCTTTCAAGGTATATCAGTCGAACAATAATGCATCACAAAAATGTTGTCTAATTTCAATGGGATTAGCCTACGTGGACCATTCTATCCTCCTTCATGGCCGAACATGCTTTCGCCCAACATTTTTTCGGCCTGCTACAAGTGTTTTGGGTCTCAAGTTCAAGAAAAGAATGGCAGCTGACAATCTTGGTGAGCAATGATTCCTTTCAGCATCTTATCTTGTGCGCTTAATGGATATCAAGTGTCTACATGCTGTTGGAGACAACACCGTTATTGGCACAGGAGCGATCAACTCGGCTACACCCTATATATGGACTGAGTTTTGCAACTGGAACAGGAGTCACCTATCTGAGTCTGAGTACATTCACTGATATATTCATTCACTGACAATTTTTAAACACATTCCTCCCATTAATACCCAACAGCAACAACAACAAAACAACAACAACAAAATAACTAGTATAGTAGAGCTTCAAAATATTTATAATGGTGCTTCAAAGTGTTTGTAATCCTTCTTCAAAATATTTAGAATAGTGCTTCAAATTCTTTGTAGCCAGCTCTCCAAAATATTACACAAATAAGATCTTCACATAGACAACCAGCACATTCAGAAAAATATTGACTCCTAGTCACCAACTACTTGTTCATTATATGAATTCCACAGTCATCTTCATCTTCATCTTCATCATCCATGGCCAATTCCTTTAACTCATAAGTGCTGGGGTGCCAAATAGAACTACTGAAATGGACAATTTACCTATAACTCTCCAGATAAAATATTTTGAAAATCTAAATACAGAGAAAGATAGCCCTCTGACACAGGAGATGGATGAGGATGTTTGTGAGCAAATAATACACAGATATTCAGTCAAATTTTGAAACTATTTGTGTTTTACTGTGAGGGCAGAATTTTAGACTATTTGGTCTCTGGATAATCGGGACTTGTGTTACGTTTCCAACTCTGCTTCCAACCCTGATGCCCATTCCGATACCCACCATGACGATTCTGCACTGCACACCTTCCTTTTTCATTTCTTTTGTCCTTTGTCTTCATTTCAATGTCATTGTTTCTTCTTTCGGACATCCTTGTATTTTCTTGTTCTTGTTCTCTTTTTGTCCCTTCTTCTAGAACAATCCAGACCAACCATGGACATCTCCCACGTGACCTTGCTGTACCCGAATAGTCTCCTTGCCGATGGACATCATCGCTATTGTCTTTTCCCTTGCCCTGACATATTGTTGACTTCATCCCACGACAAACCGATTCACAATGGCTGTACTCCCGACACAGCTCATTACCGTAATTGTTATTGGCAGCATTGCCATCACCTTCCTGATCAGTTTCTACTTCGTTATGATCTATCTTTGGCATCGGCACCGAAACCCTTCTGCCATTGATACACCCGACTTCCACCTCGACAATATATCGACACATAATTGACAATTGCCATTCTCGGATATTTGGTTTCCATATTCATACCCTGTGCCTACCATTATCCTCCCTGACGATCCGACGACATTCCTCACCTGCATGCGAACTCTGAACAATCCCCAATCACAAGACATTTCACTGTTCTCTCTAATCCGACCATCGCCGAAGCACATTCTTTTGGACTTCGACCACAGACCATACAACTTCCCAAACAGTGAACCAACCCCTATCGTATATTGTTCGCACGACACCGCTTCAATGCAGTACCCGACGACTTGTTCCCACAGCTTGTCACTCATGCCATGACTCGAAACCTGGACCCACATTCATTTATCCTTTTTCATCCATAACCTTGATACCTCCCACACTTGCTTACAACAATACCCTTTCTTGGACAAATACCGACATCAGGTGGACCACATTGTTCCACACACAGGACAAGACACCGCCCCTCGATACGTCATTGACACAGACATCGTCATCCGGTGCAGCTTATGCTGTTCACATGTCTGACCTCGACTAGCCCACTGTCCTAGTTGGTTTTTTCCTCTATACATTCCTTCATTTTCTTTCATACCAACCTTGCCGCTATATCCACGCTACCTCAAGACACTCTCATCAC
Organism: Hygrocybe punicea; assembly: GCA_963556145.1. Classification (NCBI taxonomy): domain Eukaryota; kingdom Fungi; phylum Basidiomycota; class Agaricomycetes; order Agaricales; family Hygrophoraceae; genus Hygrocybe; species Hygrocybe punicea. The sequence continues at coordinate 4,655,814 of OY744466.1, read as the reverse complement.
CAACCCCACACTGGACGATACCCATCTTCGACCCGACCATGCAATGCACTTGCCAAACTGCACACTTGCCCATTACAGCAAGTGTAGACCCCGAATTCGCAATTCTGCATGTCACATGATCCGATGACAAATCATCTGAGTCATCCGGACCTCTTCCATCCTCAACGACACCCAGGCCTCCAGTTGGATCGCGAGAACATCGACATGAGGACGCCTCATGTATGCCTCATGGTGAACACATGGTAGAGTTGGACATGTTGTGGCTTCATGGTTGTATTTCTATTTACCTCCCCTCAAGACCAGTCACTATATATACTGTTCTTGTTGTTGGTTCGGACTTTTTCTTCTTTCCTTTCCTTACGTTTAGTCTGGTTCTTGGGGCAGACCCCCTTATCTTGGGTAACCCCCATGGTTTGCAATGACATTGTACCATGAACCCCCCTCTTAGCAGTGTTGTCTTAGTAGTAAGCAACAGTGAAAACTGCTCTCCTCTCCTCTGGAATCCGATCCCTAGTTAAGTTGATTGTTGCCGGAGCCCGCTGCAGAAGCGATCTGTAACAACTTGGCTTGTGCCTGAATTATCTTGAAACCAAATATCTTAAAGATCTGCCTGACAATAAGAGCCACAGATATCTGTGCAGAAATCCTAAAAATTTGTGTCATTTTCTATTTTCTGAATACATGTACACAATAATGAAAATAATAAAAGCCTGAATTATTTTATTTTCTGTATGCACTATTTTCTGTATAAATACTGCTTTTGGATAACATTATTTTCTGGAATATTTTCACAAGTAAGATAACAACACAAATAGTTTCAAATTTTGACTGGATATCTGTGTAATATTTGCTGGTAAAAAATCCTCATCTGTCTCCTGTGTGAAGGTAGACAAACTTTCCCTCTGAAACTATGTGAATTGGTGCAGTATTTCACCAGTTATTATTTTTTACCTGTGTCCTTTGACTTTAAAATATTTATTTTTAAAATGTCATCATTTATGAAATCACAATAAAATGTACATTATAATATTAATCCACAATATTTATTATTTATTATTAACTCATTAATGATTACAGACAGGGGGGATGAAGGGGGAAGGGAGAAGGGAGAAGGGAGAAGGGAGAAGGAGGAGGGAGGGAGAGACAATATAACATGAGGTGTCGGCCCTGTGATTGGAGGGCGGCTGCCGTGCGCAGCCGTCATTGTCGTCCTGTCATTGTCGTCTCCATCCTCGTTGTCGCCCTCGGACCTGTTCCCGTTGTTGTCGTTGCCATCTTGTCGTCTGTGTCCTCGGCACTGGCCTATGTGGGGGTGGGGGCAACAGCAATGGGGTAGTCAGTATATCATAATTAACAAGAAAACTCACAGTAGGGCGTAGGTGAACCACCCACGCCCGGTCGCCTCCCGTGGGGGCATCACTTGTGTCTCTTCTATCTCCTTCATCTCCGTCTGTGTCGTCCTCGCTGTCATCGTCCCGCGCCGTTCCTGTCCCGTCACGTTCACCGTCTTCGTCGTTTCCGTCGTCTTCGTGGTCCCTGTCTGTTGTGGTTGCATTCTGGTACTAGGCTATTTAGAGGGCGAGCGCAGTAGTCAGTAGATAATATTATATGAATAAAGAAAACTCACTGTAGGGCGTGGGTGAACCACCCACGCCCGGTGCATCTCCCGTCTGCTCTCGCATCGCTGTCGTCCACGTCGGCCACCGTTGAGGCCGCGGATCGTTTTCATTTTGGCCGTTGTGGTTGTGGACGTTGAGGTGGGTGTGGGCGCGGGGGCGGGTGTGGATGTGGGCATGGACCCGGGCGTGTGCTAGGCACTGCCGTAGTTAGTCAGTAAACAAAAAATGTGAACAAATGTAAAAAATTATACCGATGTAGCGGGGCCCCACCCCCGCTACTTCCGTTGTCGCTGGACTGGCCGTCTCCTTCGCCGTTGGTGTCCCGCATCACCGTGGCGGCTGTGGCCCTTGTTCGTTGTCGGCGTGCTGACGTTCCTGTATCAGGGTAGGGTAGTCAGTGACAGCACAAAAAAAAAAACATAATGCAGCGGGAAGCATACTAGCCCCCGCTGCTCTCGTCATTGCTAGACTCGTCCGGCGTCGATCCGGGGCGTTGGACAATGGGCGTTGGGCGTTGACCATTTGGCGTTGCTTTGGTTGACGCGTCTTGTTGATTGGCATGTGACGTTCACGCGTTCCCAAATTGGTCCGTGCACCAAACAACCATATATAAGGTGCCGGAACCTCACACACATCAGGACTTTCCACATTTAGTCGGGATCTAAAGTGATTTCTAAAGTTAGCACCAAAATATAATCTTTAGATTTACATTTAGGCCTAGCCTAAATATTGAATTTAAGTCACAAATAAATGTATATCTAAATTATTTATTTATTTTCATCTTTAGGTTATTCTTGCAATCAAAATAATTGTCAGATCTAAATTGTAAGGGAAAAGTATAATTTAGTTTCAAGTTTACTCAAATTTCTAGTCCAAATTTAGGCATCACTTAGAGGCAGGCCAAAATTAAAACTTTCGGTAGCATTAAAATAATAAATTTAATAGTTATCAAAATGTAAGATTGCAGCAGCTATTTAAATCCAAAGGTTGTTGTTAGATCTAAAGCTATTTCCCGCGCCATCGCCCACTCGTCACCCGCCCGTCGCCTGCCCATCGCCTGCCCACAACCCGCCCATCACCCACCCGCCACCCAGCCATCACACTGCTGTGCAGTTGGTGACATTGTCATTTCCCGCAGGCTTTGAGGGTGCTCCACTACTCACCAATGTTAATTGATGCACCCGCCCATCACCCACTTGCCATCCACCCATTGCCTCCCAATCATATGACCTCATGAGCCCAGCTCCGACGTCAATTGACGTGGTGGTGGGGTTCGTGAGGTGATGACAGAGGTAGGGGGAGAGGCAGGCGGGGGAGATGGCAGGGCAGGGGCACAACAGGATGAGGGCAGGGAGATGGCAGGGGCACGATAGGATGGGAGGGCAACGAGGGTGTGGGCGATGAGGTGTGGGAGATGGCGTGGGCATGGCACGATGGGATGGGAGGGTGGGCAACTAGGGAGTGTGGTGAGGGAGATGGCGTGGCGAGGGAGATGGTGTGGGCAGGGATTATGTTGGAGAGATGGTGTGGGCAACGAGGGAGTGGGAGGGTGAGGAGATGGTGTGGGCATGGGTGAGGGAGACGGCGTTGGTGTGGACGAGGGAGATGGCGTGGGCAGGGGGAGATGATGGGATGTGAGGGTGGGGAGATGGTGTGGGCGACAAGAGCGGGCGACGAGAGCGTGGCGTGGGCGACGAGAGCGTGGCGTGGACGACGAGGGCGTGGCGTGGGCGACGAGGTGTGGCATGGGTGTGGGAGATGGCGAATGTGAGGAGAGATGGCGACGAGGACAAGGGACATTGCCGTGTGGTGGAGATCTCGTCGTTCCGTGGGGCCGTCACCATCCTCCTGTCATTTGTGATGATGACGATGGTAGCGGCCACGGCCGTCGTCTTGTTGCCGTCCTCCCTTCATCGTCGTCCGCTCCGATCGGCCACTTTGGGGGGCAATAGCGCACATCATTGTGCGCTGTGATCCCCATTCCGCTGCCATTGTCACCGCCGTTGCCCTGCCACTGCCAGTTGGAAGTGGAGGTCGTCGTCGCCATCGTCCTGCAGCTGTTCAGCAGTTGCAATGGGGTGATGGTTGGCAGCGGGTGGTGAGTGCCTGCCGCTGTCATCATCCCCTCGTGGCCATAGTGGGGACCATTTGGCCCTCATTGTTGCCGCCGTTGGATTGATGATGGATGGTGGGTGGAAGTTGTGATGGGCAATGGGTGGACGATCAGCCGATGGTGTCTGACGAAGTAGTCAGCAGGCGACAAGAAGTGTCAGGCGATAGAGACGTACCTTGGCCGGAGAGTTGGTGCACAACTCCTCCGGCCTCGCTGATGGTCACCGTCATTTCCATTGTCGTTGTCGCCGTTGCTGTCATTGACGTTATTGTCGCTGTCGTTGTCGTTGTTGTCGCTGTTGTTGTTGTTGTTGTTGTTGTTGTCCCTTCGTCGTCGTGTTGTTTGTTGTTGTTGTGATTTGTGACTGAACACCTCGATCTGGAAACCCGCCAAAGTGAGTGAGAGGATGGGTGGGCGATGAGCATGCCCGATAACGTGCACGTGGGCAGTGAGTGGGCAGCGAGTGGGCGACGGGTGGGCGATAGGAGCGTACAATCACTTTAGTCCAGACGGAATCTTAAATTTTGACAACTACCAAAATGGTACATTTTGATATCCATTAAATTAAATATTCTGATCTGTCAAAATTATAAATTTCAGCTTGTCTTGAGGTGATGCCTAAATTTGGACTAGCAAACCTGTGTAAACTCGAATCTAAATTATACTTTCCCTCTACAATTTAGCACTGATAATTATTTTGATTGCAGGAGTGATTTAAAGGCAAGAGAAAATAATTAATTTGGACATTTATTTATTCATGACTTAAATTCAATATTTAGACTTGGCCTAAATTAAAATGTAAAGATTATATTTTTCTGCTAACTTTAGAAATAACTTTAGATCCCGACTAAATGTTGAAAGTCCTGATGTGACATATTTACTTCGGGGCATTCCCCCTTTAGTACTTAACAATAAGATAAATAAGTTATAAAAATCATGAGTTCATAGTTATTATTTAATAATGATTTTCGTGTAGATTCCACATGGACTCCAGGTGGACAAAAATGGGTCATAGTTCATGTGGATTCCACATGGAATTTACCTGGAGTGGGAGTGAAATTTTGAGTGGTAAAATGTCCATTTGGCTGGGGTGGAATTCATGTGGAATCCACCTGGAATCCACATTGTCCCACTGGGAATCAGTGGTAAAGGGTAAAGAGCTTGACAATGGTATCATTAATAATACAATGTGCATTGTAATATAGCTACATCCCATATAATGTATATACACTTGTTTTATTATTTGCAATGACTTAGATAAAAACTGGAACACTTGTAGACAAGCTTGTCAAACAGTGTTTGGCCTGTTTGACTGGTGTTCGACAGGTGTATCAGTAATAATGTAATACACATTCTAAATATAGCTATAACCAATATAATGTAAATAGAGTTGTTTCTGCAATTGCAATGCCTTAGATTACACATGGGACACTTGTAGACCAGCTTGTCGAACAGTGTTTGGCCTGTTCGACAAGTTTTCGACAAGTGTATAATTAATAATACAATGCGCATTGTAAATATAGCTACATCCCATATAATGTACATACACTTGTTTTATTATTTGCAATGCACCAGATTAAAGCTGGAACACTTGTCAAACACTTGTCAAACACTTGTTGAACACTGTTCAGCCTGTTTGACAAGTACCCACTGTTCACATTGTCAATCATTTCATTGTACATATTAAATGTCACTACATTAGAGATACATTGAATACATTGTTCGTACAAGTGCTTGTGCCAGGGCAATGCACCAGATTAAAGCTGGAACACTTGTTGAACACTTGTCAAACAGGCCGAACCAGCCTGTTTGACAAGTACCCACTGTTCACATTGTTAGTAATTCTAATACACATTGTACTTGCAGCTACATCACAGATACTTTGAATACATTGTTCATACAATTGCTTTTGTACAGGCAATGCCTCAGATTCAAGCTGCCTACAAATAATACCAATGCACACAACACACTATATGTATCTGCAGACAAAAATGTCACATATGGTTCATCCTGTGTCTACTGCATGGGAAATTCCACAGAATATACCAGGGAAACTTATTGACCACTAAGCACTGTTCAGCTCATTAACCTCATCTATATTTCTCAAGGTGCGCATCGCACTACCAATGCATTGAATTATGTCAATAAAGCTGTCAAGCATTTGTCAATTCCAATGGCAATACAAAGACACTGCAACATTACCTATTCCCAAATTGGCATCTGTGATCCAGACACCTGTGATCAGGCTGCCTTATTGTTCATGCTTATTGGGACAACAAATTCTCACAGTTACAAAGTCAGCAGTCACACAGTTTCAAAAGTATTCCCAGGGCTTCAAAATTGTTCTCACAGTTTGCCAAAATTATTCCCACAGCTTGGCAAATTAGAGTTGAAAAATCCACGGTATAGAATGATTCCCTTATAGGGACTCATAATGGGACCCTGGTCAACCCAAGGCCTGCAGCAAGTGCTGGATCTGGGTCAACCCAGTGCTGCAGCAATATCTGGACCTGGGTTGACCCAAGCCTGCAGCAGTAGCTGAACCCCGGTCAACCCAGGCCTGCAGCAATAGCTGGACCCTGGTCAACCCAAGCCCTGCAGCAAGTGCTGGATCTGGGCCAGTGCTGCAGCAATATCTGGACCTGGGTTGACCCAAGCCTGCAGAAGTAGCTGGACCCTGGTCAACCCAAGCCCTGCAGCGAGCGCTGGATCTGGGTCAACCTGGTGCTGCAGCAATATCTGGACCTGGGTCAACCCAAGCCTGCAGCAGCAGCTGGACCCCAGTCAACCCAGTGCTGCAGCAATAGCTGGACCCCAGCCACCCTACCCTGCAGGAAGTGCTGGGCCTGGGTCAACCCAGTGCTGCAGCAACAGCTGGACTCAGGTCAACACAAGCCTGCAGCAAGAACTGGTCCATGGTCAACCCAGTGCTGCAGCAATAGCTGCAGCCAGGTCAACCCACAATGCTTGAACATCTGGACCTGGGTCAACCCAACCAATCCAGAATAGCTGTCCTGGGTTAACCTACCCAATGGCAGAGCTGACACCGGGTTGACCCACCTTGACCAGCAAGAGCTGTACCTGGGTCAACCTACCACCCCACATTTCCCCAGCAAGAGCTATCTTTGGGGTTAACCTACCCCCCAAGCAAGCAACTGGGCTATGTGTACCTACCTTTTGCAACTATATCTGTGATTGGGTTAACCAAAATGACCGGGTCTACTGCGCATTGACAGACATGCACATTGGCTGGGAATGTGCAATATTGCCTTGCAATTGGCATCCGTACGCATGCATTGCCAGAGATTTGAATTCACAGGGAATTGGCAACATTGCCTTGCAATTGGTATTGGTACACATTGACAGACATGCGCATTGGCTGGGAATTAGCATTATTGCCTTGCAATTGGCGTCCATATGCACACATCGCCGGAGATTTGAATTGGCAGGAAATTGGCAATATTGCCTTGCAATTGGGATTGGTACACATTGGCTGGGAATTTGCAATGTTGCCTTGCAATTGGGATTGGGATGCATTGGCAGGGAATTGGCAATATTGCCTTGCAATTGGCATCCGTACACATGCATTGCTGGAGATTTGAATTCGCAGGGAATTGGCATTATTGCCTTGCAATTGGCATCGGTATGCACGCATTGACAGAGATTTGAATTCGCACGGAATTGGCATTATTGCCTTGCAATTGGCATCCATATGCACACATTGCTGGAGATTTGAATTCACAGGGAATTGGCAACATTGCCTTGCAATTGGTATTGGTATGCATTGACAGACATGCGCATTGGGTGGGAATTGGCATTATTGCCATGCAATTGGAATTGGTATGTACCCATTGACAGACATGTGCATTGGCTGTGATTTGGCTTACTTGGCATCTATTGGCTGGCAATTGTGAACATTGCCTTGCCATTGGACTCCGCAAATAAACATTCATTTCTGTATGTAAGCATTAGCAAATGTTTGCCTTGGCTTTCAACAGGCCATTTGTGGCCATATGATTCAAGTTTCAATTCCTAGCATCCATGGCAACTTGTCTCCTTAGCATCTTTATTAACCATCATTCACATTCCCTGTCAACTTCATGCATTTCTATTTTTTCCTTTGGTTCGTCATTGTTACATTTGGTGTTCACTTGGATTCCAGGAGAGGCATTTGATCAGCATTTACATTGGCTTCCACATTGATGAACAATCAACTCATAACAGCTAATATTGATCACCATTTCCACTGCCTGTTCATTTCAAACCCTTCAAAGTGAAAGCTTTGGCCTGTCAATCAATTCACACATTATACACTACATTGAATTTCAAATATTCTGCACTATATTGCGTTAAACATACTGAAAACCAGTTTCTGATTAGACTTAATAATTCTACCTGAATCATTACATGGTACTTTATTCTTCACATTTCAAATCTTTTTCATTTAATTTCTTAATCTTTTACCCCCAAGTCCTTTATGCTCATTCAAAATCTCTATTCATTCTTCTCTTACCACATTCAATATTTTTTTTCATATCACCTTCTTACATATATTGAAATGCCACTGTAAAGTTTTTTGTCATGTAATGACAAAAATAATATTAAATGCTCATGGACCATGATACTATTTGAAACAATTTTAAATCTTGATGCTCTAATCTTTTGTATCTCTTTCAAAACATTGGCAGTTCCATTCCAATATCTTCCATATCTTTCAAAACCAAATATAATGCAAAAATACCTCATACATTTACTGTATTTGTATATGAGATTGTCTAATCTCATTTGAAATAATCACACCATTCTTGTGACCTGCCCTTTCCATTTTGTTTCTAATATTTTGTAATCATATTTCCGAAATCAAAAGTTAGGTTGAGAGTGGTCACGTGTTGACGGATGCGGAAGGTGCAGTGAAAAAGGAAATAAGCTGACTAATTAGGAGTTTGAATTCGGGGTGAAGTGGAGATTTGGGGGGGAGGCGGTTGGGGGGTTCCATGGTGGGTGTATGGCGATGGATTTGGGGATGGGGGGTGGCATGGCCGTAAGGAGGACCCTGTGAATTTTTTGGGAGGGTCTGGATAGATTTGAGTTGGCAGGGGGGGATTTGTGGGGGAATAGGCACTGTTTGGGGTGCTGTGGCCAAAATAGAGAACGCAAATTTTCGATAAATTACAGGGGCATTCTACATGATGAATGCTACATTTTGTCCCACCAAACAGAATGCTCAAATGGGGTTCCTGAGGCTACAGCAGGCAGATAAATTGGGGGAGGTCCAGAGTTGCCGCTGAAATTTGGACTCAGTTTGAAATCTACAGCCAAAGCGTTCGCACTCAGACAAACCCAAAACATTCTGCTCATCAACATCCCACCCCCTGCTTTTCCGGACTCTCCTCCCAGCTCCCAGCTGCCCCTGCTGCCCCACAACTTTCCCATCCCCCTCTACTGTCTCCTACCCCCCTCCAGGCAACTTTTTGGCCCCTCCAAGTTGACCAATGGACAGCAACAGCACCACCAGTGCCCCCTAGCAAGAGGGGCACATTCCGGCTGCTTTTGAGCACCATGGAGGAGTTCTGAGGGCAGCAGGGAATGTGGTGCACCCACCCCCTGCTGTTCCAGGTGAGTTTTCAGTTCAATTGGGTGTTTTGGAGGTGAATTGACTGGGTAGTGATCACTCAGGCTTCAGCCCCCTCTTCCTGCCCTCCCAGCCCTCCATCCAGCTCTTCCCCACATCCCTCCATCCCTCCTGCACTCCCTCTACCCATTCTCCACCCTCCCCTCTGCTCCCCCTCCCTTCTTGACCTGTTCTGGCCCCTCCCTCCACCTCCCTGCCTTTTCCCCCTCTCCAGCCCCTTCCTTTAGCCCCCATCCACCCCCCCATCACTCTCCTGTCATCACTCTCACCACACTGTGCCTGTACCCTTGGTAGTAGCTCATTTTGTATGATATTGACATTTAATTTGATTTAATTTAATTTAACTTATTAAATAATTAAATAATTAATAACTACTTAACAATGGCTGAACCAAAACAGTGTCAAGACTTCAAGACTTCACTACTGTGAATCCTGTCTTCAGTAGGCAACCGGACTATTCTCCACTGTACAGGTGGGAGTCTATCTAATATTTACCTGTAACATCAAGCATGGTCAGGTCTCAGCAGTAAACATAATACATTTCAGACATACATGAAATTATAGGAATTCAAAAAATCTTTTCTTCTTTGCTCACACTCAGCATTTACTACTGATATATACACCTACCAGTGGAATTATCACTAAACCTGTCTTGGTGAGCTTGCACACTGAGTGGTAGGATAATGCGACCATGCCCTGGGACCAGTGGCATAACCCAAGGAAGAAAGTGTATTTGTTAGGAAAGACAGTGAGATATTAGCATTCACAGAAAGATCAGAAAAACAGGAGTGAGTTAGAATGCAAGGGGAGTGCAAGAAAATTATATTACCTGGAAATGGTGAGCTAACAAAGCAACAGTGTAAACACAATGACAGAGATTTACAAAGAAGACTTACTCACAGTTGTGAGTAGTGAGACTGAGATCAGGCTGTGACCATATCACACAAAATGTAGTTGGTCTCAGCAACAGTTACAATGTATGCAACATACACTGGGGCCAAGGTCTCAGGCCTCAACATAATATATTGCACATAAATATAATTTTTGGCAAGAATTCACATGACACAGAATTTACTATAGATTATATTATATGTTCACCCAACACCAAATGAAAATTCACAATTCTTCCTATACTACCTATTACCATTAATTATTGACACCTAATAATTGAGGGGGTGGGGCCGAGCGTAGCGAGGTCTCAGCCCCCTTCAGCACTTATTTCACATAAAAATTCAAAAAAAAACTCTCTAATCCCTTCTTCCTAGCACTTTAGATCCCATGCTTCATGGGATTATCACCTCCCTGCACGGGTCCTAAACCTAGTCTGTAGTTAATCAGATTAGGCGAATGCTGACCAATAAGCTGAGTTCAAGTTTTGTTCCCAGGCAGAGTGAGGGGCGGTTGGGTGGGTGACACATTGGTCGGATGGGTGCAGAGTTGGGTGTGGGGGGTGGCAGGGGTTGTTGGGGGGGCCTGTAAATTTTTTGGTGGGGTCCGGTTGGATTTGAGCTGGCAGGTGGGGGATTTATGGCAGAATGGGCACTGTTTATGGTGCCGTGGCTGCAATTTGGCACCCGAAATTTCGCTAAATGATAGGGGTATTCTACACTATGTATGCAACATTTTGTCCCACCAAAAGGAGTGGTCAAATGAAGTTTCTGAGGCTACAGAAGGCAGAGAAATTGGGGGAGGTCCAGAGTTGTGGTTGAAATTCGGACTGAGTTTGAAATATATAGCCAAAGCGTTTGCACTCAGCCAAACCCAAAACCTTCTTCTGTTCAACCTGCCTCCTCTTCCACTGCTGACTCTCCTGCCAGCTCCCTGTTGCCCCTGCTGGCCTACAACTTTCCCATGTCCCTCTATGAGCCCTCAGGCCCCAACAGGTGAGTTTTTGGCCCTCAATTGGCCCTCAATCCCCACTCACAGCCCCACCAACACCCAGATCCAACTGGACACGATTCGGCTGCTTCTGAGCACCAGGGAGGGTTCTGAGGGCGGCAGGGGATGTGGTGCACCCACCCCCTGCTGCTGCAGGTGAGTGTTCAGTTTTATTGACTGTATTGGAGGTGAATTGACATGGAGTGATCAGCCAGGCTTCACCCCCGACTCCCTGCCCTCTCCTCACCAAATCCAGCCCATCTCTACCTCCCTTCATCCCTCCTGCACTCCCTCAACCCATTCCCCACCCTCACCCTTGCTTCCCTTCCCTTCCTGGCCTGTTCTGGCTACCCCCTCCACCTCCCTCCTTTTCCCCCCCTCCAGCCCCTTCCTTTAGCCCCCATCCACCCCCCATCACTCTCCTGTCATCACTCTCACCACACTGTGCCTGTACCCTCTGTAGTAGCTCATTTTCTATGATATTGACATTTAATTTAATTTAATTTAATTTAATTGAACTTATTAATTATTATTTAATGATGATTTAGCAAGAATATAAAAGGTTAATTCTGGTCCAAAAGCGGAGTTTAAACATTATTCCCATGAAAACAGTGGGGCACTGCAGCCTCATGTTTGACAGGGTATCTGGCTCTTTCAATAACCACCAACCCCAACTTTCACCCCACTCTCAACTGCCCTTCCTATTGCTGTTCCCCCTCTTATTTGGTAGTGGAGTGTAGATAGCATTTTTGTGCAACACATATCACCAGTCAAAGGTGAGCTAGGCGGGGTTCTGTGCCTGTGACACAGACCAGAAAGCCATAGGTCCATAGGTAGTCAGTAGTCAGTAGTTTAAATTTGGTCTGAACTGTTGGGATTGTGCCCTTCAGTGGACCAATCTTCAGCTGACCTCTAGAACAAACGGTAGTCACTCCATTGACTGGGGCAGCGTCACAACTGCAGACCAATTGGCTGAAGAATCACCTTCCTCTCTTGCCGTTTCTAACCTCTGATTGGCTGATCAGAGAGAGCGGATAGTTCCGCAAGAGACAGGTTACATCAACACTCCCCCTGGACCCTGGATTTTGGTGTCAGGATTGGTTGTTGACCTGAACATCACATTTTATTTTTGATTGACTTTTATCCTCTTTGTCCCAATGTAAGTGCCATGGTTTGCATCATAAACACCCACTCATGTCATGACATCTGAAATTCAGGAATAACATCCAACAAACCCCTCGCAGTGCTGCATGTCAGAGTGAGCATGATGAACGTCAGCTGGACAGTCCTGTACATCATTGTATTCCTCAGCAAACAGACCTTCCACCTCCACCCATCCTGCCTTTAAATTTGCCCTTCGTCAATCAAATTCAAGTGCCCCCCTACCAGGGTGGTGACCCTTTTGTCACTCCACCAACTTCTTCTCCTGCTGCTGCCAGACTGGCTTTAGATGACTTAAGGGCACAAGCAGCTGCTACCAGTGCCATTTTGTTACAAACAGGCAGGCGGCAGCAGCATGGAAGAGCACCACGAAGGGCTCCTGCTCAGGACCCTTTGCCTGCCCTGACTCCTGCTCCAACTCCTTCCACACCACATCTGCTGCATTACCAGGTAGTGTATTTTACATCAATTGAGTCCTTTGGCTGACCTTTCCACCCAGTCTGTTCAAGAGAATGCCATCGCTGGCCCATCCACTGTGAGACCTGCTGTGCAATGGGTGGAATATGTGAATCCAAATGTGAGTTATGCAATGAATGGCCATGATCACGTTCTCACAATATATTTAGAATGCTGTTGCTGGCCCATCCAATCCAAGACCCATTATGCCATGGGCTGGACCTGTGATTCCAGATGTGAGTTACTGCAGTTTTATTAAAATGTTGTTAATCTCACTGGCTTTGTAAGAATGTTCGAGTTGCTCAATATGAGGCGATTAGACAGTTTGTGACAGCCAGAGATCCATCTCCACCACATCCACCGCAACCTTCTCCTTCTCCACCCCCACCACCTCCTCTTGAATTGCCAGAGGCATGCCGTCCTTTCAATAAGAATAGTATCATTGTCCATGACTTGGGGCACATGAATGTGATCTGCCACAATTGTAATGCCTTACACTGGGCTGCAGAGAGATTAGCAGAGTCATCTCTCCACAATCCCAAGTTTGGCATGTGTTGCTACCAAGGCAAAGTCTCTCTCCCTCCTCTTGAGCCACCTCCTGCCGAGTTGCGCCACCTTTACGATAATAATGATGACCAAGCAAAACAATTTCGTGTTCACATCAGACAGTATAACTCAGCATTGGCAATGACCTCCATTGGCCAGGACGCTGGCAGGCAACTTCACATAGATCACACCGTCAATCAAGGAGCTGGTCCCTGGGTTTATAAAATACATAGTGCCTGTCATCACTTCACTGGCTCTCTTCTACCTCAAGAGGGGAGACAGCCTGCCTATGCTCAGCTGTACATTTGGGATCCAGTGCAGGCACTCAACATTCGCATGAATAACCGTGCAAATACAGGCTTGGATCGCAGGACGATGCATCTATTGCAGGACATGCTCCATCATAAACACCCTTCAGTTGCCCTTTACAAGCAAGCATTGGAACTCACAGCCCACATGCAACCTAACCAGGATTGCAGGATCCTTCTCCACTTTGACAAAGACTGTGACCAGCGTCATTACAATCTTCCTGGTGCACAAAACAGGGAGATAGCAGTCATAGTTCCCGGTGAAGGTGATAAAACAATGGAGCCCCGTGATATTATCCTCCACAGGAGAGGTGGTGGTCTAAAGCGCATTAATGACATGAGTCCCATGTACCAGTCTCTACATCTTGTCTTGCTCTTCCCTACTGGCCAGCTGGGTTGGCATAAATTGCTTGAACGTGGTCATGATGATAGTCAGGAGCCAGGAGATGGTCATGTGGTTGCTGTCAGGAGATGTAAAAAACTCTCCATGATAGAGTACTTTGCCTACCGTCTGCATCCCCATCAAAATGAATCAAACCACATTTTCAAGGCATGCAATCTCTTTCAGGAGTACATTGTAGATTCTTGGGCATCTGCAGAGCAATATTCCCTCAATTGGTTCAGACATAATCAAGATAAAATCCACTCAGAGGTGTATAGTGATCTTGCACATGCTGTCACTCAAAATCCTTATGTTGATGGTCAAGAAAGGGGAAAGCGTCTCATCCTTCCCTCTTCATTCACTGGTGGCACTCGTGTTATGGTTCAGAATCTCCAGGATGCCCTTGCCATAAATCGCTATTTTGGAGGTGCCGATTTTTTCTTGACCATGACAGCAGATCCAAAGTGGCCAGAGATTACAAGAGAGCTACTTCCTGGACAGACAGCAGCAGATAGACCAGATTTGGTCACCCGTGTCTTCAGAGCCAAGGCAGCTCAATTGCTGGATGATATACACAAACGTCATGTCCTTGGTGCTGCTGTTGGTCAGGTCTGGACCATTGAGTTCCAAAAGAGGGGTTTGCCTCACATGCACATGATCATCTTCCTCGATCATGATCACAAGCTCCACACTCCAGAGGAGATCAACAGCATGATTTCAGCTGAGTTTCCTGACAAAGACACTCAACCTGAGCTCTATGACTTGGTCTGCAAGCACATGGTCCATGGTCCCTGTGGCCCAGCTAACCCAAATGCACCCTGCATGAAGGATGGCAAGTGCTCAAAGGGTTTTCCAAAGGAGTTTCGTGAGGCAACCACCCTCTCTGAGGATTCATATGCCACTTACAGGAGGAGGGATGATGGCAGGAAGCACATTGTCAGAGGCAAAGAGGTTGACAATCGCTGGATCGTTCCTTACTCCCCCTGGTTCCTCTATCGCTATAAGTGCCACGTAAACCTGGAGTCGGTCTTTTCCATAAAGTCCATAAAGTACATTTACAAGTATGTCTACAAGGGACATGACCGTACCACCATGCAGTTTGGCACAGCCCAGGATGAGGTTCAGCTGTACCTTGATGCTCGCTATGTCTGCTCATGTGAGGCCTTTTGGTGTATAGTCCACTTCAGAACTCATGAAGAGTTTTCTCCTGTCTATCGGCTTGAAGTTCACCTGCCTCTGCAACAGAATGTCACTTATGTTCCAGAACCTGGCCAAAACATGCAGGAAGTCTTGGACCGTGCCAAGGATACATCTCTCATGGGCTACTTTAAAGCCAATCAGGCTCATGAAGTAGCTCACAATATCCTTTACCAGGACTTCCCTGGGAACTTTGTCTGGAATGAATCCAAGCATATGTGGACTGTCCAAAAAAAAGGCTTTGCAATTGGGAGAATGTACTATGCTCATCCAACTTCCGGTGAATGCTTCTACCTTCACCTCCTCCTCACTTCAGTCAAGGGTGCCACCTCTTTTGAGCACCTGCGCACAGTTGATGGTGTTGTTCATCCTACATTCAAGCAGGCTTGCCTTGCATTGGGTCTTCTTGAGGATGATCAGGAGTGGATTCAGTGTCTCAATGAGGCCAGCATCATGCAAACAGGTTCTCAGCTCCACCACCTCTTTGTCACCATCCTCTGTGATTGCAGTCCAGCAGCTCCAGCTCAGCCAGAACTTCTTTGGGACCAGTTCAGGGAGCACATCTGCAATGACTTGAAGCATGCTCTTCATTCATAGAGGCATTCAGGAACCGAGTGACAACCAGGTCTATGATTATGGCCTGTATCTCATCGAGTGCATGTTGAGGTTCAGGGGAAAATCTTTGAAGGACTATGACCCTATGCCTGAGCCACAAGAGGATTGGGATCAGCAGTTCAGAAATCACCTTATCTTGGAACAAAGAGACTATGATCCAGAACAGCAGGCTGCTCTTGCCCAAGCACGTATCCCTACCCTCAATCCAGATCAACATGCTGCATTTGATGATATCATGTAAGCAGTTACTACCCGCTCTGGACAGTGCTACTTCCTTCATGGCTCTGGTGGAACTGGCAAGACCTACATATACAATACTCTTTGCTACGCACTCCATTCCCAGGCAAAGATCGTGCTGTGTACTGCTTCATCTGGCATTGCTGCTCTCCTGCTCATCGGAGGTCACACCACTCATTCCCATTGCAAGATTCCCATCATCCTCCATGAAGACTCCATATGCAATATCTCAAAGAATTCTCTTGAGGCAGACCTGTTCAGAGCAACTGATCACATCATCATTGATGAGATCACCATGCAGCATCGCCATGCTGTGGAGGCTCTCGATAGAACTCTCCAGGATATTCTCAACTCCAACAAGATCTTTGGAGGGATCTCTGTCATCTTTGGTGGTGACTGGAAGCAGATCCTGCCTATTGTCATCAAGGGGTCACGTCCTCGGATTGTAGGTGCATGTCTTCAGCGGTCCAGGATTTGGGAGGAGCTCAAGGTCTTGAAACTCAACACCAACATGCGCCTCATGCAAGGAGACCAGGAGGAGAATGACTTTGCCAAGTGGCAGCTGGAAGTCGGTAGTGGGAAACACACTGACAATGTCAACAATGTCAACATCCCGCCTAAATTCCAGCTCCCACAAAACACAGTCAAGGCTCTCATCACTCACATTTACCCTGGCATAAACCTCCTCCCTCATCCTTCTGATGCCTACTTTGCAGAGTGCTCCATCCTCTCAGCTCGCAATGATGACATCCATGAGTTAAACAAGAGGATACTCACAGACTTTCCAGGCCAAGAAAAGATTTTCCACAGTGTTGATACAATTAAAGATACTGGCAATCAAGATGTCATGTATCCTGCAGAATATCTTAACAGCATAAATCTCTCTGGAATGCCTGTTGCAAAGCTGGCTCTCAAAGTTGGTGTTCCTGTCATGGTTTTGCGCAATCTCAATCCTCAACAAGGCGTATGTAATGGTTACAGGGGCATAGTAACTCGCTTTGCTAATCGTGTCATTGAAATTTGTCTCCTCACTGGTGATCATGCTGGCAAGCATGTCTTCATTCCTCACTTGAAGATAGAACCTTCAGATGCTCAACTTCCTTTTCAATTTTCTCGCTTTCAATTTGCATTGTCTCTTGCTTTTGTCATGACCATCAATAAAGCTCAGGGTCAATCTCTCAAACTTGCTGGTTTGGACTTTAGAACTCCTCCTTTTGCTCATGGCCAATTCTATGTTGCAGTTTCTCGAGCTACGTCAGTCAATAGTTTAAAAATAATTTGGGATCCTAAATTACCATCTCCAACCACAAAGAATATTGTATATCCTGAAGTATTATTAGATTAGCTTATTTTATATTCTGTACTCCAATAAATGTAACTTTTCTTCCTAGCACTTTAGATCCCGTGGTTCACAGGATTATCACCTCCCTACATGGGTCCTAAACCTAGTTACACTGAATTACAGCTGATTCAGAAATGGATGACCAAATCAACTTTTTTTTTTTTTGTAACTTTTTTGTTTGAGACTGGCAACCACCGGGCCAGCTGTATTACCATAACTGTCCATGTCATGTGACACCAAGAGAATTGCTGAAATCACATTGAAATTCAAGTTATAAATTCATTGAGGGACATATGAGAAATGTGGAGCCTATAAAAATTGGAATGTGGCTAGGTGAAGGGCTAAATTATTTTTTGGTGGTGTATTAAATATTTTTGGTGCCAATTTCAGGCCACAAGTCATGTTTTGGACACCAAAAATCCATGTCATCCTTGAATACACCACCAAAAAATAATTTAGCCCTTCACCTAGCCACATTCCAATTTTTATAGGCTCCACATTTCTCATATGTCCCTCAATGAATTTATAACTTGAATTTCAATGTGATTTCAGCAATTCTCTTGGTGTCACATGACATGGTTATGGTAATACAGCTGGCCCAGTGGTTGCTGGTCTCAAAAAAAAAAGTTACAAAAAAAAAAAAGGTCATCGATTTCCGAATCGGCTGTAACTTGAACGATTACTCAAATATATTCTTAGAATTTCATTTAGTGATGGGCTGGTTCGGTTCTGAACCCAGGTTCAAACCTGAACCTGCCTGAACTGCACCTAAGTTCAGTTCAGGGTTCTCCCTCCGCATTGAACCAAACCTATAGTTCAGTTCAAGGTTCGGGTCCACCTGAACCTGTCCGAACCCGTTCAAACCCATTCGAACCTATCTGGCATTTGTCCAAATGCGTCCAAATGCGATCAACTGTGATCAAACGCGTTGTTGTTTATTGACACGTGATATGAGTGATTGAGTCTCTCGCGCAGATTCCACCATCCATTATCCCCTCTTGACATCGCCAAGGTATGTCTCAGCCACCCATTTATCCTTATCCATGCTCTTATCCATGCTAACCTCCACGAATTGTCAATGATGAGGCCATCTCTGGCTTAGCAGCTGCATAGCCTAGCACGGTGGCCAATGGCGGTGAGTTCTTCATTTTTGATTTATTCCTTGTTTGACCAAGATTTCCCGCTTGTGTCGCAATATCTTTTACCCCATTGCTCTTGATCTGACTCCTTTTAACAGATTATCCGCTTCCCTCGCGATTGCTTCAACCCCGTTGCTCTTAACCTCGCGCCCATCCTTTCCAGTCTTGTAAGTTTCTTTCTTCTTCATACCTGTTTCATGACAACTCATCGCCATGTCCTTGTTCTAGTGTGTGGATATTTCAATCTATTCTAGCAATCCACGGGGCCAATGTGCCTGGCATACCAGGTATAAAGGTAGATGCACTCTTACCTTATTTCGTCCAAAAAGTATTCACTCATGTCTGGGTGTGCTGTAGGCCCAGATGGCGCTCTGCTCGATGCTGCCGACATCATTTTCTACCATGATGTGGACGACACTACTCCGATTTCTGCTCCATCTGCTGCCGGTGCACCAGTTGCTCCTCACTCTGATCTGCGCCCATATTTGGGACCTTCCGTGCCCAAGATTGCTGGATCTCGTCGTCCCCAGCATGTGTTACATCTGTCGACAAAGGTTCGAGACCCCAACAATGTGGAATCGATGAGGACTGGTGTTAAACGCAAGGCGGCTGATCAGCCTGCTGCTCAGCCTTGCACTCGCAAGATTATCGATAGCTCTGACAGTGATAAAGAAAATGAAAGCCCTGTGGTGATGGTTGACGTGGATGAGGATGAGTACCCTCCTTTGGTTGATGCAGATGACGAGGATGACGAGGATGGTGCTGAGACGGAAGCGGTTGATGATGTTGACGGTGACAACGAGGATACTGATGAGGCGTACTTAGAAACCAAAGCAATGGGTGATCTTGATCGCCAGGTGAGCAGGTTTTGTGACTCTTTGTTCCTCCATGACTGATGTCTGCATGCATGTAGGCCAGTTTCCGCACTCAAAGTGACCGCACGGCTGATGTGCGCACAATCTTTGAACATGCTCTCGACCAAATGAATGTGGAAACTGGCAAAAAGGAGGCAGGACACTGGTGTCGTGTCTGCAAGTACGGACTTTACTTTACTAGTTATTTGATTCTGATCAGTCGCAGGGGGAAATTGTTGCCGAAGAAGCTATGTTTCTTGACAGGGGGCATTTCCTCGTTGCGCATGCGCATGCACATTGCGCGGTCCGTTCTTTTCTTCGATGCTATTAATGATCTGCTGACATCAATCTGTAGTCATGCCGATCATGTTGAAGTGTACAAGGAACGTTGTAGGCGTATGAACATCGCAGCCCATCCGCGAGCCCTTAGTAGGGATAAGAGTAGTGACGCTCTCGCACAAA
This sequence comes from Hygrocybe punicea, assembly GCA_963556145.1. Classification (NCBI taxonomy): domain Eukaryota; kingdom Fungi; phylum Basidiomycota; class Agaricomycetes; order Agaricales; family Hygrophoraceae; genus Hygrocybe; species Hygrocybe punicea. The sequence continues at coordinate 4,635,873 of OY744466.1, read as the reverse complement.
CCACACTCAATGGCTCCTTCGTATATCAACAAAAGATTACTGCATTCACGACCAACGGCTTGCTGGATTACATTGTGGAACTTATTGTTTGTGAGGACAAGGTGATGTCATGTTCCTCGTCATTTTGAATCTTCATTGACAATGAGTCTTTGCTAACTATTTATTGTCACCTTAGGCATTTCAACTGATTGACAAAGGCCCCTTCCGACGACTCGTCGCATATCTCTGCCCCACTTTGTCCGATAAAGATTTTCCATACCGAAAGAAGTTACGCGCTGAAATTGTTGACCGAGCCACCATGGCTGAGGCACGTTTGAAAGCGCATCTCAAGGTGTGCTGTTGTCTGTAGCATATATCTTTTGTTCCATTGATAGATGTTGCTCTGCAGGATATACCTGGTCAAGTGTCCCTCACCTTTGACTCATGGACGTCGCAAACTGGTGATCCATTTTTGTCTGTTACTGGACATTACATCACGGCACCCGCCGAACGTCTTGAGGAATGGGAACTCAGAACTGACCAACTTGCTTTCACGGCGATAGATGGCAACCACTCTGGTGCCAACATTGCAAATATCCTTCTCTGTGTCATCGACCATTATGAACTGCGTGGTAAAGTGAGTATTCACATACCAGTGTGTTATTGTAACTAACGCTGCATAGGTTGGATGGCTGACATCTGATAATGCATCCAATAATGATCGAGCAATGATTGAGTTGGGTAAACTTATTGATCCACTCCAAAAGCGATGGGAACCTGGCGAACGAAGGATCAGGCAAGTGAATATTACTTGTCTACGTGCTCATTGATCCCTAAATGATAATACAGATGCATGGAGCACGCCATCAACCTTGCGGCTGGGCGTTTCATCAAAGAAGTAGCTCCTACTTCTGTCCAGGCGCTCTTGAAAAAGGTTCAGCGTGTGATCAAGAATACTAGCACAGACGACGACGATATCGACCTTGATCGCCTCGATGAGGACCTAGCCAGACTGGGTGGTACAGATGTGGATGCCAAAGATGATGTAAATGTTGATGCTGGCGACACGGTGGGCAAGGCCCTTGCCCTCATTTCCCAGGTATGTCTTCGACTAACAAATGGGTGAATGAATTCCCATCATCATTCTCAGATTCGCAAATCACCTCAAGCAAGGGTCTTTTTCAAACAGTGTTGCGCTGAGGTAGATGTTCCAAAGCTGCAACTTCTAAACTGGATTCGTACTCGTTGGGCATCGCTGTATCAGTGCCTAGATCGTCTCCTCAATCTCAAACATGTGAATTGGTTTGTTCCATTGCTATCAATGACATAAGCTAAAGCTGCAGTCGTAGGGTGTTAACCGATTTGTTCAGTTGGTGGATGACTCTGATAAAGTTCCCGACTTGCAGTATAAGTCTTATTCCGACTTTCGCCTGTACCGAAAGGACTGGGAAAAGATTGAGTTGATACATGAGGTTCTCCAGGTTTGTCGCTCTCAACTCTCTTACTGATGGCTTTATGCTTAAACATTGATTTAGGAGCCTGCGAATGCCCAACAAACCTTCTCGAGCTCACGAAATCCTACTGTGTGGTGAACAATACCAGTCTTGGAATTCATGCAAGAATCTTGGGAGAATATGGTGAAACATGAGAAGTTTGAAGAGGTACACGTTGCCATAGATGCTGGGTTAGCGAACCTCCGGAAATGGTATAGGAAAGTGGATGATACGAATGCTTACTTCATATGTTTGGGTTCGAGATTGTTCAACTATGTGTAATGATACTAACTCATCTTTCTAGTTCTCAATCCCAACATTAAGCTTGCATATGCCGAGGCGAAATGGGATCCTGAATACTATGAAATGGGCTTGCATTCTCTCGAAAAAGTGGTGCGTTTCTCTTCCTTGCTAGTGTCTCAAACTTGCTCAGACTCTTGCAGTTTGATACATACTATGTTCCATCTGATTTTGCCTGTGATGTTGCATCAATGCCCGGTACGAATACTGTCACTTTCAAAATGATGGCTAATATTACCAACAGGGGCTGGAAAAGCGCAATATGGATCTTCGTGGATGCGTGCGGCTGTAAAAGCTCGTCACGAGGCTGATCGTGCCAAGAATGGCCCTTGCGAAGAGCTCAAGATGTACCTCACAAGCCCTCTGGAGCACGTTGAGAACATAGTCTTGTGGTGGGGAGTATGTATTTGATTCAAATTGCTTTGGCCTGTTGCTTCGGAGGCTTAATGTTTTCATTGGCAGCATCATACTTTACAATTCCCAACTCTCTCTCGAGTGGCGTGGGATTACTTAGCGATTCAGGGGTCGGCCATACCTTCTGAACGAGCCTTTTCTAGTGGAGGGCTAACAGCAACTATTCGCCATAATAAACTCTCGGCAGAAAGCTTTGAGAGCTTACAGCTGCTAAAGAGTGCCTATCGAAATGGGCACATTGCTGCCGCTCAGGAAGCTGTTGCCCACTTGAAGAATTTATGGGATGATGTGGGGTTGAATGACACCTCGGAGGAGAATGATGATGAGTAATATGCTATCAATTTTTGCTTATTGTTAAGGTACTGGCTACGAAAATGTGTTCTGAAGACTGAAATATTATTGTTTGTTGCAAAATCTGTTTTGAAAAAAGTTTGGTTCGAGTTCAGGCCAGGGTGAACCTGAACCGAACCTGGGTGAACCTGAACCTAAGGTTCGGTTCAGGGTTCAGGCTCTATGCTGAACCGAACCTAAGGTTCAGTTCAAGGTTCAGAATTTTCAGGCCTGAACCAAACCGAACTGAACCTGACCATCACTAATTTCATTATACAAGTCTATCACATTCCTTAGTAAAGAATATGGAATAGAGCACAAAGGAATATGCTACCTGGGTGAACCAATGCAGTGAGGAAACAAGAGGGTGAGACAGCTCCTGTTTCCCGATGTGGTTATGGGTTCACCCGGAGGTAGGGAAAGGTTGATACGTATAAAAAAGGTGATGCGCCTATGAGTAGGGATTACGCCCATAAGAGGGAATACAGTGAAGCTATGCAGGTGGGATGCATGAGGCAATAGCAGCACACAAAGTGAGGTGCTCTCGTCTATTAGACTTGAGTAAAATTATTTTTTAAACTCAATTTACCAAAATATCTTGAACATACACTAATTATTTTCACAATCATTTAAACCCAAATACGGTAAAATACTTTAGAGGAAGTTTTCCATATATTAACCATGTGTTGACCCATCATATTTGGTTATGCACCCAGTGTGACGCTGACTAACGCTATCGAAAGGGACCTGCGTGTGACGCTATGCTATGACTCCGCTACAGCGCTTGCTCACCAATCAAGGTTTGCTGATGTAGCCGTTAACGCACTGGCATCATGTCAGAGCATGAGGTCAACGTCTACGTTCGCTGTCTCTCTCCTCTTGGTCACGGTTATCCTCTTTGGCGGCCAAGCCCACCTGGTAACTTTCCTGCATATGTCACCAAAGGCATTCGTATCGGCGATGTCGGAACAATTACTTCTTCTGGTACATTTGCATATATGTTCAACGCCACCCTGCCTCATGATCACGCCGTTAATGTCGGCCGCACCCCTCCGGGCTTCAGGAGAGTCAAGCTGGATGAATCCGTGGATATTGATCCAGAGCCCAATTGGCGAGATCCCATGGGACATGTTACTAGTGCGACTATGAGACAAACAACGATCGATGCTGGTCTTTGTTTCACGCCAGTTTCGTGCGTGCTTTGCCTGTTGTCCAAATATTGTCTCACCAACTTGAAGTTTATCGCAGCTGTGCTCCCATTGGAGGGGGTGGGCAATTACGTTCCAGCACATCCAGAATGGAGGGAGCAGTTCTTGTTCTACCGAATGGGGCTTGTCGCATCGACCTGCTCAGCCTTAACAAACTGTACGACATTGTGGATTCTAATGCTGAATCCTGGTTGGAGCATGCGAATGGACCCAAGTTTGCCAGGATGACACCGAGCATATTCGTTGTTACTGGTTGCAATAAAGGATCGTCCTGGGCCATGACATCGGTGTCACGACCCTCTACGGACATCGAACTGTCTCTCGAGTTCAAAGTTGCCAATCAAGCAGATATTCATGCCGGTATTGATTACCACCGAGAACTTTTAGTGCCTCCAACTGTGCGCAAAGGCCCTCACCCCGCTAGCCGATACAAGAATCAAACACTTTTCATTCGAGGCTTTTGGATAGAAGCATCGAGGAATTTTTTTCATCGATTAATTGGGAAGAAAGTCACAGTGCGTGATATCGGGTTCATCAAGTTGGACAGGTCCCCTCCAAAGGACAAACCTGGAACCTCCTCTATCTCTAGCAAGGATCTGTCTTCGGGTGTACCTTCTGGAAGCAACATGCCAATCCAAACAACAAATGTCACAACATCTCTCCAGGATCGCGGCGAAATTACTCTGCCTGCACACCATGTGACAATTCATACGTTTCCTGATAATGAGGTGAACATCATTGGCCTTCGCTCTGTTTTCACCGATGTTCATTAAAACAGGTGTACCATCCATCGTGCCCAATTGTTAATTGGTTGTTTGCCAGCGTATGCATTTCTTGAAGCACTTCGACTTGAAGTTGACACTCTCTTATTATTGAACAGAATCCCAATGTGGAGATTGTTATAACGCATGATGATATCTGGCGCTCCGTTCTCAATAATGTCTGATTTCCTGCCCATGAAAAGCTTTTGGACTGATTTTTCCTCGTTCAACAGGATACCATCTTCCCTGAAGACGCAGAGCTCCTTCGCCGTATCGCTGCAAAATATATCCCCATCAGGACCTCAAGTCAGTAGAAGAAAAAGCCCATTTTTTCCATATTAATGATCATCCAGCCACCGTATCCGTACTTCCTTGGAATAGTGTTGATGATTCCGGCGCTGGGTCCGATTCTCCTCCCGCACCGGCGATCACGGACTTATCATACGTGACAAGAGGGCCTCATCACCCGACAAGACCGCGTCTGGAACCCGCCAAATCTGACAAGAAGACTGGACTGTCGTGAGCGCCTCAAGACTATTACTTGGTTCGGTTGAACTCACGGATCATTCTAGGCATATTGATCTCACGATTGAGTTGACCGGTGTGTCCTGGCAATCCCTTGTGAAAAATACAAGACAGCTTACATGTCATTGTAGTTGTGAGAGTAAATGGACTCAAACGAGCGCCTATTTTGCCTCCCCACTCCTATGTCACACTAGCAATGGGGGACCAAGAATTCAGGACGAGAGTCTCCAGCAGAAAATTACAGCCAGTTTGGAATGAAGCCTTCAGATTGTGAGTTCAAAGCGCATTCTGAAATATCCATTTCTTTGACGCTCCTCGGAAGCACGAGAAGAGGTTCTGAAAAACTCACGATCAAGCTCTATCACTCAAGTCGTATCAAAGGCCATGTCTTACTCGGGCAAATCGAAGACTGCGCACTCAACTTAGAAACAGAGGAAGGTATTAATCTAGTTGTTTTACTGTGGAAGACCCAAGATCTCAAACGTCCGATAATATCTAGAGCAGACCAAAGCATTGTTAGCCATGAATTCCGCAAGTCCCGTCACAATTACATTTCGCGTCAAGTGTAGCCTGCCGTGAGTGTTACTGAACAAATCATTCGGCGACTCTAAATTGTTGATTTTGAAGCAGCAGTCGCTCTAGATGTACGATTTTTGCTCTTATAATTGGAATTAATAAGGTATTATCTGAGACCACAAGGGGTTGTGTGATATTCAATGGTTGAACAGTATAAATGCCCCACATTCGACACTTTGGATGGCAGCGTGAACGATGCGAAATCGATCCAAGCATTCCTCACTCAACGACTCCACGTACCATCCTCTCACATCGTCTTTCTCACCAACGAGTCCGCAACCCGTGACGCTATCATATCCAGCTTCCGTTCTCACTTAATTCAGAACAGCAAGATCGAGAAGGAAGATGCCATCGTCATTTTTTTCGCTGGCCACGGTAGTCGTCTTGACGCTCCAAGGGGATGGCCTATCGGTAAAGTCGAGTCTCTCTGCCCTCACGACCAGGGTACCAAGGATTCCCGGGGGTCTTTGATCCATGGAATACCCGACCGTACCATGAATGCAATGCTTGATGAACTGGCAAGTACCAAAGGAAACAATATTGTCCGTATCTCAGTTTACCTGTAGTTTTCCATCTACCGCCCCTGACTTCTTGGCCAGACTGTGATCATCGATTCCTGCCATTCCGGCGGTGCGACACGGAACCTGCAGCGCGGGAAGGCTCGCTCTGCCATCACGCCTCTTCCCATCCCCGAAAATCTCGACAGCGATATTTGGAAGACGGGTCCTGGCCCAGTTAACTCACGTGCTGGGTTCCAGAACAAGGATCTGTCCTCTCATGTCCTCTTGGCCGCCTGCCGGCCAGATGAGGTCGCGTTCGAGTCCACGACCGCTGAAGAGCCATGTGGTGCATTTACAAACCTTCTGGTTAAACATCTTCACCAGGCCGTCCTGGAGCGAGTTACCTATTCCAAGCTCATCAGTGGCTTACCAGAGCTTGGTATTCAACATCCTCAGTGCGAAGGAATCCACAAAAACCGTTTCTTGTTTGGCATAACGTCGGCTGCTGGTGATTCAGGGACGTTCGGGTTGACTCCACGAAGAGATGACACTTTCGAGGTGGATGGTGGTAGTCTTCGTGGAATTGAGACGGGTACAGAATTCGCGGTCCAAGATCAGAGTGGTCGTCCTCTCGGCATCTTGGTCGTCAAAACAGTCGCTGCCGTAACATCGGTACTAGTTCGGCGGCCTGGTGACGGTATATTTATAGTACCACCAGGGGCGAGAGCAGTGGTGTTGGATTGGAAACTGGTATTAAAGGTATTCCTCACGTCGAACTTCGAGCCTCAAGTCTTTAATCTCCTCGATCCCAAACGAGACACCCTTGTGCCCCACGCCGATGGTGCGACTCATCTTATCAGACGAAACTTTATACAAGTACATTCTCGCTCAGACGCTGGCGTCGCGCTCCGGCGGGATTCCAATGGAGGACTCCATATCGAGAGATTAGATCCCCTCATTCCCAAACACGCAAGCCAAACAGTGTGGGTCCACCCGCCATACAAGCTTGACTGCTTGCTCGATGGAGTTGCGCATTTCAATTTCTACCTTGGAGTCAACCATGGCATTGGACCGTACCCTGTTGTAGATCCACTTGAGCAGACGGTGACTTTGGAGTTGTACCGCCTGGTCGACACAGCATTTTCCTACGAGCCAGATAAACGGGTCGGAAACGTTCTCGCCAACTATAAAGCAACACTTCCGAATGATGGTGCTCTATATGGTATCGCCATCAACAATCGTTCGGGCCATAACATTTTCCCCTACCTCTTCTACTTTGACCCATCCGATTACAGCATAGACGTACGTGCTCGACCATTCACCTGGTGTTTCAACATGACTTACTGACGGTGACATCAGCCATGGTACCTTCCCTCCAGTGACGTAGTGACCCCCTCGCTGAGAGATCAATCCACCCTCACCATTGGCGTAGATGACGGCGATCCGATCCAATTCACTCTGAAGGAGAACCAACGGTCCGACACAGGGTTCATCAAGTTATTTGTGTCCAATCAGTTCATTGATATGAGCTGGATGGCTCAGCCATCTCCCTGGGCTTGTTCGTCACGGGGCGCCAACAAGAAGCCACCCGAGACTAAGTATCATTCGTGGGTCGCTGCGGTCACCGTTTCCAGACTTTGAGCACCATTTTCTGTAGTAACGGATTTTCGGAACGATAACCATTACTTTCGTCTTCGACCTCTGTTTACGGGCTGGGTAATTAACAGCAGTATGATATTTTGCTAGTAATGTAGACTTCGTGAAATCAAGACCAAGTGCAGGACATATATCAACTTGATGACCTATAGGCCTACTAGATAAGTTTGCAACGGCAGTGCACCTTATGCTTGTCAATGCTCTCAGCTTGACTCATGACAATATTAATGAGTTCATGAGAGTTGACACGACTCGACGGCAACATTAGCGCATGCATTAACGCCGACAGGTTTGTTGCAATTAATCGACCCTGAACCGGCCGTCAGCGGGCAAGGGCCATATGGCCTTCAGCGATTTTTGCCAAAGATTTATCCGGATGGTGATCATTCCGTCCGGCGTAGTCACACATTTTTACGAAATTTTAGTGCTATTCGGCTGTTGGGCCAAACTTGCCTGTTCCAGCTTAATGACAGCTTGCCGTACGACTTGCTTCAAGTTCTCGAAGTCGACACTGGCAGGCGCATGGCGGATGCCGTGTCGACGATTGTGGGGCTCGCATCCTTCGCCCTCGGCGTTTGTACCGCTGCCTACGAGGTCATCGATACTCTCAAAGACGCCCAAAACGACCTTATTGCTCTGATAAATGAACTCACAGATACCTGTCTAATCCTCCACAAAGCCATACAGGTCCAAGAAGCAGGACTACTATCAATCCCAAATGACGTTGCACATTCCAACCTGGTAGAACGGTGCAGGACGACAATTGAAGAGGTACATGCACTAATCGAGAAAGTGAAGAAGCAAGAGTCAGGCACTGGTGCTATCGAAGTTCGTCGAATAAAATGGATCAGGTATGCAAAACAATGCAAGAAATTGAAAGAGGCCTTGCGCTTGCGGAGCTCATCGTTGTGCAGTCTGATTGTCGTTGGTACTTCGTGAGTGTCTCCGTTTTCCGGCGTGTCTGTCAGAGTCATCCATGTGGGCGGAAAAGGTCGACAGCACAAGGGATTGAAGCCGGCATGAAAGAAATAGCGCTGGAAGCGAATTCTACCTCCAGCATGCTACGGCTTTTGATAGATAAACAAGAGGTGATGTCCCGACAGTTGGTTCACCACCACGACTTGGTACTCCAGCAGCTTTTACAACACCAACAACATATGAAGATGATGGAGGATGACAATCAGCGCAGAGAGGAAATGTTTGGTTTTCTCCGTAGCAGTCTGTGCTCCATTGGACAGCCATCGCGGAACCGAATCGGAGATAGACGCGGTAGAGCGAATTTGGGTGGCAGGATTCAACAAAGCAACTCCATGATGTCTCCTCGCAGGCCGAGCACACCGCTCCGCTGCTTGGATGATTGTCCTTGCCGATGCCACTCCCGCTCCGTCCTGCGTTCTCCGCGAAATCTATCATCTTATTTCGGCAATCTTTCATTTGCATATTCAGATCTACCACGATGGTTCTCAACCGAATGTGACGAACAAACGTGCCGGCGAACGGGCTTCACTGCCCAAATTCGCTATTTTCTACCTTCTTCCTTGGCTAGAATCGCGGATATCAGCATGAATTTCAGCCTGCGCGGCATCCCATTGCACTTTTCCATCCAAACTACCAAGACAATCATGTATGATTCCCCAATATTCATCTGCGTACAGGAAGGAGACATTCAGGGGATCAAAACTCTGTTGTTATCGAGAAAAGCTTCCGTCCATGATGTCGACCCATATGGCCTGGGTCTGCTCTATGTGAGCTCATTTCCTGGAAAAGGGGAATGCAACATTTCCTGATGTATCCTTAGTACGCGGTATATTATGGCTGGAGAAGCGCAGGTGCCACCACTGCACTTGACACCTGCAAGATGTTGCTTGATGCCGGCGCCGACCCCTACTGGGAAGACGAGATAGGCAAGTGCGTTGACCTACTGAACATACCCGCTTATGAACATCCGGCCCTTGATCGCTGACTATGCAATGTATAGTACACCCATCGATACAGCTATTGACGACATCCTAGTTGCCTCGGCAATGGAAAACATTGATGAACCCTTTGACCTCAATAGCCTTCATGATATCGCCCGTATATTCTCGAAGCATACCATCGATGTTTTTGACGATTACAGACTGGAGCGAAAGTTCACTCCTCTGCACGAAGTACTCTTTCGTATCGACTGCAGCCACGGAAGCCTCGAAGATTACTTTTCCCTATCGTCCGATCCTGCCAAGTTGTTAGACATCATTGATGCTCCAGATGCTCGTGGTCGAACACCGCTCGCATGGGCAGTGGAATATGGCTGGGCTTCGGCCGTTCGGATCCTGCTCACGTACGGCGCAAACCCACACCAACTGCGATCTTCTTATGCTGGGGGCATGCCCTTGCTTCACCTAGTCATCGCCGGACCTTATGTCGACCAGGCTGACGGTGGCTTCCATGATGTGATGAAAATACTGCTTCAGGCAGGAGTAGATGTCAACGCGAGGGATCACGAAGGTTGGACGCCTTTGCATGTGGCTGCATCGTGGAACCGTATGGATGTTATTGAGTTATTGGCGGAATTTGGCAATGCTCCACTGGATTGGGACGCTATGACTGCTGCCGGTCAGACTGCGTGGGATCTTGTTAGTCGGGATGGTGGAAACGAGAAAGTCATGCAGATTTTGATGTCAAAAGGCAAAATTGTCGAAGTGAGTGACGACGATGAGAATGGTTCCAGCGCATCATGGGGGATCATCAATTCCACTAGTTTAGAGGAATTAAGGGAAGGCTTTAGCGATGACAGCGAATCGGACGACGCTGATGCATTGGAGGCAAATTGAGTGATACTTATATGACATATATGTACTAGCTGTATAGGCGAGGACGGAGATCTGAGGACGTCAAGCTTGATTGTGACCTGTCGGTACCAAGGCCAGAAGACTGAAATTTAAATTCTTGCCCATTTCTCTCCTTAGAAACCGTCTCACCAACTCCAACCCAGCTTCGCCCAACATATCGTCATTGTCGCGTGATGTGCGGCCACTATCCACTGGACCCTTCTTGTCCCCGTCCATCTCATACAGCCGTCCATTCTTATGCGACCGAATAAAGCAAACATAGTGGAAATCGACCTCATCTTCAGCATTGGCCGGTGCAGCGGAATCTCCTTGCTTGGCGGCATCGGCGTGGGCGTCTTCTAGATCTTTCGAGTCCTCAAGGACTAGCGCACGATCATGGGGTGCTAGAGGCACACAGGTCGCAAGGAGATTTGCAAGCGAAGAACCAGGTTCTGTCACAGTTCTGATAGTTAGCACAAGACGTATACTGGGTTAAGCAAATGCCAGAGAACGCTAGGCAGGCAGTGATGCTTCTGTGTGCCGCATGACGATGCGCAAACGCATACAGTGAAAAACTCACGTATGAAGTTTCTCGCGTTCCCATTGCACACTGCATGCAAGATCCCATACAGCCCACAAGCATTATTGATGGTCTGCCGAAACCAAATAACGTCCTCATCATCACCACTACCGACATACTCTTGCCTGATAGCCTCCTCCTGTTTCACTTGTTCCTCGTACATTTCCGTCGTTGGGAAGACCAGGATCAGAGCAAATACCGGACGAGGAACTAGTGCGATCATTTCGGGATCGAGTGAGTATACATCTTGGAACTCGAGATCGGAGACGCCTAGTCTGCGGATCAGCTGCGTGAATATTATTGGGTTGGACTCGAGAGGGATGTAGTGTTTCCGGTATTTCGAGGAGTTACTCATGATTATGATGTAAATAATATTTCTGTTGTTGATTGTGGATATCATGCACACCAGCGCCTACCTACAGCGCTTGTCATGTCTGGTCGTAACGACAAGGTTGATCACATCGAGACTGAGCCAGCATCCCTGCCTTGCCTCAGCGATTCCGCGATGGAGCATTTTCAAGGCGAGCTCAGTAGATCAATCGCAGGAGGAAGTCGTAATCTCAATGTCACCTCAGCACCCGCAACACTTACCACATTTACAACCCGGGTAGGACAAGTGATCAGGAACAATCTGCTCCTCCACAACCTAGTCAGCGCTCACTCCATTGTGTCTCTTTGTTGTAACTGCTCATGAGTGGAACGAGTCATTCCAGCTTACTTTCTTACTACTATTAGTCCACCTTGTTTGGCGGAAACCGGAAGCCCTCCAGATACATACACCCGCATCCTTCTCACCCAAGGGAACGGTACCCACTCTGGTGGCCGATCCCAGCAGAAACCCCCTCTGAACACCGACGGCAAGGTGTCAGCCTTGGTGACGTTGGCAAGATCTCGTACGATGGCAGATTTATTTTTCTTTGCAATGTCTTCTTGGGTAGCAATGACCCCGCCAACCGCCTCCGCAATCTGGATTTTGACCCTTTGAGATGTCTTGACATAGATACAATACCCTCAGCTTATCCTCCTGGCCATGTAATTAGGAGCAACGGCATCACGACGTCACAGTCGGACATTCGAGTCCACGATGATAGGTGATGATATTATACCTTCCCTGAATGCGTTTCGATTCTGATCGGTCATTATCAGCACTTTTCACTTCGCTTGCCTTCCACCTGAGGGCGCAATTCTGGTATTGCCCGACGGGGCCACTCGGATTGACCTTCCTTTCCGTACGCCGTTGGAAAACTACATCAAACGAAATGCTTCACGCTGGTACAGCCAGATGGAAGAACGTGAAGATCTCGTCGTCATCACGGGTGCCGATAAATGCTCCACCTGGGGTACGGCCTGCTATTCCAACGTAACAGGAACCACAGAGATGTCGTTGTCATTCTTTCCCACTAACTATCATAATTCCCATTACATATGGAGAACTTCTAATTCTATATGGTCGCGTAGTGGTGGCAGCTCTGAGGAAGTCTATTCGCAGAATCAATGCATTTTCATTCGGGGATACAAGGCAAAGTTGCGTAGGAGGAAGCTTTTCTCTCGGCAAGTGTTAGTCACCGACGTTGTCCGACCGGATACCAATGTCCACGCGGGGCAAGCTAAGGGCCAAGGGGGGACTACACTGCCGTGGCTTCCAGGTCTACATGGCAACAACTACGGCGCGGCATCGCAAAATCGTCAATCTGACACCCCAGGTGATACAATCCTGGTGGAAGAGTTCCCTGCGCTGGACGTGGTAAGTCTGGTTCCCCAGCAATGAATGACCACGTATCTCAGTGCCGGTCAGCCTTTTCATCCATTGGATATTATCAATTCATACTTGTTAGACATGGTTCGACCTTCCATATTTTTTTGTTCCGACGTCAGCTTAATAATTCACGATAGAAACCTGATGCTGAAATTGCCGTGACACATGACGACGTATGGTGCAGAGTTATGGAAGAGGTTGTGTATCATCACTCGATTGAGTTGGCATACTCTTCACCACATGTCATTGTGTTTCGCAGGATGAAACTGGTGGCCTCAATGGCCTCGAACTTCTCCGACGAGTCATCGAGAGGTACGATATTGTGCAAGAAGATGGTATAATTCAATCTTCCCCTCAATCACATTGGTCACATTCAACATTTAGGATGCGTGTCTTTGGCCTCGAAACCAGAAAAGGGAACCGGAACGCCCCTGGTAGATGATGAGGTCACTATGCTGCAAATACCTGTTACCCCTAGTCTGGATAGGGAAAAGGCGAAGGTTCCCGTTCATTCTACTCTGTCAACGGACAGTAATATCCCCGGCCTTCCTGGTAAGTTATGCCTGTTTTCCACAGCAATAACTGAGGCCCGACTTTCACAAGTGGTTGAGCTCTTGAAGAACCAGGATCCGAGAATACCGTCCTCGGCGGCCAATGAGCTGGCTGAGCGAGCGCGTGAGTTGTTAATGGATGTTGACCCGGACCTTGCACTCACTATAGATAGCTAAATTCCGGGCTCGAGGACCTAGACTCTCCCCGATTCAGAGTAGGAATTGGAGTGTTGGGTCCTCGGAGGCCACAGTCGCGGAACAGTGTCAGTCATGCATAGATGTCAAGTCAGATGTTTCACTCACTTACTCGGAGTCACTCCTGCATTCCATGAAGACATTAAGCATACCGTACCGCATGTTTCCATGTCGAGGGACTCGAATTCGAGCGTCCAGTTCCTGTCGGCAGATGCACCGGCCAAACCCGCGGAACAGTGTAAGTGGTGATCGGATATCGAGTGCGATCTTGTACTTATTCCTCACAGCTGCATTTTACGAGGATATCGAATCTAGAATACTGCCAATTACTGAGATGTCGAAGGAGTCGGATCCAAAAATTAAGTCGTTGGGGGCAAATATGGCGGGCAAACTCACAGAACGGCGTGAGTTGTGAATGGATATCGGGTTAGATTGTTTTACTCAGTCACCGCATAGCTGCATACCCCCCGGTCGTCAAAATACCTACCAGGGTTGGTTGTCATTATGTCATGTTGGAAAGCAGAGTTCTCTCATACGACTATGTAGGCCCAAAACCTTGGAAATGCATTTAAATGTGGGGCACCAGGCTGTAACCGCGGTTTTTGGACGCACCAAGACCTCCTACGACACACAGCTGATGTGCATTCGACGCCCATGCACCCCACAGGGAACCAATTTAGATGCGGTGTTCCAGGCTGCAACCGTAGCTTTCAATCTCACGAGGCGCTAACACAACATGGATCTAACTATCATCCACATCGTCAACCAAGTTCACGTCTGGCATTCCAATGCGGTAATTGCGGTCGGAGTTTTCGAATGCATGCGCAATTACTACAGCATACCATAGACGCTCATCCAAGGGTGCCAAAGGCAAGTCAGCGCGCTGGCCCTACACGATCAATATGACACTGCTAACCAGGGTTTGGTTAATAAGCGTGGTGAAGACCATGCATCCTCCAAGGACCCAGCAAATAGACAATCTTTGGGCGAGCAGGACTCGGGTTCGGGCAGTCAGTGAGGGGAAGCTGGCCGGTGTAGTTGAACAGCGAGTAAGCGCTAGCATAAGAGGCATTCGAAGTAAGGGGTGTGGTTGACGCTTATTTAAAGTATCTCAAATTCAGGACATTTCCGGTGAAAGAGATGGGAAGGATAAGTCTCGGGACAATCATATCCAGTAAAAACAAAATGTTGCGAAGGCAGAACACAAATAAACCACATCTCCTGACGGTCATCAGCAACCTTTACACAACTGACATCACCGAACGCTGAGAATTGATGGGCCAGGCACACGAGTCACTGTGATGGCGTTACACCTGTCGTTATCGTAGTCACGGTTTGGAGGCGGAAGCAGGAGTTGCAACCTGAGTGGGTTTCGTTGTGGCACTCGGTTCAGGAGCCGGTCCCGGTTCCCCATAGGAAGGCTGGTTGGGGTGTGATTGGCTCGTCATGGCAGACTGTCCCGGGGTAGGTACCGGGAGAGCAGGTGCAGCAGCGGCAGCGGCACTAGCAGCGGAGTGTGAAGGAGGGGATACATTGCCCGGTGCTCCTTGGGCTTTCTCCGCATCCGAGGGAGTTGGTTGACTCGTCGCACCCTGATTTGCGGCTGCAGGCTGCTGTTTATCGGCAGCTGCGAGAGCGTTTTTCGCAACGCTGATTGCCTGGTCCAAAACATCGACTGCCTTCTTCGCAGCGGTAACAGCGTCTTCCGTCTGATCTAGCAGGTCCGAAATAATGTTCTTCCCCTTCACAAGCAGCCTATGTAAACAGGATCGTTAAAGAATGCTAATTGTGGTAAAGAATGTTTGCCGCTCACCTTGGGGGACAATCTTGAACACGGTGCACAAGCACCACTATCAGTAAAATTGCGCTCTAGATAAGGTTCAGTCACATCAGATCAAGTACAAAAATATGGTCACAGGGTGCATACGCAAAGAGTCATCAAGGCTAAGTTCGGCAAGATACCAATATAATCTGGTGGAGGACATAGGCGAGAATGGTCAGTATTCAAATTCAGCTCATGGCCCAACGGCGACACAGCGAGACTCACCGATGAAACTGCCTAACAAGAATATAAGAATTGGAAAGGGGAGGTGTCAAAGAGCGGCTCACCGAATCCGTTCGGGGCACCAGGCATGTTGGCTCTCACGGAAGTGAAAGCGAACAGTGTTGCGATAGGTATAACAAACAGTTCCTTCACGACTTTTTCTTTCCAGATAAGTGCTGCAATGGTGATCCACATGAACGCGATAGTAACGATCCCTGAAAGAGCACACGAAGGGATCAAGATCCCCGAGTTGTAAAGCCGAAATTAATCATGACTGGACGTACAGTTTGCGATAACAATAATTAGGACCAGGGATTGGACAGCACCTGACCTCGTAACATCGATATAAAGGAATAGACCATCGGCGGTGTTTTGGGATTTTGCTGTATTTAACTTGAGGTTGAAATTGCTGTCTCAGAGAGATATGTCATCAAAGGTTGGGCTGCGAATGCGGTAAGAATGCTTACATAGCTACTCCAAAGGGTTTTTCGGTAATTATGCCAACACTCGACATAGTGGAGTTGATCTGGGCAAACATCGAAATCTGCACATAATATCTATATAAATCACATGAGTACGATAGATTTGACCATATTCGAACAAAAAGAACTCACATATCGAATGGATAGAATTGCAGGGAGGGACCCGACCCCTTGTGCTTGCTGGCCTTCCCCACCAGCTTGTGAACCGTCCTGAAAGTGGCAAAGCTATTCCGCACAGTACCCTGACAACTCTCTGTAGAGTTGAACTGGAAGGTCGGTGTAGTAGGAGGGTCCTCAGATGGCACCGCTGGACCGCCATCCAAGATAAGGAGATTTCTGTAGGGAATAGAATGTTATCTCCCGTCTAACCTATCAGTATACTACAGCGGAGGCACTTACGGATCGAAATATATATTCACAATTGCTTCTGGCGTGGGACAGGTTACGGGCAACGGATACCAGTCCGCCATGAGTGTCCCAGCAGTCGCATCGACGGGAAGATAATTAGTGACCATACTTATCTAGAAAAGACGTCCAATCAAATTGGGCAACTGGAAACCGTCTACAAGGGAGAATTACTTACCTGTTGGGAAGGGGGAGTTCCCTTGAGTTTGACATTGTAATACACGTCCGGGATCCAGTAACCGATGGCAACAGCAACCGAGACTACGACCGTAAGGACAGTCAGTAGAAACGACGCAGCAACATGTTGCTGGCGGCCCTCAAGAGAGCAAAACCAAGTGTAGCCGGTGAATCGCTTGAATATCGCCATCGCTGGTGTATGTGATGGCATGGGCCTTTGTTGTTTGGCGGAATTCAGACTCGATGTTTTGAAGTGAACAAGGCTTGTGGAACAGGATTAATCAGCACTTTTGGAGCATGTAGTATGTGCATATCAACGTAATGAATGGGCCTTCCGAGCTGGCGGTGTTTCGATCGTCCTCGTTTCTGTCAAATAAAATATCAGACTATCTCTTTTTTGGCCCGTCTTTCGTCAACGTTTCGCCTGCAATCCCGATCAACTGTGCCACGCACCAGCGACATACTACAGCAACAGGAACCGCCACAACAATTCAAGTTATTCAAGGGTGAAAGCTGATTCCAACTTCCAAGAAGAACACCCTCCCTATCATTCAGAAAGTTCGTTCATTTCGGATCCTGTGTGCACTGGAAAACATCAAAATGATATGTTCCGAACAATAACAAGTTGCTGTCAAGTCAGTGGCCGCAATAAACCATCCCATGAAATGTGCAACCCACCAAGGCCACCACACCACGCCTTCACTGCACAGTGGATATGCATTCAATACGACACATAGAGTTCCGAACAACCCTAGAGAGACGCCGAGCCCTGAAATATAAGTTATAACCAAGCCTCATACGTAGCAAATGCACCCGTGGAACGCAGAGAACATGCGTTAACAGTGCGTAAATGAATTCAAGCGCTTAGCAAACTAGCGCTCGGCCAAATTACCTTCAAGCGACGAAATCCTCGCGCTAGGGGAACGATAACGATGCCGCCCATGGCCACTAACAAACTTCACGACTTCACCTGCCAGTGCCAGTCAAGGGTACAACGGAAATGAATTGCTGTGCCTGACTTGAAATCAACCCCAACTTGCGCCTAGCTCGGGACCCTTGGGTTGAATGGTATAAAAACTTGAATGTGTCGGTGAGTTCCTCAACTTGTTATCGAAAGCATCCATTGACCATTATGCACCGTACAATCTGGTTTACGTTAGTTAGTACTCTCCTGGTCCTGAGCATCACTGGCCCGGGATCCTTTCCCGCAAGTTCCGCACTCGGGGACTCGTCCTTCCACATTCGTGGTCTAGACAGCAGGATATTCCTTCCCCGTCAAGACGTATGTGCATCTACTTTTCCAGGATCGGTATTCTGCGACCCGTAAGTTTTCCAAATAGCTGTCCCGATGCCTTTCGCTCAACGTTAGCCACCCCAATTCATCATGATAAAGTTGTCCGGAATCCGACCTCGGTGTTATCTGTTGCTGTTGCCCCGCCGGCACCGGTCTGTCGCTTTTCTTGCTTGCTAATTTAGAACAATGACTCTAAATCATTCCTGGAAGATACTTGCCCCGATGGTGGCTCATGTTGCCGTAGGCTTTCCTCTTCCTCCGCCCTAGAAATTTATTTCTTATTATTTATACACAACCAGCTGTCGTCAGCGCGACAGACGCCAGCGGTACCTCCACAAGCACCGGCGTCTTTTCTATCAGTCCAACAACAAGCGTTGCGGCTGCAACGTCAACAAACGTCGACGCAACTACAACATCAAGAGGCGTCGGCGTGACTACGACATCAACAAACGTGGACGCGACTGCAACAACAGCAAATGCTCCTGTCCAGACCACCATTCCTGCAGCTCCGTCCGGATTTCGGAATGTCGATCTGTCCAGTAAGGACTTCTCCTACAGCCCTGCGAATGCATGGAGCGATTCTACCAGTGTTCCCAAATGCGTCAAGGACGGACAAGCTCGGGTTAGCTCTGTGGTGAACTCGACCTTTTCCTTCAACTACACTGGTAATCGAATATTTTGTTTCTTTCGGAGAGCGGCTCACTCCTGGTTGTGACATAGGTTCAACTTTATTCCTCGATACTGTATTCTCCCCATCTGGCGGCAAGTTTTCGCTCTCCATCAATGGAAATGAGCCACAGATCTTTGATACCCATTCGCCCACTACATTGTGCGGCATTTCTTCGCCTCAAGGTGCCGCTGCGACACACTCCAAACGGAGTCTGCAACTTGAAGTCAGGGGCGGTGGGGATGGCCAGAATATGTGCACGGGAAAAGTCGTTGACGGGTCGACCACGGTTACGGGCGCAAGGTGCGTTGCCAATTTTTTGTTTGTTTGAGCCGCTATGTTATTTGATCGACTGACTTTCTTCTCGTCGCAGTTACCGAGCGGCATCTGCCGCAAAGGCTCTTGTCTGCGGTCACTTTTTTACTGGGCTCACCGTCGCCGCCGTGTATATTTTACTCTCGGCGGTGTTGTGACTTACCTACTGCTACCATTCATTTCTAACTAGTCTCGGGGATCTTGTACATGACTTGGGATGAGATAATGATTCGGAATATCAGCGACTTGTAGTCTTAAATGTCATCGCGCGTACAGTCCAGTCCATATAATTGATTGTCTCTAAGTTAGTACCGCAAGACAAATCAGTGGGAGACCACTGATAACAATTAGACTAAGTTCATGGAAAAAGCAAAGGAAAATATTACTACGTTTTCGCTCAAGCAGTCGTCTGAGTGAAAATCCACTGATTCTTCATGTCGTTTGGTGTTGACGCTAGCGTAATCTGGTATTGAAATAATAAAATAAGAGGGGGGATCGTCGTGTAGAAGGGAGAACCGGTGGATGACTTACGGGAGTGTCGGACTCGCCATCTGTCAGACCCCAGAAAACGTCCGAGTCTGTGGGCGAAATGCTAAAAAATTTAATCCAAAACATTGTCGAAAAGAAGAAAACGGTAAAATATGGAGAACCAACGTGTAGCGGCCTTTGACTCTCGTTTCCCTGATGATCCATTGCTGATTGCGGTCTCGTCCACGGACGTTGTCCCCCGTTTCCGCGCGATGTATGCAGCCCGCAAAACTATTAAATCCGTGGTTCTTTATCGTGTATTTTTTGTTGTTGAGCAACGTGACATTCCACTATGTTGTCCACGGTGAGGGATGATTTGTCGTCAGCTCGACCACAACTTGGCTTCCATGCGATGTGGGACGCACACCTTCTCGCCAGGGTTGTCCTCCTCGACTCGAGCGATAACGTCTGAGTCGTCGTTTGCGTCTGGGAGGACGGCGAGATTCAAATATTTGACGTTGGTGATGGTGTACCGGCCGGTATCGAGTGGTGCCATATGGTGTCGCGGCAAAGGAAAGAACAAAGTTGTAGGATTGTGGTTGGTCGATGGAGAGGAGCGATACCGTGGCTACGGACTCGGAAATGGTGAGTTTTCCCGTTTATCGCGATAATCGATGCTCGTGGTAGTGGTCACGTGCGTTGGAGGGAAAGTCTTTCTGACTCTTTCAACGTTGTTTGTTACATTGCCTTGACCTTCACATTATCACCGCAGTTCAACATAAGCATTGCAATGCGACCTGCATGTTGCCTTATCTCAACATTTAAGCCTCTCATTTGGGTCAACATCGACATTCTGAGCATGGCACCACCATATAAAATCGTTGGGGGATGACGGTAATTCATTCATCCCGCAATCTTGACTTGTCAATTTCACCTCACATACTATATCTTGAACACTGCTTAAAGTTGAATCACCTTCAGGCTATTGCCATGCCAGAAATAACCGTTCGCAATGACACTTCATCTTGCTTGAACATTGCGTTTTGCATCACGACACCCCTCGCATTCCAGAACGAAGTCAAACCCGGTCAAACCATTCGACTTCCCCTCTCTTCCTTTGTGCACTCGGTCGAAGTACGACTGGATAAAGTTTCCAACCGCTTCTCACCGGGAGAAAGTTGGCGGAAGGTTGGCGAGATTGCTGGAGCGTGCGCTGCGGGAACGGCAGCCGTTACCCTCGGCACTGGATGGTTCCTTGGATTTTTCGGAGGGCATACCTCTCCGGTTGCAACAGCAGCACTAGTTGGTGCTGGTGCTACTTGGAATGCTGCACATGCTGGTACAGTAGTACTACTACTCAGAGATTCACCACCAAAAAGTCACTGAACACCAATATTCCCAGGTGGCGCTCAATTTGCCCAAAGAGCTGATGGAGTCGTTGTCAGTGTCAGCGGATTATGGATCCCATTTTTTGATAAACACTACTCTATACGCACGGTCGACGATAAAATCGTACTGTGGGACGAAGATGATAACAAGTTGTTGGGTTGATCAAATGGAGAAAAGTGGATGTGCTCGGTGACGTTTGCTTTAGTGGAGTTGACTATTCATTTTGTTCTTCGTTTGCCAATAATCCAAGGTTCTGGAAACATGTATAGGTCCTTATCGTTTCTGTCCATCACGTTAGGCATCGCATGATTCGCATCCGAGTGATATCCATGAAGCCTTTGACGCTTGAAACGCCGGTCGAGGAAGGGTGTTATGAAACGGTTGAAATGCCGGCGGTTTCGGACGATGGCACGCTGTAGGTTCTGTGCTCATTTATTCATGGGTCAGCTAATCACGAGAATCGGAGACCTCTCTTGTATCTGACCCCGTAAAAATGTGAGCACCTGTAATACAAATCGACCTAGGTAGTTTCTAGCTAACATGCCGTCTCGCTTTCTTTAGGCTGATGGTGACGGGCATTATTACTGTCACCAGCCATATGGCATTACTATTGTTTCCCGGCTCCCATTACTACTAGTACTAGTAACACGCACCGGTTTCACCATGTGAGCTAAAATGTTCCCGCTTTGGCACCGGTTGGCTGTAATATTCTAGTGATTTCTCTTCCTAGACAACCAATAAGATGGAATGTCTCCAGTAAATGATGAATCGCTAATGGAATCCTCTCGGGTGGGGGAAATCTATAACCGTTACTGAACGCCCTTCAAAAAAACGAAATATTACATGTGACCCGCGGATAGCGCGCAACTTTGTCGTTGTCCGTCGGTATTATGTGATGACCTGCCCAACACCACATGCACATGCTTGAAGTTACCCGAGTCCTGGTCCTGGTCCTAGCCATTGCCCCTCCTGCCGTTATACATCGCAATCACAGTAACATTCTATCTCTCCTTAGCTGGCAACGAGCTCCACGTCCTTTGAATCCTACAGATATACTCACTGGCCGTCGAGTCAAGCAGTGCTCAGGTTGGGCCGGCCGCAACCGATTTGTTCACTGTCAATATATGTGATGGTGCTTGCCAAGAGGCTGTGATTCCAGGCTGCGGTTACTACGGAGCCACGTCTATTTGGCGCCAAGCTATATGAAAGGAACTGTTCATTAATATTGCTTCTGACTCATCGCTAACAGAACTTTTTGAGGTATGTGATTTGACTCTCCCCGCCAAATGTGTCCACACTCATTTGGTTTCATTTCTGGCCCAGGAAGATATATTTCGTCAACGGCATGGCAAGACATTCAACCGTGACAGTAACAGATAGGCCTCCCCATGGCGTCGATTGTTTGTAGATTTTATGCCGCTCGTATGCATATTCAGGCTTGATAACATTCGTTCCTGCTCCCCTTTCAGCCCCATACAACTATGTCCCTACCACCGAAGGCGTTGCCATTGCTTGTATAGTGCTATACGGCATATCCACATGTACGTCGTATCCCCCCTCCTTTAAGACCGGTTCACTACTGAACCACACCGGGACCTCCATCACACCAGTACTTCATGTTGCCCAAACGTGCCATTTCCGCATGTGGTGGCCTTTCTGAACAGTTTGCCTTGTGTTAGTGCCCATCATCCGTGTCACCGTCCTTGGAGTGCTTGCTGTTGCTGTCGTTGCTATCCTCATCGCTGTCACTGTCATTGCCATCCTTGTCACCATTGCTGTCATTGCCATCCTTGTCCCAGTTGTTGTCATTGCCATCCTTGTCACTGTCACTGTCATTGCCATCCTTGCCACAATGCTGGCTATCCTTGTCATTGGCCTTGCCATCCTTGCCATCACTGTCCTTGTCCTGCACCTCATCATCAACACCCTCGTTATTGTTGTCCTCGCCATGATAAAACTAGTGTTTTCAGGTCCAGTCATGCTAACCAGAAAAAGACCAGGACCTGACTGGACTGGACTGCAAAAAGCTGGACCACTGGCTGTGGCTAATCCACTTGGCCCAGTGTGAAACCAGTTATGGTTCATCTTAGTTCATCAGCCAAAACCAGTTTGCAACTGGTTATAACTGGCCACAACCCTGACTGCAAAGTTATTACAGGTATTTATTTATGTAACCCTACTTATAATGTAAGATTGACCTCATCCACAAACAGTTACATCACGTGAAACAGTGTGACAATGAAGTAAAACCTCTGTAGATAACTTTTGGAGATGTTTACAGCCATTTGTATAAATGATGGCACTTTTTGAAAATTTTTGAATCAATTGAATAATATGGACTTAGACAAATTTTCTGTGCTCAATCTTGTATCTCATGAAATACTGCATAGAATGACATGGTTACAGAGGAAAAGTTGTACTATTTTCTAAGGGCTATCAGCTCCTGTAATTACATTTGGACTATATATTTAGTGTGTGATGAGTGGTGGATGAAATAAAGAGGTGAAGTAGTATTTTTGCACTTCAGGCTACCCCCCAAGGCTACCCCCAAACCTGAACAACTAGTTTCAACTCACCTCTAGTACTGAACCATCTACATGTTGGAAAAAGTACTGGGCAGCCCTGGGACAAAACCATCATCCCTGGGATGATACGTTGGGATGTCCCATTTTCCCTGGTCCGGTATATGGGATGGCCCATGGGATGACATTTGGTGTTGTGGGATGTCCCATGGGACATGGGACATCCCTAACAAAGGGGGTGTCTGGGGGCATTTGGGACGTCCCTTCTCTAGGTATTTAATAGAAACCTCAGGATGATGATAGCATCTAGTTGTAAATTTCAAGGCCTTGTCATGGCCACTATAGTTACCATGGGTGCTATAGCATAGTATAAGATTGTACATGCTTGTTCTTTTGAGAGTCACAGAGCTGATTGTCCTTCAAGGTCAGTGGCAGGGTGTGGAGATACAGCAGTTGTTTCCACATATAAAGACAGAAGGAGTGGGAGAGGAAAAGTGCTGGAGATGTTGGGTAATGAGATGGGAAAGAGGGGGAGGATTGAGGGTGTGCTTCTAGTAAACCAATCACTTGTGCATGTGGCAGGCTGAAGCTTGTAGGGGAGTAAGTGAGCAGAGCATGCATGATAAACAAAGAGAAGTAGGGCTACATATGCAGAGGAGGCTGAGCTGAAAATTAAACAAGTGTATTATGAAGAGGATTTGATCAGGATATCAGTCATCAGGAGAACGGTGGGAAAATGATAAGTGATTACAATCCCAGATCTGTGGTATAATTTATGTCATACTTTATCGTTACAATGACACCTTGATCAAGTTAGGTAATCCTAGGTGACAATGGTAGAAATACATCATGTTATGCGTCTTGCCACTTGATGTGTAATTGGTTGCAAGTATGACACAGGTATGGCATTTATCTTGCAAGAGATAATTCCAGGTGCCAATGGTGAAAAAACTTCATGTCAATCAGGTTGTTACTGGATGGGCCATGAACCATAAGTATATATCATTTAGTTGGCAACTGTGCCACTGGTGAAAAGACATCAGGTCAAATCAGATTGTTACTAGATGAGCCATGAACCATGAGTATATATAATTTAGTTGGCAAAGATGCCAATGGTGAAAAAACATCACGTCAATCAGATTGTTACATGTTATATCATTCAGCTGGCAAAAGACAATTCACGGTGACAATGGCGGTGTGGAGCAGTCTGTACAACATGGCTCAGATACTTGGTCCGAAGTCATTATGGCAAACAATGATCATCTTGAACCCGATGCCATCTAATGTGCCATGACCTGCCTGCATGACACTTACTTGTCATCAAAGTTAATCCATGGTGGATACATCAATCCGATGGCTCCTTCCATATCAGTCGCGAAAGATACTGGGAAACAATTGATGGAATTTCACGACAGATCAAATACAAATAGTCCCTATATCCATCATGGATAATGACAAAACAACATGGCCATGAAGTACAACAGGGTATTGAGAATATTTTGAAGCCGTCTCGGCATCAGGACTGGGTGGGAACTTGAATAGCCTCAGGTGCACCCTCAGCAAGTCTTTTGGCGAGTCACCTTTCTTTGATGCACGCAAGGGCACTATTGGCCACCGGAGTTGGTTCCCTGTATGTGTGGGGGAAGATTTTTCTATGTCGAGAATAGGTTTAATTTTGAGGAGAGCACGAAAGGAAAGCAGCTCACCGATTCCACCAATTGAGTAGGTCTTGAACTTCATCATTTTCAGATGGATCTTGGAGCAGGTCAAGAATGCTGTTATAAAACGTTTCCGAGTCGGTGATCAGATCGGTGCATGAAAATGTGCTAGAGGAGCACAGCGCAAAGTGAACCTAGGTGATGCCATTAGTTGTAGGTACGTTCAAAAGCGAGAAACTCACCTGCATAGCGATGTATGCCAAAGAGGCCTTTGTGACATTGGTCATCCTGTGAATATAGGCATTCCTGGCTTGGGTTGCTCTTACTTCTTCCTGTTCAACAGAACTCGGCGATGTGAAAACATGCTTGAAGCCCTGATATATGTATGACAAGATATAACGATGACGATGATGATGACACCAACATACCGTAATCAGAAGTTGATTCTGCATGAGCCCAATCCAGGGGTCATCTGGATCATATGCCAGATTGGCATAGAGGAAGAGAGGCCATTGATCCCCACGGACCTGCATCTCACCACTCCGGAGCTTCTCTTTGATCCTGCAACACATTTAGAATCATATGAGAGGCAGCATGTACAGTTGAGGGAGATACATTACCCAGCTATGGACCAGTCTAAGCCGGCCAGACACAGTAATGCACCGGTCTTCTCATGATGGAAACCACAGACACTCTTAATCTTTCGATTGATGGGAGGGTCGAGGGTTTGTCCTGGCGGCGTGATCCAATTGACAATGGTAGTCTTCAGGCCTTTCGTATC
Organism: Hygrocybe punicea; assembly: GCA_963556145.1. Taxonomy (NCBI): domain Eukaryota; kingdom Fungi; phylum Basidiomycota; class Agaricomycetes; order Agaricales; family Hygrophoraceae; genus Hygrocybe; species Hygrocybe punicea. The sequence continues at coordinate 4,610,037 of OY744466.1, read as the reverse complement.
ATCAGCGCGAGCTCCATTTATACCTTTCTGTATCTATGAGACAGGTGAGGTCAGAGCGATAAGATGAGGTACAATCAGATATACTAAGTCTGCTACGAGTTCAATTTCTTCTTCAGAACCGTTCGTGAGCCTGTCTTGTAGGCCCGGACAAATCTTGAGCAGTTCCTTGAACACATGATCTTCACAAATCTCCCTAGGTTGTGGGAGCATAAGAAAAGACACATTAAAAAATGAGATATGACGCACGTAACTGTTTCTAACCGTGGCAAATCAGGGTCTCCCAAACGCAGTAAACCGTTGGTGATGAGGAGGCTAATGTTGCAAAATGTATGTGTAACTTGACTGAAATGGCGTCCATGATGGACAAGAGGGTCGGTGAGAGTCCTGCAGTTATCTGTTTGTCCAGCGCGATCTTAAAGAACGACGGTTACTTACGGTTTCTTCCTCGAACTTTGGTGGAGTGCATCTATGCGTTGCCTTCAACCTAAGGAGGTTTTGGAGTCAGCCATGGATTGTGAATGAAGAGAGAGAAATGTGGGTCAAGTCCGAGTCCCAGAAGATGCTCTGTATATATAGTGAACTCTGTGCAATCTCTGTGGAAACGCAGCTAACCTAGTGATGCCAAAGTTCGGTTCAGAACCGAACCGAACCCGGTTTGAACCGCAAACCGAACCGGAAGTTCAGTTCTGGTTCAGCCATTTGGCTGAACCGAACCACTGGTTAAGTTTGCGGTTCTGGCACTGACATGCGGTTCAAACTGCGAACTGTAATGTATAGTTACCTACGTAGATACTCATTTACTTAATTTTTCACATTTCTTTCTATGCAGTCACGTGAACTTAGGTCATGTGACCTTAAACATACTTGCGCGCAACTTCAAGTTCGACTCAACACTAACGTTACTCAACAACCACGGTGAGTAATGACTTTATTTCATATTTTACTGACATTTTTTTACATAGAACAGCCCCACAGGGCCCACCTTGACCACATAAATAAGGCGCCCGCAGTCGACTTCACCCAACAACCTCCCTCGCGTTCCAATGCGAGTCGGAGTGAATCGATGGCAGCAGCGGCAGCAGCAGCAACGGCAGTGGCAACACCACCAATGCCACCACCCCGACGATGACGACAGCGACGACGACGATGACGGCCAAATGATCCCCAGCGACAGCAACCGCAACAGCAGCAGCAGCAGCAGCAGCAACAGCAACGCCGGCAGCAGCAGCAGAGCAACACCGATGGCAGCAGCAACCTGCTGCCTCAAACGCGGATGATCACGACCACTGCCGCCTACAACACCAACACCAACACGATGACGACGACGACGACGACGACGACAGGGAAGTTGAAGGCTGGTAGGGTGGTGCGCCCACCTACCAGCCCAGGTACGTACGTTAGCTTTAACCCGTCGACAACTTGCTAACCACACACCTCGCAAACCCGGGCTGACGCGTCAACAGATGCGCAGACATCGTTTGCGAGGAATTCAGCATGGCAATGATGAAGAAGGACGCGGAAAGGGCCAACAACGGCAACAACCACGCACAAAAAAAACGCGGAAAGCGAGAGAACTGGCCGCGGAAAGCGAGAGAACTGGCCGGGAGAGTGGTGCACCCACCCCGGTCGCCAGGTAAGTCTTTTTTCGTTTGCTGTCGAATTTTCCCCACCACCGCAGACAGGCACGGTCCACGCTGTAGAGGCTCCGGGCCCTCTGGACCCGAATCCTCTTCATATCCCACTTCGTCCTCGTCCATTCCCATTCACGTATCATCGATTCCGCCCGTTTCCGGTCTTTTCCGTCGATTCCGCTCCGGATTCCGCCTCCGGAATCGTTCATACTCAAGATGCGATGTCTCTAACGACCCGGAATCAGTACGTATATAGTTACATATGATATATCTTTGTTTCCCGTTACTTAGTACATAGCACCATTCCCCCTATACTCCGCTCCACCTCTCTACCATCAGTTACAGCCTTCGCTTGTAGTACATAGTTACTACAGCACAGGATCTCTCCCAGTAGTATAAAAGATGTACCCTTATACTACAACATATATATTATCATATCCCACCATATCATATTACATCCTATCGTATTGCATCCCTTCAGTTCTACTTCTTAGTCCTCGCTTCGTATCATCTCATTAGTCTTCGTACTCCGCTCCCTTCACTTCCCCTCTGATCCAGAACCCTGGATTCGGGTTGGATTGACTAGACTATAGAAAATAAACTCCTCTGATCACTTCTTAGCTGATCACCCTTTCCGTAGATTCCCATTCGGGTCTACAACCACACTTGCCGTCACAACGCCTTCGACCATCCCGCCTCCATCCGCCTGCCAATGCACCGTACCGGGCCCGAAGATGCCCCAGCCTGAAGCTACAACCACCCCACCTCCCATCCCACCTCCTGCTTCCCTCGTGAAACCCAGCGCCACATCAATTGATGTGCGCCTGGTCTTCACGAGGAGATTTGGAGGTTGGTTCGCGGTTCGAACTGCGTTTGAACGCAGACCGAACGCGTTGAAACCGTTCAACGCGGTTCCGGTTCCGGTTCGGCATTTGGCTGAACCGAACCAACGGTTTCGGTTCCGGTTTTCCAAAAAAGTCGAAAAACCGGACCGAACCGAACTTCGGCAACACTAAGCTAACCCCAAAGAGTAAACGATGGTCCCACATATAGGTCGGTTGAATATCCAATCTACATTTGGATGTTTTCATTCCTGGTTTGTTGTCTGGTTGTGGCTTGCAATTGCTCATGTTGGTATGTTGCCTGTTGTTGACCCATTCTCGCTTGATTAAAATGCAGTTGAATATGATCGGAAGAAAGGTCCATTAAATATTCAATCAATATTTGCATGTTTTTGTTCCTGGTTTACGAATGGTTGGCTTGCAATCGATCATTTTTGGTATGTTGCCTGTTGTTGGCTGACATTGACCCATTTTTGGCTTGATTAAAACGCGGTTGAATATAATCGGAAGAAGAATTTATGATGGTAGCCTATAGACATTGAGGAAACCGAGGTCACATACTGATCTTTGCCCTCTTGCAAGCAAGTTGCAACTATGTATGGAGAGACAGCAAGTCAACATCTAAGTGGTAAGAATGCCGAAATCAGTATCGGGGATGACTTTGTAACCAGTGAATCCAAATTATGTATGAACTTGAAGAATCCAAATCTACAAGCAAAATTGTCGACGAGCTTGCATTTGCGGTTCATAATTTTCAGCATCAGCTGGCATATATCGAAACAGTGTGTAAATCCTCTTGGGCTGTGAGATGACGTGCCTGCAAGTCGATAATGATCTGAAAACGAAGACCTTCCTAGCACTTCGGATTTGTGACTCATGATCTCTGGTAGGATTTGTGATGGCATCACAATGATGCTAGTTGATCTTCTCATCACCACTCCCTCACTTTTTTGCTCCAATTATGGTCAAGTAGACTGAGGTTGTGGTGATGATAGAAGGAAGGACGAGCACAAGGGTACATGAATGTAATGGTACGAGCGCTAAGCCGAAAAAAAGGTCTTGTTTAGTCCATATAAAATGAGGGGAGAGTACTTGATAACTGGTCAATGTACCAGTACGTTGTCTCCAAGCCATCCTTCCCTATCCGTGGCTCGTCATCTGCTCCCACCCCACAGTCTACATCATTAGGTGCTTGGTGGATGAGCTGAACCCATGTTGCCCCAATGCCCATGCCTACCCTTAACGTCTCCAGCATACATGGCTCGACAAGCACTACTATGTGGTGACTGGAAGTGTCATGAGATGGTGCATAACCTCCAATGCGCTGTGAGGTCGACAGTATCTGTGGCTGCGGGACGTCAATCCCAATCCAAGGTATCAGGATCACTTTGGCAAATCGCTCTGCCAGATCGAGTTCGATGGCTTCCGGGTTCGGTCCAAATTCTGGTCTGAGTGATGATGTTGGCAGCGATGACGATGAGGGACTCAGCGGAATTTTTGCAGTAATTCTTCTGGTGGACGCCTCCACAGTACCCACGCAATGTGTTATTGGTAATGCTGTTGGTCCAAGCAGAGGGAGTAAGGAATGCTTCTGTGATCGCCAAATAAATGTTTTGACTGCAGGGACAGTGCCATCCACCATCCACTCAGGGTTCAGAATCTCGTCAGGACCTGTAGTCCACCCAGAATCGTTACCCTCTGTAAAACTGGAAGTGACCTGGGCAGTGCCCCATGATGCAGGCCAAAATCCATCAAATCATTGCTGTTTCCTCCGGTACAAGGTGTTGGTGTTGTCAACTTCCTCCTGTAAGCCATCCTGACGTTTCCTTTTCCTGATCCATTCTGGTCCCCTTAGAGCGACCTCTCTAGAGTTGTTTGCCACATATACTTCTTGCTTGCTGCCCCAACAATCACGGCACCCTGCATGGAAAGCATCAGGAAGTGTCTTAGAAATTTCTGCTAGAAGTGGCAGCTCTGCCATTGCTATGCTCGTGACAGTCAATGCGTCTTGCAGGCCCCATATTTCAGGTAAAACTCCATTATGGAGGAGAAATTGAATAAACAACATGACAAGTTTCGCTGTATTCATCCAGTTATGATCAGACCTACAAAACACAACAATCAGCTCAGATATCTGGATATCAAGAATCAATCAATGGAGTACCAAACAACACCAGTTTTGATGATGTGCGACGACAAAAACACCTGAGTAAATCGCTCAGGATCATCGAAGAATCTGCTTATTTTTGGCTCATCCACACACCAGCCTGCATTATTGTCAAGCAAGCCAATAAACAATCCCTTAACTGTCCTGAGGAGTGTGCCGACAAAGACAATGCCATAGACAATGTATCTTTTGTCAATGTTGATCAGTGTGAAGAAAGTACCAACAGCATTCCTGCCGAGGACCATCAGTGGAACAGCATAGTTCCCCACATACGTGTATCTGGCAACAGTCTTACTGTAGAGAAGGAGTGGTGGCAGATTTGGGAGGATTACAATCAGCTGCGCTCATATGACTATAAATTGTAAGTTCTTGCTTGATTGACTGCCCGGAACAGGGCTAATAGTCCTGTGTTTGTTTGACAGATCCGCTCCACCCAAGGGGTGGCTCGCTGTCACTGCCAGGCAGTTCGTTCAATGCCAGTGGCTGCCCACTGCATATGGGGTCATACCATTGCATGTGCTATGGGACAAGGTATATTCATATTCATGTTGACCAGATTCTGGAGCTGACATTGACGCAGTTCCAGTGATGGGCCGGGTATGGGGTATTGGTCCATGGAATGGGCATCTTCAAGAGTTGGCATTGGGGGAGGCATGTGCCAAGAGACTGCAGTTAGGCAAGTGGTAGGAGGGTGAACAGAACTTCGGGTCCTCCCGCTATCCAGAGAAGGCATAGGGTCAACAATTCTGTTGCCAGCATTTTCGTACCATCCCACAGGATCCACGACGGCACAAAAGACAGTTTCATCATCTTCCCAAGGGACCCCTTGATCACAATCGTCCCATTGCACTACTACCTTCTTGAATTTCTTCTTATATTTAAGGATGTTAACAAGGTCTCCAATGCGCTCCCCTTCTAACATGACTGCCTTGCCTCCTTTTTCTTTGGGGGAATGAGGTGATAAATACTCAACCATGACATCAGCACTTCGAAGATCGCCAACTTCGCCTGTCCAAAAAACCGCTACACAGTTGGCGCCGACATGTCCACATGGACTAAAGAAGCGATCGAGTTCTGTTTGAGCGATGTGGCCATTCCATCTTCCCCGCTCATACGCTGCCCCAAACCGAACACAGATATGGCGATGGCCAAGATTCCTCCAAATATTTGGGTTCAATAAGAACTGACCTGGACCTTCTAAATGACTTTGTAAGAAGTCTATACTCTATAGTATGGATGTCTCGACTAACCATATGATAGGGGACCGTCACTTGTCCCAAAACTTTCAAGTAATAAGCTGAGCTTAGGATTCCACGCTGCAGTCTTGGTGTCAGTGTCATTAGTCTCCACGGGGGTCGGTGTGTGTTGGCGTGCAGGAACTGGCTCAAGCTGGCGGCGTGTCAAGTGCCAAACTTCAAGTGTGCGATGGTCTGGAATTCGACCATCTAGGAGAAGTCCAGTGGTCCTGGCAGCGAAAGGCTCAGTTCAAGAGAAACATAAAAGGGGTGAAACTTACATGGATATGACATCAACCCTTTCAAACAGCAATGTTTCCATAGATCCTGCAAAATATATGCTGACTTTCTCCTTGTTGCTACTTCTAACCTCACCCACATAACCTTTCCTGAATCCTCAGATGACAAGAACCGATTGTCCAATCAACGGATCCCAAGCATAATGTGTCACAGTCTGATAATGCGAAGCTGGAGACAGAGCTAATTGGGGGACAAGAGGGGTAGGCTGGTAACTTCAAACAAACAACTCTGAACAATGGATCTGGTAAGGTAAGGTTTAGTAAGGTCAGTTCATATCGTAAATAAACAGCTGCACCTCATTTCCCATCTTATCTTCTGTGAAAGTGATATCATCTTTGCTTGAAAGTATCATGATGCTGTGTCGTCCTTTCTCCCTTCCCTCGCAGACTTTGATACTGTCTCCGACTTGGAAATACCGATGCAGATCGTTGACGGAGAAAGACTGGTGGGTTTGCTCAGGGCTGACAGTTTGGAACTGTTCTACTGAGGAAAGGACGACCAGTGTACTCTGTCCACCAACCTCCAAGGTGACAAGCTGACCAAACATTCCTTGAAAAGATCCGCATACAAGCCTGAGTTTATCTCTGGGCGACCAGAGTGTCATTGCGCTCGCTCACCAAATCGAAGTCAATATTTCGGTGTGAAGAGGCAGGAAGTTTGCTTGACGAAAGGGTATTAATTCACCAAGGGGAGGGTCTCCCTCCTCTGCAAGCTGTGCTAGAGCGAATGGTTGCGCAAGCAGACCATTATAGAAAATGCTGGAATCGATGGTAGACTTGATGATGCCTTCGATATCTGTGAAATTAGCTTGGGTGTGGTCGAAAAGCCTAGGGGTAAATTTGAACATTCGCCGTTGCTTCTTGCTCATCGTTCAAAAGTCAGCTGGGTAGTCGCCATTGGATTGGGGCTTTCGTGGCACCAGTAAAATGGTAGTGCAAGCTTGGTCGGTCTGGATTCTTGCAACCATGCCGAGATCGTTGAAATACCTTGCCTGCTCATTGCGAGTGGCTTTCATCCATACCCAAGTTCCCACTGTAAAAGTTTCCCACTCCGTCGATAAGAAAAGGCATTCCTCCGGGGGCAAATATTTGACTTCGCATAGCAGTGGGAGTTTGTGGCATGCTTTCCGGAGGTCCGAGATGTTGCAGCATACAAAGATGAAACCCGGCATTGTAGGAAAGTGTAGTGCCTGTTTGATTTCTGTGTAAGAGGTCAGATGTTCACAGACGTTTTTCTCCACACCTGGCTGGAATTTACGTGTCAAGAACATTGGACGAAATATAAAATGAAGTTTTACTTGAAGGTTTATGGTCCAATAATGTAAAGATCGGTCTTCGTCCTCCATGACTTCAGCTGACTCGGATTCAATTGAACAATAACGAGCCGTTAAATGCTGCGTGATTTCCATAAGATCCTCACCGCTACATGCCTGCGGTTGAGGAATGACATCAAGTTCCTCCATGGTGAGGTCTTTCCCGCAGATCGACTCTGGGGTCTTGTAAAAATTCGTCAACTGTCATGAAAACAAGATGTACTTACCATCATTGACATCTTCCTCTTCCTCATCACCGGCTTCGGCTTCAACGTCGAGATATGGATTGCGCTTCGGCGGAGAGACTCAGTGGGAACTCCGATGACGACTGACCCACACTCACCATAACTTGAATCGACAATTGTAAGCCTGAGAGCGGCCCTTTTTGTTCAAATTCAGGTACCAATCACATGACCGTGTCTTCAGAATGAGAACAAATCGGAGCTTCAATGTGCTAATGAAAGGTATATAATTAAGTGGGACTGGTGTAATAAGAAAAGGCAAGAAAATCAAGGGAGACGTGATTGCCCGTCGATACGAGTGCACGTCTTTTGTCGTAATTTCTCCATACAAATTGCACATAATGTCTCGGGATGAATACTACATGTATACATAGGCGAGGGGATGGATCTAGACTGCATACCTCGCTGTTCGCCAGTGAATGACTGTATATGTTGCAAGGTAATGTCACAGTTTGAGAACGAACATTTTTGGAACTGTTTGAAACCAAAGTCAAGACAGGTTATTTAGCACAAAATAACGCGCACCTGGATCCTGTCCGGGAAACTTTCATATGGACCAAGAAGTGTGTCGACCCAGCGATGACCCTGGTGTGTTCGTAAGTTTCGGAACCAGAAAATAGAAGAAAAAGCTTACTTTTGACGCTTTCAACATAGTACCCACAATTACCATTTATTATTGAAGACGACTAGGACAGTATCGTGCCGTTATCAACTTCATCAGGAACACAACACATCCACAAACCTTGAATTGTGCCTCACGAGCATGACTCACAACAGAAACAGGCCTCAGGCATTGAGTGATTCTGGTGGACTGAAAAAGTGTCAAATTGGAGGATATTGGATAGGACTTACTTGTTTAAGCATGCTATGGAGACAGGAGATGTGCGTGTTGGTGGTGATGGTTGAAGGCAAACGAGAACTCACAGGAGTACGACACGGTCATTGACCGGGTTAGCCAGGATGACATGAGGTCTTGGAGATTGCAACTCAGACATATCAAACTATTTTCTGTTGAAGGCAACAGTAAAAAAAATGAGGAAACCTGAGAAGCAAGGGACATCACCACAGGGCCATTTTGCTGAAGCTCTGCCAGTGATTCGTCTCCTGGTGGATTGCTAGCGGGTATTGAAAGCAAGTAAGGGCCATGAAAGACAATGCAAATTTGATTTATACCCAAGAAATGTAATCCTGACCCTTGAGCCATAGATAACTAACTTGGCTTAGCGGAACCGGAGATGGAATGTAATGTACAAAGACAAAATGACAAAGAAAGGGAAACATTGAATATGATTTTGGGGCCTCAATCACCACCACTAATAAGACCCATCACTACTTCAGCCAGAGCTGAATCTCTGCGAAGGCCTCAGCACTCATGCCCCCTTGCGGCCCCCTTTGTCATATACATGTGGCAAACATGACACTTCACGAAAAGCCCAAGAAACTGGTCCTTGGACAATCCAATCCCGGTGGGACCACCCAAGGACAGGAGTAACAAGAATTCAGATTTATTCTTCAGCACACGTGAAGAGGGCTTGAAGGCTTGGATGGTAGATACATTAATGTCTAATCAAATAAGCATAATTGGGCCAACAACAATGTACATACCTTCGACGGAGTGATCTCCCACTTCACCTACATGATTAGGAGGGGTGACAAGGACTGTCATTGCTTCGGTTGCACCTGAATATCCACCATGGCAGGTGCATTAGACTAGCTGAGATCCGACAATGGCAAACTCACCAGAACGGGGACGATGGGCATTCAAGATAGAACCCAATTTTTGGTTGTCGCTCTCAGACTTGGAGCAAGGCTCAGTTCCCAATGAGCTTGCAAGCATATTCAAGTTCTCCTCTGGCCTAACCGTGTTCTAATAAGGCATCTAATGATTGATTGATTGTAGACAAGGACTTACTCGTAAATGTGTGTCGGGCTTGTGGGATAATTTTGCTGGATCATTGTAAAGATCATGCTGGGATTCCGCCAAAGGCTTTGACTGGGCCGACACTGTGGAGTTGGCGACTCTGGTGTACTTAAGTGTCTCTTTACACCATACCTTCCGATCCGCTGGGGATGAGGGGCTGCGGGAGCTGTGCAATTTCGTATGAGAGTCATTCCTATGAGAGGGGTTGGTTTCTGAGATGGATGGGGGGTCAGACCTTCACCATTACTGACCTTTAAAAGCTTTGGGGTTCAACCTAAATTTATTAAGTTGGAGACAACATGCCCAATTCGGCACGTCAACAAAGATCCATCAGATACAGGTCCTAACATGGAAATGACTAACCTGTCTGATCATGAGACCTTGTCGAGTTCAATTTTGCATCTCTGGAGGAGTAATAGCACCGCCTGCCTCGTCGAGGCGATTTCGTACAACAGGAGCAACAAGAACTGTCGAGTAGAACAAATGGATCACTTTGTACTCTTGTCTGCAATCTCCGTATTTTGCAACAATGACTGTCAGCAGTTAGATATATTGTTACAGATAGGTATATATATATGGCTGAGCAATGAAATTATATGACAAGATGACGCCTTGAAATGCCTGATTACTTCCCCAAAACCATAACCTCCCTGTTTGCTAAGTAATATTTGGCGGACGTGATGCATCTGCAATGAATTTTATTTTTATACATGAATGTTGAGACGGTGGGATACAAACTTAGGCTCAGGTACAAAACTCTCAACAATCAAGAGCCATAACTCATGTAAGGAACCCCCTTCCAAAGAGGTGCAAATCAGGAGGGTCAATTCCCTCAAGCTCTGATACTTGAGTTTATCTAGTTCGTCGAAAGAACCAGTATTGACACAGAAACCAAAGCGGTAGTGTCGAAGGATTGAATGTAACTGGGGGGTTGAAATTAATATAAGTGTAATGGAGGCAAGAAATAACTTAACGATTGTTCCCGCCACTGGGAATATCATTAGACCCAAAGATTCTTTCAATAGCGATGGGAGATAGGCAATGATATGCCGGACCATCTCAATTAGGCCAGGATGAATGAAGTGCACCATCAAACCCATCTGTCGAAGATCGTCAAGATCAGTTTGTTTGGGTAGGGGAAGAAACTTACTGTGTCGCAGAAATGCATATACAAGTCGTTTTCGCTGTAGGTAGATATTGCAAGTTTGAGTTGCAGGGCGTGGTAGTGAGTATTGTTGAGCGCTGGATAAAAATATTGGTTCTGTGAGAACATGATTGCCTCACCTTCCCTCAGGAGATATGCATAAAATGCATCAAGGCGGCCGCGAATCTGGAAGGATTGAGTAGTCTTAGCTAGTTGGGAAGAATATGTAAATAACTTACATACTGGCAATACTCCAATTCCAACGTAGCTACAGAAGTCAGTATAAAAGTAGTAGAAGCTTAAAATATGAACTCACAATCCAATAACAACATATCAAATCCTGTCTTCTTCAGGGATTCCTTAAGCCAATCTCCGCACCCCTGCAGGCTAGGGAAGAATTCCTCATCTATAACGCGTATGAGAAAATGAGATGTGGCTTGTTCAAGAATTGGGGGGGGGATAATATGGAGGCACGATGTCTGTGACATCACAGATGTAGTTGGCATTAAGGCCTGAGGCAGTGCAGATCCCCTTGATGAAGGCTTAGACAGTAAACCTCGGCGCAAACGTGACCCTCTCCCTCTTGTGGGCTCATAGCCGGGAAGTGCAAAATAGCTCAAGGTGGACCCTGCCCCACAATCAGCAGCGGTAAAAGACCGCAGGTTCCATGGTAGGTCAGTTGTTGTGGTCTCGGTCTCAAGAGTCTTGATTTTCGGGGGCCACTGAGACGTCCCAGACTCGAACGCCGGGACACCAGTGGATGGAGTCACCAAGCTTGGGCCCGAGCTCTCTGCAAATTCATCTGTTGGAATCGAAGTAAATAATCATAGGAATAAAACTCACTGTCGCCTGTGAAGCGGGATCCCATGAAGGAAGAATCCTTCAAAGGCAGCGATAATAAGGTATTGATCGCAGATCCCGCGACGTCTAGAGAAGTGATGATTAGTGGTGATAAATCAGATTTGGGCAACTGTCCCACTGGTGGTATTGGAATACACGAGGGCATCAGGCATTGGATTGTGAGCAGGAACGTTCTGTGGATGCATGGCTAAATTGAGGGCAAGATGACTGGCCATATTTTATACCTCGGAGAGTCAATAGGATACCATAAAGAAACATGGAGATCACTAAAACACACAGCCCTGATAACTTTTGTTACTGGTACGAACATTCAATGGGACTTGACCCTGCATTTCCTGCTGAATGTATGGGAAAAAAAGATGACCTTAGACGAACTTATGCAAAGTATCACAAATTTGGGAGGTCCAGCTATGGACCCAAAAGAGGCCAGTGGCAGCTTTCAAAAAATACTAGACTGTCACATCAGAACTTCAGATTGCCTGGATCCGAAACTGGCACGTACTATCTGGATGCGTCGAGCAGAGGTGATTTACGACACATTCATGAATCACTGGTAATCACCAGTCCAAATTGGGGACTTCTATCTGTCCCAGCTCTACTACTAAGCTCACACGTTAGCATTTCTTTGAAACATTCAAGCCTATAAGTATTGAAGCTCGCACATACAAAAAGTTTCTACTAGTAGTTTAATAAATCAATCATGTAGAAAATCATAATTTTATTCAGCTTTAAACTTATTTACATCTAGTTGGTAGAGGAGGGGAGAGAGTGAAGAAGATTTTGAAATGCTTCAGGGAGGCCTTTTATAGAGACTGGCGATTTCAGGCTCCGATTCATCGAGCTGGATCCTGCCGTGGCAACACTTAATATTCCGAAAGCGGCCATGTCCTTCAATTGATGTACGATGTTTGTCGATTTAGTTGATGGCCTTGATAGGAAACACCTCAGGCTATGGTAATTGCTATGCCAGTGGGATTAAGATTGAGCACTATATTGAGCACCTCCAGAGGTCTCGGATTGTTTAACTTTGGCATCTGAGTTTGATGCATAATTTGATGTGTCATAAATATTGATTGTGCGAGTCCAATGAGCTTTCAAAGTTTCTCACTGTTTGCCCTCTGTGATGAGTGCTCATACTAGCAATTCTAGCAATTCTGAGTCCTCCCAGTTCTATCCCTTGTCTGCTGAAAATCACTCCGATATCACTTCTTGGCTTCACTGTATTCACCCGTCGCATGATCATGATATTCCCCCATCTCCACCCAAGTCAATCCCGAGCCGTTCGGCCAGCCCAGCCCTCATTACCCCAGACCCGGAATTTGTTGAATCCCTGACATCAACTTCCACACTTCCACCAATGTTTGCGAAACATTACTGGGATGAGCATTTGGGTGAACATCGACGTCTCGTTGTGAGTTGATTTCTTATATATTGATTGAGTGCACTGTGATGGCATTACACCACAGTATAACCCCAGCGCTCCACCTCTTCCCATGGAGGAAATTGATGCAGAGACTGGTCTTGTCCTTGACGTTGAGGATGCTTACAGTATAAAGCGTCTTCTGGCTCACATCCAATACATATATAGCCTTGAACAATTACATGCCAGCTACCAAGCACTGGCCCATATCAACAGAGCCCTCAAATCTGCATGCCAAGAAGTTGCCCTCTCGATCCAACAGCATCACGCTTTCATGAATACACAATTCTGTAGAATGGCAGAACCACACCTCACCACCTTCTACAACAAACTGGAATCATTCCGTCAGCCCCCCACACCCAATGTTTTTGCTATTTCTGATGCCTGGGAGAGGGAAATGCGTGGTATGGGTGGTCGCTGGATGAACCCACGGTAGCTTTCCCTCAATTTGTAGTTATCGTGACAGTTATTATCGACATGGACAGTCATTATTGGCTGTCAATTATTATGCTTTGTGCTGGTGCCATTTATTTTTTATAACGGATCTGTGCGAATGTGTTTGTATTATGGTCCTGGAGGAGAAAATGTTATGACATTCCGGATTGCAAAATAGTTGGCATTTTTCTCATCCGACAATGACTTGGTAGGAGCCTTTACTTCAAAAGCTGGCTACTGTCTTTGATATAATAGACTACGACAGCAGGGAGCAGCGTAAGGAGACTTCCATTACAGGCATACCATCCACATCAATTTGCCCGACATCAACAACGACGGCAAAGCCATTGGTGTTAAAGGCGAGGAATATAACAATTGAAGGGTATTTTATCCATTCTTTAATATGTTACTGGACACCATGTATTGTCCTAATACTGTTACAATTTGAACTACATACAAAATGTGTCCATGGTCAGGCACACATTCCTGTACCAAGGTAATCCATCAAAACTTGTCATCTCGCCGTGATGGGAGTACCAGGGGCAGGCACCACCATACCAAGCGCCGTGAGCATGGCATTGCAGTTGGCAGCTAAAGCCATGTTTGTCAGTTATTTTCGAAAGGCCTTGAGGGATCAATGAAATTACTGGTGAGATTCATTAAGTCCTTTTTAGTAGGCAGAAATGCGTTCAAAATCTGAATTCCCTGCGGGTAGAGAAGAGGTGCATCTATGGATGCAGTTGAGTTATATAGTTGCTGCGGTTGCCGATCGAGTCTGGGTCAGGAAAGTGAGCAAGCACTCGAAATACAGTATAGAATTCTTATGTGTGTTGTATACCAATAACTGCATTTTGCATACCAATAACTACATTTTGCATACCATTCACTGTGTTTGTCAATTGCTGAAGGTGTTCGACAACGAGGTTTGACTGGTCCTGGAGATGTTGCAGTTGTTGTTGGATATCAAAAGCAGGCAGATTCTGCAACAAGGCGACCTCTTGAGCCACCCCTTGGATATGATCATTGAGAATTCTGAAGTTGGGCTGCACCCCAATCACCGGTGGGGGGATGGGGACAATGTTCGGTACAGGCTGAGCAACCAGAACTTGAGCCATATGGCTATCGTGATGGTTATCGTGATTGAAGAAAAGGTCCAAGTCAGTGCACAAACCAATTGCCAAAAATGGTCAATCAATCGCAGTTCTCTACAAATAGTTCATGCATTTTTCACATGGCCTCTTGATCCTCAATTCGACCTTCAAGTGAACACTACCACTTAGCAACTTTTTTTCTGCTCTTTCCGAGTCAGCCTAGACAGATATAATAATCTTATTAGTAGTCTGTAGTTAGAGCATGTGCCAGTGCGATAATCTGTCAGCATTTGGATGCAGTGTCATAGGATAATTATTAAAATAGTTCAGGTTTCAACTGGCAAATTCACATTAGTGAGTAACCTTCCAACAAAATTGATTGACACACACGGTTTTCATGGACTGTCCCTCTCTTAGGTTTGTAAGATGTATCGTGGTTCACCTTTTGGCCACGTCTGCTCCTGTGGAAGGGCATTTACTCAGCCAGGTTCCCTTAGGAACCACCAGAAGTCATGCAAAAAAAGTAAAAAGAGATTTTCCAATGCATTGGCCAAAGCAAAAGAACTGATCGCAGTAAGAAAACGGACAGAAACCTTCACCGAATCAGATGTCAGCAATGACCATCTTGTACCAGACTCCGAGCAGGATCAAATTATTGAGGTAAATGAATAAGTCCTTGCTGGTGTGTGCAGTGCCTGCTAAACTGTGTTCTGCCTAGTATTCTGCCCCAGCAGCATCCCCCAGAAGTGAAGGTCTGCCGGATCAAATAAGGCCTGCAAAACGCCGTAGACAGCTTCCTTCCCGTTTCCATGTGCCTGGTTTGGAAATGCACGATAAAAAACTCCAGGATGTTCTCCCCCAGCCACCTCCTGCACTCCCTCCTGCAGGCTGGGAAAGTGCAGCTTTGACGTCCCAAAATGCATCACAAATACAACCATTTGAGTCCTCCTCTTTGCCTGGTGACTCAAGTGGTAATTCCGAATCATATTGGGGTCCACCTACTGGGTTGATTGACAGACTTCATAGGATGCTGGAGACAACTCGAAATCCATTTGGTTTATTTTGACATTATTTTTCCCAACAATTCCCAACTAATGACCCTGAAAGCAAGGTGGATATCTCAAGCCTGTCAAACATCATTGGTCCTGAAACGGAACTGCCGATCCAGACTTATGGCCCGTATCTTAACAAGAACTCGTTCCACTTAGGTGAATGGTATTGGAATCATGGCACTCAGAAATCTCAGGCAGACTTTGAGGAGCTGGTGAACATCGTTGGTGATGTTGATTTTCAACCTTCAGAAATCCGATCTACAAACTGGGACAAAATCAACCACCAGTTAGCGGAAGGAGGTTGTGGCAAAGAATGGGTAGATGAAGATGCTGGATGGGTGATCTCACCTATAAATATATTGGTACCATTTCACCGCTATACACCACATCCTGGCCCCTGAGATTTCGTGGCCACCCATCTCCACCATTGTCCTTTGGTTTCCGTCATTCGGGAGAAACTCTCTAATTAAAATGATACCGCTCATTTTCACTTCGACCCATATGAACTCCTCTGGCAGCCTCACAACAGGCAGGATCCTGTTCGCATCTATGGCGAATTATACACCTCACCAGCATTTATCGAAGCCCATAATACCTTGCAGGAGTCTCCCGGTGAACCAGGCTGTGAACTCCCTCACGTCATTGTCGCTCTAATGTTCTGGTTGGACAGTACTCACTTAATGAACTTCAGAAAAGCCAAACTGTGGCCGCTGTACATGTTCTTTGGTAACGAATCAAAATACCGGCGGGGAAAACCGTCGTGCAACCTGTGTGAACATGTGAGCTGATGGAAGCTCTTCAGATGCTAAAATTCTCATTTAAGAAAGGAAGAGGTTTGGATTTCACAGTGGGCACCAGTCGGGATGCAGAACTTGAGGAACTGACTCATCTGACAGCAAGTCTGCCAGAAGACTTTATTGCTGGCTTGCTAAATTCATCGTCGAGCCATTCAATTTGTATGTATCAACAGATGTGTTCACAACAGAAAGCTCCCAATTTGAGAATGACCAACCAGCTTAGCTGCTCGGTCAGCTGCTTGGAGCAGAGCTGAATCCTCTTTTGGAGAAGCTGAGCAAAGATAAGCCAAACCATGAGAAAAGCCATCAAAGCTGAGCCAATACCAAGTGGAGCAAAGCGGCAGCAACACTAGTCACTGTCCTGGTCACTGTCACCTGATTTGATACCTATTTTGAAAACAGAATAGAAATATATACAGGGATCATGGCTTCGACCAAGCCAACAAGCGAGTTTGATGTATGGATCAAGCTGAGTAGTTTTTCATAACTGTCAAATGAGATAAATCTTTCTGAAGAAGACATCATTATGCTCACTTAGCTTTCTTCTTACTCTTGGAATCCAGAGCATGGAACAGAGAGTGCTTGTGATTCCATGATGGAGACCTCAATTCTGGCTCTGGAGTACCTTCAAGTTCATCATCATCAGGTTGGGGGGCCTGATGAGCCATTTGGAAGGAAATAAGGGCTAAGGTAAGAGATATGGGAGATGATGGGGGTTAAAGTAAGAGATGTGATAGACGATATGTTAAGATATCTTTGCTTTACTTCTGAGGCAGATGATATCATGTCATATGGTTGATGTGTCTAAGTCATGTGATGCAAAAGCATGGTTGTGTCTGAGTCTCTGTGCCCCAGTCTCTGTGCACCAAAGCATAGGGATGACTTGCAAAATTTGGTTCTTTCTCTTCATTTTCTTGGCCTTGGTCTGTTCTTCATGCAAATGGCAATTCAAAAACAACCAGGGACTCACTAAACATCAGAATACGTGTTCAAATGCCTGCCAAAGGATTACACAGCTTCTCCAGGGACATGAAGACCATCTGGAACATAAACATGTAGCAAAAATAGCACACCGGCAGGCAGAAGATGTTGCCCAAGAGTTTCAGGCTTCATCTGGGAGCTCTGAGGTATGTTGTGCTCCTTGACTTGGACAAACTCAAGTCGTTGATATATTGCAACATAGATAATTGATGAAGTGCCACCTCCTGAGGTCAATGTAGATGATATAGAATTTCAAATCCCAGCAACTTCTTCTTGCCATCAGCGCAGGTTTCCTAAATGATTCAAAGATCATCTTCCATATTTGTCAGTACAATTGCCTCATATGCCTGCACCAATTCCACACCCTCTCCCAGAACCAACCCAACCATCACAACCTATTCTCATGTGCACAGGCTAGCCTGTGCACCCGATACTATATATAGGTGTGTGTCCAAATGAGGTGTGTGTCTGGACATGGGGGTCATGTCCGAGGAGTATATAATTGGTTTTGACAGTTTGAATAGTATCAGAAGACTCTGTCTCAAGAGTAATTATTGTTCCAGTCAAAGTTTTCACAAAAATCTACATTGCAATGGTTAGAGAATCTGTGGAAGCTACATCAGCAAAACAGCCATCAGCAAAACAGTACATGGCAGACCTGTGCAGATGCCCATAGAGCATAGACTCATAGACTACTTCTTATACTTTCTAGAGCTGTACAGCTCTATGTAGCTCTATGTAGCACTTGACAATTTAAGCCAAGTGTCTATGAGTGTCTATGAGTGTCTATAGCCTCTATGTTCACTTGCCATTTATCTATACATTCTACAGCAAAAAGGCTGTTTTGCTGATGTACACTCTACAGATTCGGGCTAACTCTGGTCGGAGCTCCAATTTCCTCATTTGGCCATCATGACTTGGATGGGTTAGTTTAATTCACCTTGACATCACGTTATACTTAACTAATAAGCTTGTAGAACGACCTGTGATTAACAAACTAGTTAGCTTAAAAGCTATGAATTCCCACACACTGCCAATAATTACATGAATAGCGAGAGATATATCCTCAAATGGTAGAGTGCTCAGAACACGACTCAGAGGCATTAGATAGTATTCCAAATATAGTAAGTGATGGGTGGGGCCATGGCAACGGCATGCATGCTCATTGTCGTCAACGTTGAGCACAACTATTTCCCTGTCCCTGCTATATTTTCTTGCGGATTTTTTTACATATCATAGATATATTGCTCTACATGTTGTATATAGACTAATATACATGAAAATAAACAAAATAAAAGAGAAATAAAAGAAGTAAAAAATAAGGATACCTGGGGCGCCGCCGACGAACTGGTGGGTACTCACCTTTGCAGAGGTGCCGGATGGGGTCTTAAATTGATAGCGAAGGGCGCTGGAGGGTGAGTGAGGGGTGGGATGGATGATGGGGGTGGGGAAGGGTGCATGGCGTGGGGGGTGGCAATGCGTGGTGAGGAAAGGTTAGGGATGCGAGGCAGATGGGTGAAATGGAAAGGGGATGGATGGTGGAGGGCATCTGGCTCCGAATGAGCGGCGGGAAGGGGTGAGTATGTGGGGAAAAGGCAGGAGGGGGGGGTGGGTACTCACCTTTGCCCTTGGGCCCCCCCATGGCCCTCCCCATGATCCAAATCCAATGGAGACGTCACCTTGGACGTCCCCATCATCCCTGCCGTTGTTTTCACGGTCCAGATTGGTCGCGCCATTGAGTTGCGTGAGGGTGGTGGCACTAATGGTTGTGGTGGTGATATCTCGACAACACCACCACTGTTGAGCACACCATCACCATGGGCAACCCTCCATGTTACCTTCATCGTTGCTGTGACTTTGCACCCATCCCGCTGCCGCTGGTTCTGACAATCAAGGCTGATGGTTGAAAAAATTGGGCGTGATGCTCTGTAGTTTGGAGGATGTCCAGGGTGGCAATCTTGGTGCGAATCGTCGCCGTTGTCATTGCCATCTCCATTTTCATTGTTGTCGAGGTGGTGGGGAGTGGGAGTGTGGCGGGAGACGAGTTGGAAGGCAAGTGGGTGGTGGTAAAGCACATGTGACTGAACACAGGCCTTTCAGCCTTTGACCACCATCACCCCCCCGTTTTGCCACACTGCCACCCTCCACCACCTCAGCAACAACAGGAACGAGGACTACGAGGATGACAAGGATGATTTGCACCAAGTATGCCCCCCTGCACACCCTCAAAACCAAGTAGGAGCACCCCTGCCGTTTTTCAACCAATGGGCTCGAACATCGGAACTAGCGGTGGCGGACAGGGCGCATAGTGATGAAGGCGATGAAGATGATGTGGAGGGTTGCCCACGGCGATGGAGTCATCAATGGCATCGTCGTCGTCGAGATATTGTTGCCGCAACCACCACCATCACCACCCTCACACAACTCAACGACAGGACTGATCAGGATGGCGAAAGCCACAATGGGGCCACTGGGGATGTCGAAGATGACATCTCCAGTGTTTCTATTAACGGTGGAATAAAGGGAGAGCCATGGGGGGGGGGCCTCAATGGCGCAGGTAAGCATCCACCCCCCTCCTGTTTTTCCTCCATGTATTTACCCCTTCCCGCTGCTCTTTTTGGGCTGGGAACCCTCCCCCATTTACTACCTCGCATTTTCCATCATCCACCATGCTTCCCCGCCCCTTCACTGCCACCCACATCCACCCCTACCTCTAGGCACCCTTCCCCGCCCTCCAGCATCCATCCCTCCCATCACTCACCCTCCAGCATCCTTCTCCTTCAAGACTAGACCTACTCCGACCCCTCTGTGAAGGTGAGCACCCCCCAGTTCAGTGCCAGCACCCCATGTATCCCCCTATGTTTACTCCTTTTATATCTCTTTTATTTCGCGTTTTTTCAGTCCATAGACACTATGTAGTTGCAGTAATACATGATATATACTAAAATCTACAAAAAGAAATGGTGGGATAAGGCATTAGTCAAGCTCATCGTCGACAACGACAAGTGCGCGTGCCTGTGAGTGATGGGTGGGGCCATGGCAATGGTGATGGGACAGTCTGAGCCCATCGGCGCTCAATGTTACTATATTTAGAATACTATCTAATGCCTCTGAGTTGTGTTCTGAGCACTCTACCATTTGAGGATATATCTCTCGCTATTCATGTAATTATTGGCAGTGTGTGGGAATTCATAGCTTTTAAGCTAACTAGTTTGTTAATCACGGGTCGTTCTACAAGCTTATTAGTTACAGCGTATTTCATAAACCTTGTCAGTTAGCGAGAAAAAAAAAAATACTGGCAAGCAATCCGGCCATTGCCGTTTTGCATTTCCTCATGCCCCCAATTGCCAACCCCCCTCCTGCTTACCAGGCTACTGCTCCTGCTTCTAATTCTTCTGTAAATATTCCTCGTACTACCCAGAACACCACTCCTGCACGTACAGAAGATACCCCTGTTTCCGTCTTCGAACTTCTCGTCGCAGTCATCACCGCTCCAAAGCGAGTTCGTCTCGGCAATAAAAAGACAAAAACTGGCAAACCAGAGGTCATAAATTGTGGGCCAGTCAATGTCAGCGACTCCATTGAATGGGATCCGTTTTTACAAATTGTTGCGGATCTACTCAAAGTCTTGCCAGCAAGCCTTCCTGTCAACACGTTCAAATGGCACTGGCTCAAGCCTGCCAGCAGTCCATGGCTGCCCCTCCAAAATATCACCGGGTTCACATCCATGATGAAGAAAGTCAAAGGCAAAGCCGATGCCTATGTCATCCTGCAGACACAGGCTCCTGTTCCAAATCGCACGACATCTGTATTACCATGGAATCCCAACATGACAGCAGTGGCTACTGCCGCTGATGATTATGGATCTGATCTTGAAGAAGGTGGTACCCCAAAGCGTGTATGTATCCATACGAAAAAACATGAATACACGAACTAATTTTACTACAGCAATGGCTCGACGACGCTCTCGAGGAGATTGTCTGCAACCTCCAAGAGAAGTACCCTCCTGGTCTCTGCGACCTTCACCCTGACCTTCCTTGTTTCCACCACCGTGCCTCGGATCTCCATTTCCATCTTGAACGTCCTCGACTTCTTGTTTGGGCACAAGTGATCAAAGCAGACACAGCTACGTACGAAAAGGTCCCCATTGCTTCTCCGATGTTCAAGGCTTCACTTGCCCTCAAAAGAGCCTCCAAGAAAGTGCTTGAGGCAACCGACACTGCTGCGGCAGCTCCTGTGGCTGTGCCTGAAGCTGAAGTCACACAGGCTCAAGTAGTTAATGGCACGGGTAACCCCCGGGTACAACTGGGTGTACCCGTACCCGTACCTGGCTTTACCTGTATTCGTGGCGATGGGTACGGGTTCTGGTGGGTACGGGTCCGGGTACGCCTAGTTACCCGGGGGTATCCCACCACAATGTGGTGGGGTGCTGGTGAGGTGTCACCGGTGAGGTCTCGCACCCCCTGCAACCTCGCGAATGCAGCCCAACGTCAATTGACGTTGGGGTTGCGTACTTGCAAGGTGTTGGCCAGGGGGGCGGGGACCTGGGCACTGGTGCCAGGAACCTCGCACACCGTACCCGTTATCGGCGGGTACCCACCACATTCCATCCTAAGTACCTCGCGAACAACGGGGGCGCGTCAATTGACGCGCTCCGTTTGTTTTCGCGAGGTTGGATGGGGCTGGGGAGTTTCCATGGCTGTCTGCGCGTGCTCACTACCTCACGAACAACGGGGGCACGTCAATTGACGCGCTCCATGTTTTCGCGAGGTTGGATGGGGCTGGGGACGTCCCATGGGCGTCCACCTCATTTCTGTCGTCCGTTGCCCCCGTCCCCGTTCCCGTGCTCGCTGTCCTCGTCGTCGCCATTGTTGTCATCCCCATTGCCGTTGTCGTCCCTGTTGCCGTTGTCCTTCTTGTCCTGGTCTCCGTTGTCCTCGTTGTCCCGTTCCCCCGTTGTCGTCTTCCCTTTGTCGTAGTTGCCGTTCCCGCTTTGTCGTCGTCTTCCCGTTCTCGCTGTCGTTGCGTTCATCATCATTCTTGTCTTCGTTTACCCCGTCGTCCTCATTCCCGTCGTCCTCATTCTTGCTGTCATGGTCGGCCTGGGTTGTCCCCGTTCTTGGCTGCGTCCCATCTGCTTGTTGCTGTTGCCGTGTTCGCGTTTGTTTGGTGCGAGGGTGCGGGAAAAAAACCTAAAAGTATTTACAGCCGTTTTCAGCGAGTATTGGAAACACGATTTCTAAATGGTGGCTGTGCATTTCTGAATAAGGAAGCTGCCGAGAACCCGAGGTTTGATGAGCATATTACATAAGATAGATGTCATCCATATATGGCTACACCACATGACTTAGCGTGACAGACAGTAAAATGACAATAGATAATGGTTAAGGACAATAGAAAAACAGATGTTGCAGAGAAAGATTTAGAGGGCACTTCAAAAGGTGTTGGTGTATTTAAAACCATGATTTTCTATCAGGTGAAGGAGGAGATAAGCATTCAGTTCCAATGTTACACAGCACGTCACAAAGCATCACACCCGCTTCTCTTGAGTAAACTACTGACCTCCTCCTTCACCTGATAGAAAATCATGGTTTTAAATACACCAACACCTTTTGAAGTGCCCTCTAAATCTTTCTCTGCAACATCTGTTTTTCTATTGTCCTTAACCATTATCTATTGTCATTTTACTGTCTGTCACGCTAAGTCATGTGGTGTAGCCATATATGGATGACATCTATCTTATGTAATATGCTCATCAAACCTCGGGTTCTCGGCAGCTTCCTTATTCAGAAATGCACAGCCACCATTTAGAAATCGTGTTTCCAATACTCGCTGAAAACGGCTGTAAGTAGTTAGTAGAATAAATGAATAAATGAATAGAATGCTTACCTGGGGTGCCCTGGCACCCACACCCATTGCCGTGTCATTGTAGTTGAAGGAAATCATATGTCACAGGACCGTGACAGTACCCATGAGCTAACCCGTGAAAACCCGTACCCATGCCGCCGGGTACGGGTTTGTCACGGGTCCCGATGTGGCTACCCGTACCCGTACCCGGGCCTACCCATAGGAAAAACCCGCACAGGTTCAACTACCCGTGCAATACACTAGGCTCAAGTTGCTGCCCAACCGCCCGCTCATATGTTCACGCAATTCCCCCAAATGCAATATCCAGCATATGCTGCCATGCTGCCTGTCATGGGCTATGCCATGCCGAATATGACATATGGCAATCCCTTCATGCCATGGCCAGCTACTCCACCTGCTCCACAACCTGATACCATGAAGACACCACCTCACCATACCTCCAACGATCTTCCCTCATCACCTATTGCTCCATCCTGCAGCATTGCGGAGTTCTGCCAGCTCTATAACCTTGGAGTCGAGTCAGAAGTTGGGTTGGAACAGCTGGGCTTCGTCATGGGAGATGATCTCAAATGTGTCACAGAGAGTCAGTATACCGAAGCTGGATTCAAGCCTTTGGCATGGCAGAGGGTTCTGAGGGCTTACAAGAAGTGCAAACGCAACAACCGACTCTAATCGTACCGGCCGCTCAACAATTTCTTACCACTCCTTTTTTCACCACACACTCGTCACTCCTTTTTCTCACTGTCCATTTTCTTACTGCTCCTTTTCTCACGACACTCATCACTCCGTTTCATATTTCTCATAGCGTAGCTTTTTTATATCGTAGTGTAATTATCAATACATCGGACATCGTTTATTTGTGAGATACAGAAAGTTACAAGGTTAGGGGATCGTACATAAGAGACAAAAGTGATCAAATAATATAGCCCGAGTGCAGGAACCATTCTCTCATCTTTGCTGGTGTAACAGAAGCTGCTGATTCCAGCAACGCAATCTCTGGGTGTTCACTTTCCTGAACTCGCCGCCAGTGTCTTCGGATCCAATGTTTCACTGTGAAAATGATCAGTAACAGCCGTAAACAAGAACGCCGACTTACCACAACTGAAGCTCTCCTCAATGGGATTGAAATCTGGTGAATACGGTGGCAAAAAAGTGAGGACACAGCCATAGCCCTGGACGATCTCATGAAGGGCGTTTGTCTTGTGAATTGCACAATTATCGAGCACCAGGATGCTTTTGTCTTGTGGGTAAGGATTCATCTTCGGTAGCTATCATGTATGAAGTCAGAACTGGCGAGAAGGAGACACTATGGACATACCAAGTCATAAATGATGAATTCCAAGAACTCTTCCCCATCAACTGAGCCAGGAACGACATGTAGCGCCTCATAACCATCCACGGAGAGTGCAGCAACCAAGCTGTATCGATCTCCACAGACAAAGTTGGCACTGATAGTCGCTCGTCGTCCAGAAACCGCTCGGCTGTAATGTCGATAGATTGTTCGATCATCCTTGCTCGTCTCATCAATGAAAATCATCTGCAATGCTGTAAAATGTCTGTTGACATCATCTTTCCACTCCTGCTGCATATCCTCATCCCTCTCAGCTGCAGCCCTCTGAAGAACTTTGTAAGTGATGCCTGCATCACGGATGTTGCGGAATAGGGTGCTCTTCGAGATGCCAATCTCATAAGCAAGCGCAATCCAGTCCTGTATTTCATCCATATACATCTCGGGGGCTTCTTCAATAAGAGTGTAGAGATCATGAGTCATGTCATTGTTGAGGATGTGAGGGTGACCACGGTTAGGATTGGTGGGGGGTTTGACTGAGCCATGGATGCGATAGTTTGCTTTCCAGCGGTGAAGGCTTCTTTCAGAGATGCCAAACAGCTCACAGATATCTTCAGGTATGTAGTCGTGGGCGATGAGCCATAGTGCACGCTCCTTTATATCTTGGCTGATGTTGCAATAAACCATGGTTGGTTCCGGCAATGTCCGGATTGCTTGCCAGTATTTTTTTTTTTTCGCTAACTGACAAGGTTTATGAAATACGCTGTAAGTATAACGTGATGTCGAGGTGGTTTACAGCTGTTTTCATAAAGATGTGGAAAAGTTGAAAAAAGATTTGAGGTGTAAAAATTTTGGACTTGGTGAAATTTCTCTTGTATCTCATGGAATACTGCATGGATTGAGATGGTTATAGAGGGAAAGTTGTACTATTTCTCAAGGGCTTTCTACTCTTGTAATTACATTTGGACAATATTTAGTGTATGGTGAGTTGTAGATGAAATCACAGGGAAACCAGCATTTTTTGAGACACAAAATGATATTGTCAAATTATGGCATCAAATGAGCTCCTATGAACAAGATTGTAGGGAGAAAATTGTTCATTTTTGCAAGGGCTAGAAGTACCTATACCGTGTTTTTCTTCATTTTTGTGTTTTGAGCCCATAATTATGATTCTTATAGTGTTTCAAGCCTCATACAATCAAAAATAGTACAGATGTAATATTGGCTCAAAACACAAAAATGAAGAAAAACACGGTATAGGTACTTCTAGCCCTTGCAAAAATGAACAATTTTCTCCCTACAATCTTGTTCATAGGAGCTCATTTGATGCCATAATTTGACAATATCATTTTGTGTCTCAAAAAATGCTGGTTTCCCTGTGATTTCATCTACAACTCACCATACACTAAATATTGTCCAAATGTAATTACAAGAGTAGAAAGCCCTTGAGAAATAGTACAACTTTCCCTCTATAACCATCTCAATCCATGCAGTATTCCATGAGATACAAGAGAAATTTCATCAAGTCCAAAAATTTTACACCTCAAATCGTTTTTCAACTTTTCCACATCTTTATGAAAACAGCTGTAATTGTAATATGGATGTCGACTGGAAACCCCTAAATTCCTATGGTTTGGGACAAGATTCCACCTATCCTTACGCTTCTGTTTCTATCGAAGAACTTGATATGCCGAAGAGTCAGCTAGCCGAACTCAATCGCCAAATGAATCGCCAACGGTGGCAGGCTCGCATTGCTGATGCTGGGGACGATGTCACCGAATGGAAGTACCTGTTCTCAGATGTATTGTTCTTACTCACGACCACATTGTCGACTACCGATCTGAAGATGAGCATCATGGCAATACCGACAGCACAAAAGGCAGAACAAGTCGTACAAGGCTTCAATGACCACGAGTTGGAGGAGTGGAAGGACGGAGTGAAGAAATGTGTGAAACACGGCAACTGGGAAGGCTTGGTCAAGCATCGTATGTACATTTTCTGATCGAGTTGTCGGATTGCGTTTAATTGCAGAGACAGCGAAAATTTGGAATCTACATCCTCGGCGGAGAATTCCCCTCACATTGGAGATGCCATAAGTTCTAAAGTCT
Source organism: Hygrocybe punicea (assembly GCA_963556145.1). Classification (NCBI taxonomy): domain Eukaryota; kingdom Fungi; phylum Basidiomycota; class Agaricomycetes; order Agaricales; family Hygrophoraceae; genus Hygrocybe; species Hygrocybe punicea. The sequence continues at coordinate 4,583,342 of OY744466.1, read as the reverse complement.
TTCTATTGATTCCGAGATCCGATCTCTTTCAATCAAAGGGAGCAGCAGGCCGAACGGCTCAACCAGATGTTTCATCATGCATACCGAGGAGGAGCTGTGAAAGACTTCGTCAGAGCACTCCCAATCTACGATCGGATTTACGATCCCAAACTACACTTTGGACACTGTATCTCCATTCTACAGTCGAGCGGTACTGGCAAGTCACGCTTGGTTGAGGAGTTAGGGAAAGAGGTGAATTTGCTCTGTTGTCGTGCTGTCGTGACCTGAAATAGATTAACATGCTCTAGGTTCCAACCCTCAGCATCTGCTTCTGTGAAAGTGGATCTCCCAGAGCTGGTTGGCCGCCTGGTGATCCATCAGCCTGCAATTTTTTTATCCAACGTACCGAATATAAGGTAATGAACAATGATTATGCTTGGTCCATTCCTAAATGCTCATTTCTGTTATAGGGTGAAGAACTAGCCGCAGCTTTCCTTGGGGCATTGATGCGTGTTGTAGCCAAAAGGCTCAAGGCTCAAGCTGCCAGTGGCCCGTCGCCCAAGGATTGGATAAAAGACTGGCAGCTTGACTCCCCAACAAACACCTTAAACTCTTCCCGACATAAGTGCTTCGCTGAAGTAGAAACTATGGCGAACCAGTTGTTAAAGAGGGAACACTCGAATATCCAAAACATGCGGATACCGTCACCGAAACTGGGCGATGGTACTGTTGTCAATACCGCCGCCGATTGGCACTGTAGTCTCTTCCGCCTGCTTTGTCTCCAATATGCAGAAGAGTTTTCCATGGTTCTCAGGGAACTGGGGACCAGATACTTCATACTTGCTTTCGATGAGTGCTCGCAGTTGGGCCTGCACAGGCCACCCCCGGGCAAAGAACCTTCGTGGCACGCCCAATGGGGCATGTCCCTCATAGCATTGCAGCGCATCATCAAGGCCGGCGATAGGTTTGACGGACGTGGCGTCACTTTATGGTTTCTTCTCCTCGACACAAGCTCGTCCGTATTCGATCTGTTTCCGTTTGGCCCGAATGCACCCTCCTTCAGGCTCACAAAGGGCCCAATGCCATTGCCCCCTTGGGTTTATCTTGGATTCAACCAGATGGTTGGGGTGGACCATTGTGCAAAAATTCAGCAGCCCGCCGACGTACTCAGCATGACGCATCTTAGAGTATATGGACGGCCCGTGAGCAATGACTCTTTATGCCCTCATGCTTTTTGCTAAGTGTTCTTCTCATTTCAGTACTGGTCAACCCTCTCAAACAAAGAAGTGCTAGATGCTGCATACGAGAAGCTCTTTTTCAATATGACGTTTGACCCCAAGAATGAAGTCCATGTCTTCGCTGCTTTAGCCGTTCGGATTGGCCTGGAGATAGGCGAAGGCGAAGCTTCCGCGCGACTGGCCACGGAAGCGGTACGCAGCCACATGCGGGTCCTAGTCGGCGTAGCCGGAGGACTCGTAGTTACCGCTTCGCCTTCAGAACCAGTGCTTGCCATCGCCGCTGCAGAAGCGCTCAACACTTCAAGCCAAATGTACCAGACTGCGATTGAGACACTCCTCGAAAAACTCGTTCTCCGCGGTCTCGTACTCGATCGAGGCCTCCAGGGTGAGGTCTACAGTCGACTTTTATTGATGCTGGCTCGCGACAAAGCAACCATGACTTTGGGCACCTCATTTGTGAAGTATGGCGCAATCGAGAGTGAACCCACAGTTCAGGCCGTGAGGCTGTCCTGCTTCTTACAGACTCTTCTAGGAGAAGACCTTGGGATCCTGGACAGCCTTGTCAACCAAAAGACTTTGCATATGACATTGCTCAGAGATGCCTCCGAGATCTGGATCAATTTCACGCACTTCGTCCAACTGTCCCAGCCCATCGACGAGGTCACGCCGTCCATGTTGCTCGAGGCATGGTCTTCTGGTTTCGCATTTCAGTGTGCATTCTATTAACCAGTGATTGACGGATTCTTTGTCGGGTACTCTGGTGCACTTGACGGTCCGTTCGATGTCTCCAACCTCTTGGTGATTCCTTGGCAGACAAAAGCAAAATCTAATGCAGCTGGCCTGGATGTTGCCCATCAATTGACTGCCCCTTTTGTAGTCCAAAACTATGTTGATGGCAATCCAGTACGCCTCAAACCGCGGCATTTAGTGATCCTCATGGATCTAGCTGCATCTTCTGCTTTTGGGAAAGCTAACGGCCCCCACAGTAGCTTGACGTTTGGTAAAGCTGAGCGTCCAACCGGAAAAGGGGCCCGTTGGGAGGGTTATGCCAGGGACAATGAGGTGGAGCCAAAACGATACTGCCTCAATATATGCGGTCACAGTTCGGGCGAGTATCCTGTTCTTCAAGGCTTCGAGAAGCAATTCGATCAACTATTCCAACGGTCACTTGCCTGTGCTCGGCCTGAATTCCTACAATTTGCAAACGCAATGGAAAACGCAATGGAGAGGGTTTAGGTCTTGAGGCTGCCAACTACTCACTGCTAACCCTGTAATGACAAAGTTTTATATTGTATATGGCAGCATTTCCCCAACACCCAATATATGCCACTGTTTCACATATGCTGTCAATAGCCTTGCTAGCTCTACCTATAAAATTTGGACTGTTGTTTCCTACTACTTATCTTGGTAAAATTTGCCAAAAGTGACCCTCAAAATTTTCCAAAACTTAAATGCTCATCTTGTAGAGGACATTCATAGGATCAAAATAAACCTAAGATCTTATATTTTGGTGGTCAGGTTCTTGAGATATAGGCAAAATGCCGATTTTTCACAGTTGTGGCTTGCATAAATCATAGAGGCCTATCTATTTTATTTTGAGGGTAGGCTAATAACACTGGATGCAAGCCATAGTATTTCTACTCAAAATATCTTGAAGTTACCTTGAAATTAACCTATGTTACTTTAACAAATCATTGTAAGAAAAAGTTTAAAACCATTTTGAATAATTTCTGTTCATTTTAAAGGAAGTTATCATAAAAATATCTTGAGTGCTATCTTAAAAGAAATACAATTTCACAGTCTTTGAACATCTTTTCTTTCTTATAATTTTTATCATATCTTTATCATACCTTTTTCAGAAATATACAAAAAATATGCACTATATATCTTAATGTTTTCTGCAAATGACATGTTAAAATAATATGGATTAATTTCAGAACAATTTCATGATATTTTTATTAGAAATATTATGGCTTGCACCCAGTGTAATATGCTTCTATGAGTGCAATAAAGAGCAGTCAAGTTCAAATTGAGGATACAGTGTTGAAAATGAAGGTGGATGGTAGTTCGCAGTCAAGTGATGACACAGGGCAAGACAGCCCTACTGTCTCATGCCCCACTTCATGTAGATGGGGGTCATAAAACCCTCTGCTGCATTTAAGGTGCTTGGTTCCATGGCACTGTGATGGTTGGATGAGACAAAAGGCAGGGGTGGTCAACGGTTGGTAAAACATGATTGGTTCAGGGGATCAAAGTCACCGGCCCTAGGGTTGTGCAAGGCTGGACATTGGGGAGTTTGACCTGTGGAGTCCTGTGGAGGACATTGCCTTCATTGTTGATGAGCTGGACCTTGTGGTCTGTGTGACATACTCATCCACCAGTGGGGTTTAAATGGACAGGTGGTGGCCCCATACCCCTGGCTAAAGTCCCCCTCTATTGTTGTTTGACATCATGTCATGCTTGGTTGCTTCAGTGAGAGGCGATGGTTGGCAATAGTTGGTGAAGTGTGGTTGAGAAGGGGTATCCACAGACTTGATCTCACAGTAGAAAGGCCCTAATGCTGCTCAAAACAATAATCAGTCAGTTTACTTGTAAGATATGTGAGTTTACTTAATAATTTCCATGCTCAATGTTGTGTAGGGCCTGTAGGTCGAGATTAGCAATGTGTCTTCATCGAGAAAGTGGTGTTGGGTCACTTTCTTCTCAAGCCTTATGTCGACTGTGCTAGATTCCTTGCAGAAGTGGGAGAAATGGATCAAAATGGAGAAAAACACATATCCTCCAGAGTGTGAGTTCATTTGGGTTGACATTGGCAAATGCAGTGGCTTCTCCTTCAAGATTGCCTTCCTCAAGTGGCCCACCGTTCTCCTGTCCTCAATGTCAACTAGAAAGGGATGAATCGGACTGTTGGGTAGGGTATCACACAGGTGAACCCATGGGTCGGAGTTTGAAACCGTACCCACACCCGAGCACACCATACCCACTGCGGGTGCAGGTACACATTGACCTGTGGACATACATGGTTCACACAACACTGGGGACATATGGGATGGGTATAACCAAGCCACAGGTAGTTGAATACCTGTGGCACTCATAAGGTTGACCACAGGTACGGGTTTACCTGCGGTTTTTAGGTCATGGGTGGCGTGGGTACGGGTACGGTTGCCAAATTTGGCACCTGCAACCAAACCGTGACCCGTACCCACGACACCGCGGTTTTCGACGGGTTGGTGACAACAACAGGGCTACGTGCCCTCAGGTACATTTCTTTTGTATTTGACATTAAACTGACTATCTTTTCTTAGATAATATTGAATTACCATACCACCACGAAAACCCCAACCCAAAACCCCATGCCCGCAAGAGGACGCGTCTAAACGCATCCCAGACCGCGATCCCACAACGCCGGCACCAACGCCTAGCCAATCGGGCACCAACACCAGCTCAAAGCCACGACGCCACTGCCAAGAAGTCGCAAGTGCGAGCCCGCGGCCTAACGGCGTCGAAACGCGGGCCAACGTGTATGCAAAGATGGCGGCAGCAGTCAAGCGGCCCATGGCAACGCAAACGACGTGGAATACCATAGCAAGGACGGTGACGGTGATGGGGACGACAACGCGGATAGGACGAGGTGGATGTGGACGACGATGGCCCGGGATTATGACGACGACGGCCATGATGACGACAGCCAGAACGATGATGGCCAGGACGACGATGGCCACAACAATGGCGGCCGGGACGACGATGGCCAGGACCATGACAGCTGGGACGATGACGGCCAGGACAATGACAGCCGGGGCGACGACGGCCACAATGACACCAGCCGATTGGCCAACGGTGACGAGGTCAGCAACAATGCGACGTGGGACAAGGATGGGCCAGGGGATGAAGGGCCATGGGGACTGTCAACAATGTTGACAGAACCATGACCCCCCCTCAAATGACCTCGCGAACCACGTCAGCCGCATGTCAATTGACATGGCGAGGCATTCGCGAGGTTGACAATGACCAGGACGGAACAAGCTCCCACCACAGACCTGTAGCACCCGCGGGTCGTACGGTTCATGGCGGGTGCTACCCGTCACAGGTATGGTCTTCATGGGTGCGGGTACGGTATTGGCAAACCCAACCCATACCACACCTGTGGTCAACCCTAGGCACTCATGATTGTGGTACATTGCAGCAGACTAGTTACAGGTACAAGATACTATAATAAAAAATTAATCTTTGGCATCATCACTGCCCATGACATCCGCAAGCACCCTCTTCTTTCACGGTTTGACAACACTGCGAAGATCTTCCATCAAGATGAGATTGTTCTGGGCCCAGGATCCAAGACACAAGTGAGACTGGATGGTTGTGGGGGAGAGTCGGTTGCATATGAAACTCAGTAGTTGCCGGCCTTGAGAAAATACATGTTCCACTGCCATCAACGTTGCTATATACAGATTCATCAATGTGATGCTGTGGAATAGTGTGGCAACATACCAGGGATACTAGCACCATGCGAGACAAATTGGGATATGTCCTGAGGTTGTTATGCCACCAGATAAGTGGGTCCTTGACATTTTAAATGGGGAGGTGCAAGTACTTGTCTATTTCAGCTGCTTGAGAGTGTGTCCTGGTCCTGAGTGAGAACTGTGAAAAGTCATGGAATGAATCCGCCACTGGCTCATTCTGATTTCTGGGTCAGTTCTGGCCTCTGTAGAGCTGAGCAGGACTACATACCATTGCACTGGCCACATCACCTGCACTGAGCTTGGACCCAGACCGGCCTTCGTATTTGTCAAGATATTCTTCGCGAGTGAGGTTCTCAGCTGTCTCGATCCAATCCTCCTCCCATTTATGCTGCTGGAAGTACTCGAGTTTTAATCCAGGGTGGAGGACCATCGCAATGCGATAAGCTGAATGAGTTATCTGTCAGTGAGTAATAGCGGTTCATCTTGCATTGTGTGAGTTTCATTGCGGCACAAATTGATGGGTGGTATTCTTCTTTAGATCGCGGGTTCAATCCACTATTCAAGCGATCCATGGCTGGTATGACTGCCGCAATGCTGGTGGAGTCGCGAGAGAAGAACAAAGTGGCTCTCTTGTACTGCTGTAGACAATATTAGTGACTATAATATAAGGACTTAGGTGATCCACAAACCTCAAGAACAGAAACTAGATCATCCACGACCTTCCAATCATCATCATCATCCAGTTCATACTCGCGCAATTTGAGACCTTTATCAGCTGTAACCGTGTCAATGGCCTTCCTGTATTTTATTGGAAATGCCAACATGTCATAAGTCGAGTTCCAACGTGTGACAACATCACATGGGATTAGGTTGGGCTTGAGCTTAGTTTTCTCACAAGCGCAGCGCCAGGTGGGTAACGCAATCGTGGTAGAGTGAATTATGGCAAAAGAAAGTTGACAGATCTATGAAACATTGTCAGTGACAGGCATGAGTGAGCATGACATCAAGTATACCTTGGACACTGTGTGGCAAACATCTGCTGTGTCAGCTAACGAGGCATCTCGATCTACTCCATCCAACAGCACCATCTCATCAAACTCGTTGTTGGGGTCATTGCAAGCATCATTATCATCGTCCGACTTTTCCTCATCTCCTTCATCATTCCCAGAGTCCTGATTAATGTCAGGCATTGCAGACATGGCCTGGTCGTCATCAGAGGACTCTACCCCACTTGCCTTAGCCATACCTGCATTAAAAGGTCTAATTAGCATTTTCGCAGAGAGTTGCAAGGTGTGGATGAAGCAACAGGCGCAATTCTCTTCCTCGAAGGAGTTGTCCATTCCTGCAAGAGCTTCTGTTTGAGTGTCATTTGAGCTTGCATTGTTGCCTGTGAATGCCAACATCTGTTTCTAGGTCAGTACTAATCTTAACCTCAGGCAGCTCACCTTATCTTTGAGACCAAAGGTAACAAGCATCTCTTGAAAGGCATGCACAAGCGTTCCACCAGTATGAGACTCAGGGACCTCAATGATATCCAAAAGAAAGGCAAGCATCCAGCTGTCATACTCGAGATGCATGGTTCACCCAACGAAGGCACAATGATTTGGGGACGTCCAAGCATCTGAGGTGAAGTGAATATGGCCAGGGTGTTCCTGTGTGTGTGTCAGCATCTACTGACAGAAAATTGAATAAATAAAACATACCTTGAGAATCTTTGATACTTGCTCATGGCACTTTTCATATGATGCCTTGATGTCACAAGAAATAGTCATTGGAGAAGGGGGTTCAAGGTGAGGCTGGCCAGCCATGAGCAATTCCCGAAGAGTGCAATCCGTCACGATGTTCCCACGTTGGTTGTTCTCTGTAATCCACTTGACAATAAGAGCACTGCAACATTGTCAGTTTGCTGTGAAAGAGATTACAAGTAGCAATACTTACCGCTGGAGTGGTCCCGAGGGACCTCTCAGGATTGGGGATGGAATCGCACAGAATGGCTGAAGTGGATGGGATAGATGTCTGTCTACTACATCCAGAACGGGCTACTGACTAAGGTCCAGGTCACGTGACATGACAGGCACCACTACTACAAGTGCCCCTCCTCTCTGTAGCGATGCCCTTGTCGCTAACAAAAGAGGAAAATAAAAAACAAAAAACAAAAAACAAAAAGCAAAAAACAAGAAAGGAAAGAAAAAGGTAAAACAGCGACCAGAGAAACACGAAGGGCCTAGTCTACTCCATGGGGGTCTAAGAACGAGGAGCCCTGCACTGGGTGAGAAGGAAACTGGGATAATGTGCTAAAAAATGGGAAAATGGTGGTGGAATGGGGAAAGGGACGCGGACAAAGACGGCACGGAGTCAGTGAATGGGTCATTTGCCATGGGTCGATGCGGGGGGATGTGGGGCTGCCATAGGATGCGTGGGCAGGGCCGCAAACACGTCCGTTTGGGGTACGGCCATTGTAGTACGTCGTGTGGGTGGGGCAATGGGGGATGTGACCGTGGGGCGTGGTGAACGGATTTGCGTCCCTGGGTACGCGGTTGGGGGGGCCATATCGCATGGGTAGGTCGTCGTGGGGGTGCGTAGACATGTGGGGATTGGGACGTGGGGTCGCACGTGTGTAGACGGGGTATGGAGGAGCGGGGTGTGCCGTTCGCGTTGGGATGGGCTGTGGATGCGCGGGGGTGGTCGATGGTGCTGGGAACGGGCATGTGGGGCTGTGAAACGAGCCGGTGTGGGGCTCGCGGTTTCTCGCGTGGGTGTGTGGTTGGGAGTTGTGTTGCCAAGTTGCACTGGGTGGGGCCAGACGCGTTGTTCGCGTGGGCATGGGCTGTTGGGGCCATGCCGGTGTTGTACGCGTGAGACGGTCGACGCGGGCATGTTGCACTGAGCCCATGGGGTCGAGGAAGAAGGTGCCGGCATGTGCGAGGGGTGCCAGTTGACACGGTGACGTGGCGGTTGGGTGACGTGGCAGGAGATGGGTAGGTGTGATGATGGTGAGATTGAAGACGGGGAAGGTGGTGGGGTGGTTCATGGGGTTGCTGTACAAACGTGGGAGGGGCTCGAGTGTCTGTGTGTTCAACAGAGCACCTGTGGGTGTCCTAATGAAAAATGGTAAGTCGAACACGGGAACGGTGATGTTGAGGGCGCGTCTGGCTACGCGACGGTGTTGTTGGATACGCCGTCCGGCTTGACAGCCTTGTGGGGGTCTTGTAAGGAACGTGGAGTGCCGCGGTTGGGCGTGGTTGGTCGAGTTTTTGGTGGGCGAAGCGGGTGATGTGGCTGCGTGAGGTGGCTGTGCGGAATGTTGAGGTTGCGCGAAAAGTCGTGAGGATGGTCGCGGGGCGTGTAGCAGGATGCGGACGAAGCGCTTTGGCATTCGGAGACTGTTTTTGGTAGGGTTTTGCATGGGTTTGCTGCGTGGAATCATGTGGGTGGGCTCTTGGGGTGTTCTCTGTGCTCGAAGATGTGTTGCTCTGTACTGAAAATCGATATATGAGTGGAATGGGGTGGTCTCGTCTAGCTGCGTGGGTCGAATCGCGCTCTCATCACCACGATGGAGTGGTCCCGAGGGACCTCTCAGGATTGGGGATGGAATCGCATGGAATGGCTGAGGTGGATGGGATAGATGTCTGTCTACTACATCCAGAACTGGCTACTGACTAAGGTCCAGGTCACGTGACATGACAGGCACCACTACTACACCGCACTTCAGGATTGGAGTGATTGCAGTGAGTGTATTGGACAGGTTGCTGTCCCTGGTGAGCAAACATAGCAAAAATTGAGCAGCTGGGGACTGATCCATCATTCATGGCACCCTTCACAGCCTCAGCTCCAAAGCATCGAATGGCGTGGTGTTTGAGGTTTGCTGTTGAGGATTTGTCCTTGGAGTCTTGGAAGCGGTGAACACCACCTGTCGAGAATCGACACTTGCGAGCAGCACATGGAAAGAAGTGACAAAGGTGACCATCGTGGTACTCGATTGAGACTTCGGCTTTGAAAAAAGAGTAGATTGGTGACCTCCTCCATGTCTGTTTAAGGGCAGCTGCAAGGAATTCAATATCAGAAAGCACACAGATGATGGAAAGAATACTTACCAAGTTCCTGCTCTGGGTCAACGTCCAACTCTGCATTGATCTCGATAATTTCCAAAGGTGTGTGGGAGATACTTGCTGTATCATCGGACTCATGGCATGCAGGGTCACCATGGTCAGGCCCCTTTGTCACGTCAGCAGGTGGAGCCTCAGAGGATTGGGTGCTCATGGAGGAGGTCTTCTTGAGTTTCTTGATCTGACGTGCTGTCACCTGGGTCACTTTCTTGAAAGCTTTAGCAACAGAGGTAACATTGCGAGAGAGTTGAGATTTAGAGGAGGACTTGGACTGCATAGAAACGTTGTCAGATACTTTCGCCATAGGATTTCCTGCCCCTTCGCATGAGCTTCTTATATGATGGTGCAACCAAGTTTGGATAAATTCATTTTTATTCAGGGTAGATGCAAATGGGGCAGGATGTGATTTCATCACTCAAAATTTCCTGAAAAACAAATTTGTGAGGGGACTGCACCAGAATTGAACAGATTGAGGAACAGGAGGGAGGGCGAAACAGGGTGATCGGTGTACTTTGAGGTATGGGCGAGCAAGAGGCAGTAAAACCGTATGTGACCATGGTTTGATGGGTTTGGGTCACGGTATGACCAAGGGTTTGCGATCCAGACACTGGACCTGAACCCATTGCACCCATAAGGGGAAAACTGTGGGTAAACCCGTAACCATGAGATACCCTAGTGTTGGGCGTGGCGAGGGTTGTATTTGGCTTGACACTTGGCAGTGGTCATGTGACTGTGGGTCACTGATACACAAGGCAAGATGCGTCATTTTTTCCTAAGTCTTAAGTCTTCTCGGAATCCTCGGATGGAGACAGTGATTATCAACACAACCAACAACACATTCAGGTTAGTGGCAGACAACATTTAACAAGCAGGGCAAGAGCAGAGCGATGTGGATGGGGCGGGTCTGCTGACTAGTGAATGGCATGGGTATGGGTAAACCCGCGGGTTTTGCCGTGGGTTTAGCCACGGGTCTGGGTAGTGTTGCCATGGCTAAGGCTAATAGTCAGCTAGTAGCCATTAGCCTAGCCAAATTTAGCTTAGCCAGGTCCAGCTAAGCCAAGGCTAATGACCAGCTACCAGCTACAGCTACCTTAAATTATTAGCTGTTAGCTGGCAGCTAAGCCGATGTAAAGGCGAGGTCGGGGTGGCTGCGGAATAATAATCCTAAGCCTGTGGGGGTCAGCGTGAAAGTGACTAGGAATAGTCTAACGAGCTTCAGTAAGATGATAGGATGTAAATGATAAGAAGCTGCCAAGTAAACTACTGAAATCTATCGAGGCCGGTCGAAGCCGACGAAGCCGACGGTGTCAGGTATGGCAGGTCGGGTGTCGGGTGACGAGAAACGTAGAGATTAAGACGGTAGAAGGACGGGGAGAGCGTCAAGGAATCCAACGAGTAATGTGTGCAATGGATTTTACTGAGAGACTAACTCTCAGAGAGAGGAAACGGGGGAACTGGTTTCTTATTATGAGACGGCACTTGGGCACCGTTTTTATACTACAAATTTCTGTACCTAGATTTGGACGAGAGTCCTCGGCCGATGAGAGAAAACAAAGGAGAATAAAAATGGGGAAGTAGGAAGAGCGTTGCGAGGCGACGATGACAGGGAAAATGGGTGGAAGATATAAAAACCGTAAAAGATGCAATATACTTTACTATATCCCCATAAGGGAGACGCTAGGCGTGAATAAGGCAAGTCCGATGTCGGGATCCCAGTCCGATGAGATCTATCTTTGATATTTGAAGTTCCGTGAGTTTAGGAGATAGACCGACCAGGTACGTGAGTGGCCGTGCTAGTCGGTATGCATCGGGTTGCGTCGGGTTGCATCGGGTTCGAGCGTAGATTGCTAGAGACGTCGGGTTCGAGCGGATTCGCTAGATATCGATGTTACGGCCTCAGAGGGTCGAGGACCCTCTACATCTCCTTGGGTCTTCTAATAGAGACCATCCGTGGTCGAGAATATGGGGTCTCCAAATACGGGTCGCGAATGTGGCCAATCACATGAGCGGCCAAACAACGGCAAAGTAAAAAAAATAAAAAAAATCTCGTTGTTGATCCGACCTTTCCTCTACACCATCACACGCCCACCATGTCCCAAGTTTACGATAGTTTCCTCGCCTTCGTCGAAAGCATCGAACCCGATGTCTGGGCAGACTACGAAGAGGCCGTTAACGTGGTCACCGTGTTTCACAGCGATGATCTCGTAACGATGGTGGACAGCAACGAGGGGATGGCCCAACAATGGTTAAGCGGCCGCAAGAAAGCGCTGGTGAGTTTCCCGATTGATTACGCGTGTCTTAAGATAGCTCATGTCGTCCCACTAGTGTGCTTATAACAGAATCGTCGCGGAACTCTGAGCTGGTGGTACGAGGCCAGTAACGCCACTGTTATGGGCTGACCGCCAATCGTATGCTAACGATGTCGAAGAGTGGCTGAAAGAAGCGGCGGACCGAGAGAGGCAGGAAAAGGAAGACGCTAGACGGCGGGCGGATGAAGAAGCGGATACATGGGAAGAGGAGGCCAGACGGTTGGCAGAGGCAAATGCACGAGCCGAGGTGGAGAAAAGGCGAAAGGCGGCAGAGGAAAGGCGGGAGCGGCTTAGAATAGAACAACACGAGCAGCACTGGACTCAAGAAGTGGACCGGGTTGAAAGGGATGGAGCTGTGTATTGGCGGTAGTGTTGGGGAAGTTTGGTCTCCGGTTTGGAGATTTGGCCGCGGGCCGAAACGGTTTCAAACTGAGTTTGAACCACAAACCGACAGTACTTGGCTGACTTCGAAAGTCACCCAAATTCACCAACCCCCACCAACAACACCCCCGATGTACGCCAAACGAGGACGATGGAGCACCCGAGGTCGACAAAACGGGCGGCAGGGTACTCCCTGCCGCCCTCGTATGTTTTTTATTTATATTTATTCGAACTTAACTAACGCATTAACACATTACAGGTTGACACACACCACCATCACCACCATCACCACCATCACCATCACCACCACCACGATGGCAACGACAGCGACTGCCACCATGATGGCCACAACCACGACAGCAGCGATCAACGCTGCACCGGACACGCCAACGCCTCCAACGTGCACGCACGCAAACGAACATGAACGGGGTGGAGTGGCAGTTGTCGAGCAGCGGGGGGTGGTGCATCCACCCCCGCTCCTTCGTGGTATGTTATTTTTATTCTTTCTTTTATTGATTTTATTTGTATATAATGGAACGCGGCACAACACCACCACCACCATGCAACACCACCACCACCACCACCACCACCATGCAACACCAATGCGGCCAACGCATTGGGACACCCACGCGGAGAGGCCCGTACACCACCACCACGCGCTCGCCGAAAACAACCAACGCAGGACCAACGCGGGGCCAACACGCCCGTCGTCGCGTGCACAACGCATCTGACGCGTCGGGGCATCACCACCACCACCACCACACCCAATCGACAACAGCCGAGGCGGAACACACGCGTTCGACGCGTGTGTTTCGCTAGGACAGGGCCGTGCAGCCCACCAACCCCCAATCCCACCTCGTAATGAGGCTAGCCACGTCGATTGACGTGTGCAGCGCTCTTGCGAGGTCAGATGGGAGGGAGGGCCCCCAGCCCATGCGGTTCGCGGTTCAGACCACGTCTGGACCGAAACCAAACCGACATAAACCATTTACGTCGGTTTCGGTTTCGGTTTGGGATTTTTTGGTAGGAACCAAACCGTTTGGTTTCGGTTTGGGGCAAAAAGGCCGAAAACCGGACCGAACCGAACTTCCCCATCACTAATTGGCGGCAGCTCAGTGAAGAACGGCGAGCTGAAGCAAACACATCGGTCGCGGGTGAACCAAGGACTGAGTCGATTCCGGAAGGCGAAGCCGCAGTTGAGCCAGAGGAAGGCCCCGTCGACCCAGCACCAGAGACACCGGCCGATGTAGAAGACGTAGATACGCCGGGCGTAGAGACCGGAGACCTGGCTTGTACGACAGTAAGCTCCTGTGTCGGTTCATTTGTTCTTTAGTCACTGATCCTGGTAACAGTTCACCGGGCCGTTTCCCCTACAACCCTGCACCAACTGCGTCAAGGCTCAAGAGGCGTGTCGAGGCGTCACGGGCTACGTGTGCGAACGATGCCGGAGGCTGAAGAAAAGATGTACTAATGCTACACACCGGACGGGCAGGGGTCGGCGCAAGGTGGATACCGGAAAGGGGAAGGAGGTTGTGGTCGGCACGAGGAAGCCGTTGTCGTTCATGACAAAGCCAATCCGCAGTAGGCCTGCCCGGGCCTCAACGAGCAAACCACGGGTCGAGGATGTGGAATCGGTCGAGGACGATGACGAAGACGAGGAGGAGTCAGAGGAAGAGCGGCCGACGAAATGGCTTAGGGCGGCCTCAGCAGCAAACCCGTTCGTTTTGACGATGGAGAATTACGAGCAAGTGTCGGCGTGGCTAGCGGTCCTTACGGGGGAGCTGGGAGCCCTGGGCACCAACGTCAACCATCACCTCATCAAGGGTTCCAGCGGCTCCGCATTGATCTCGAACGGTCGGCCTCAAGGTTGGCGATGTTGAAGCGGGGTTACGAGGCCGGCCGCCTGTAAAATATAAATAAAATAATGGGCCCGTTGTATATATAAAAAAAATATATCGTGTACATAAAAGACGTGTCAGCTTGTTCACCCAGCTAAGGAAAGCCGATTGGCTCCCGAAGACATAGGACTATTCGCATCATTCGTCATATCGTTAGAAAACTAAGAGGAACTAAATGAAATGGGGGTATAACGTGGACAGAATATAAATGAAATGCTTAATCGTCGTCGGGTGAGGAGTCTATAGAGGGCAGGTACGTCGGATCATCAAGATCGTTTGAATCGGTATCGTTGGCATCAGGGTATTGTAAGAAGTCGTCCAACGGTATCGATATTTTTGAGCGGGCGTGGTAGGGTACGACTCGGAAAGCGGCAAATTGAGATTTAGAAACTGCACTGTCGAGTTCAGCGAGTATGCAGGATCCGCCTTCTGTTTTCCTGATGACAACCATGGGTCCAAAGTACCGCGGTTTTGCTTTACGATCGAGAGACATTTCGATACGTGAATTTCGGACAAGAACGAGGTTACCGGGTTCGAAGTCGAAAACTTTGATCATGTTGGCGTATTTCTGCTCGAATTGCCGGGCGGACGCGAGCCGAGATTTGGTAAGCTTTTCTTTGACCCGATTGAGGTCGGCTTCTTGTTTACGAAGTTGATGACTATGAGGTCGGTCGTAGACATCGTATCTTGCGTCGGAACCATGTACGTAGCTTCGGCAAAATCGAATGGAAAAAGCAGTTCTACTCTGTGTGCGATGTAGTAGGACGAGTATCCGAGGCTTTTGTGTGTCGTGACCCGTTCGGCCCAAAATACGGAGTGGGTTACGGTGTGCCATTTCTTTTCATCTCCGTCACAACTTTTCATAATGGCCTCCCAGACATCTAGGTGGCGACGCTCAACAGGTCCGTTCGCTTGTGAGTTATAGGGCGAAATGCAGATGTGGCGGATACTGTAGCGGGAGGCGAGATAGTCGAGCGCTTCTACGAATGGCTTGCCATTGTTGGTAACGATTTCTTCGAGAGCGCCCCAACGGCATAAGATGTCTTTGAACAGGAATGTGCCGATGGTCGAGCCAGTCTCGTGGCGTAGCATTCGGAACTCGGGATAAGCGGAGAGGGAGCAACGGGCTTGGACAATGTACCGGTAGCCGCCGGATCGTGGCATAAACATCGTGTCGACGTATGCTTTGCAGAATACTGAGGCCGGTGTAGCGACGGTCGGCGGAATGTGGTGATAACGCATTTGCTGTACTTGGCACTGATGGCAAGACTGGACGTACCACTTAACGTCGTGGTCGAGGTGTGGCCACCAGAAACGATCGAGTAGCCGAGCGCGGATGGAGAATATACCTTTGTGGCCGAGAGAGTCGTGAGTGTCTTTGAGTAACTGAAGCCAGCGGTCGGGCGGTATGACGAGTTTGTGTTTTCCGTGATGGTCTTTGCGCCAAAGCTTGTTATCGGTGACGAAGAATTCAAGGGCGTATCGTAAGAACAGACAATATTCTTCATCCGTGAGGTTCACGGGTCGGGTTAGATCTTGTAACCAAGTCTCGATGAGGGCAAGACAAACGTCAGCCGTGCGGGCTTTATCGGATCGCGGTATGTCAGAAATGGCTTCCTGATTTGTGTAGACGAGGACGGCCGGTAATTCTTGGAGTCAGTCGGCTGTGGCATGGCAGCGGCCGCATACAGCAATCGGCTTAGATGGTGTGGGGGTGGGTCGGTAGTTGACGACTTCCATAAAGAAACCATAGGAGTGGTCGAGCCAATCGTCAGAGTCGTTGATCTCCTCGGGGTCTTCTGCAGCGCGGGGACGTCGGGAGAGTCCGTCGGGTGCACCGTGTGCGGAAGCGGGTACGTGAACAAGTCTAAAGTCAAATAAGAGCACGCCGGCTATCCATCGGTTGATCGTTGCATTGGGCTGAATGTCGGGGTTGTTGAGCATCCCTTTTATGTACTTCGCGTCGACTTCAACGGTGAGGTTGCGGACGCCGATAATGAAAATCCGATAGGCGCGGAGGGCCCTGAAGAGACCGTAAAGCTCGAGCTTGGACTGAGAGTATCGGGCTTCGCGTTCGTTCCATGATATTGAACCAAAACGATTCAGATAGCGCTTTCCGTCGGCGTGGATTTGCATAAGAACGAAGCCGACTCCAAGAACGGATGAATCGACGGCGAGAATGACCTCCCATTCACGCGATGAAATGACGGCATTTTTGAGGTAGTCAACGGCGGTCTCTTCTTCTTCACCAAATTCGAAGGGTATACCTTTGTGGGTAAGACGGACGAGGGGTCGGGAGTGGAGCGAGAAGTCTTTGATAAAAATATGCAAGACGCCGCAGATACCGAGAAAGGCGTGAACTTCGGTGAGGTTGGTCGGCAGTGGCCAATTGCGAATCTTCTGTACTTTGGAGTCGTCGGCTACTCTTCCTTCGTATGTGCATCGGTGGCCAACAACAATGACTGAGGGTCGACACAACTCGAGTTTCTTGCCGTTAAAGGTACCGCCGACATAGCGGAAACGCTGGATGACGCAGTTGACAACTTGGAAGTGCTCCCAAATGAAACGTCGGATTGCCGGGTTCTCAGGTATGGTCTTGTAGGTACCGTCGGGTTGCTCGTAGCGGGTTGGAGGCCCTTTGACGGGAATATCGTCCATATATGGAACGGCAAGATGAGGGATTTCGTCACGGAGGATGTATGTGGAGTCACCGTGTAAGATCTGCGGGGAATTTGTGTATCCCATAGCGATCTGCATAAGTCGAAGCGTTCCGAGTGGAGACTGAAATGTCATATAGTCCCGAGACAAGGGGTGGACGAGGCGTTGGTCGAAAGAGACGAAGAGGTTGAAGGAAGTGTAGCAAGAGTGGCCGCCAAAGGCCTCGGCCAAGTGCTCAGTCATGGGCGGCACGGCGGGATCGCGAATAGTGACAGCGTTAAGCGGCTGTCGATCGTGGACGATTCGAAGAGACTTCCCATCCTTTTTCAAAACGCAGAACCAGCGGGAGCGGTATGACAAATTCGAGGGTTCATAGGTACCGGCGTTAATTTTGTCTTTGATGATGCCGATGACTTTGTTAAGGATGCCGGGTGGGATTGGGATATTGCGATGGACCCACAGGTCGTGTGGTATGGTGGGAATGTGGATCGGCAGGAAGTAGTCCGTATTGAACTGCCCTTTCTCGGATTCGTTCCACGCAAAAGCGGCTTCTTGTGTTTTGATGATATGGTGGCTGAGTTATTCTTCCTCTGGCCAAAGGAATCCATCCGGGTTCATCGGCATCGCGTCGTGTCGTTCCTGGGTATAGCGGGTGCCAGGTGTAAAGTCGGGCGGGTGAGTTGGGAGCGTGGGTAAATCGGCTAGCGGGTCGCCAGTGATCCCGCGTATGATTCGGTATTTGTCGGGGAGAGTGGTAGAAATTGGGCGGATACGATCGGCTACCTTCTTATACTTTTTCTTGGTAACGACTCCTTTTAGGTCCCTGGTAGGGGGGGTGGTATACGAGATATAAGTAGCGTGTTCAGTAGAGGCTTTGTTACAAATATTCGAAGAAGAAATAGGTGACGCAGGAGCGGAGACGGAACAAGACGAAGGAAGGGTATCGGTAGTACGTAGCTGATTTTGTACATCGGTCAACAATGAAATGTACTGGGTGGCAGTCTGAGGCTGAGACGAAGAGAAATCTAAATCGATAGAAAAACATAAGTCCTCTTCTAGGGGAAATGGCAAAAGGGAAGCATAGTTCGTGGTATAGGTGTGGTTGCTTTCGAGTGGCGGCTTCTCATCTCCCGGTGCGTCCTTCCCGAGAGGTATCTCTGGGTCCTCGACTTCTAAAAATCCGGCTTTCCGGTGTCGGACTGCTCTCGTCGGTTCTTTTGGTTGTGCTCGATGGTGGGCAAGGTGACGACGGCGCCGGTGTTTGGATCCGTGATCGTGACTTGTTGCTCTCCGTTTTTATAATCCTTCGTAAGGGCCTCGGAAAGCATGAAGAACGGGCGGCCGATGAGGATTTCGTAGGGGGCGTCGTCGACGACTTGGACTTGGAGGAAAAGATCAACGTCGCCGAAGGTGAATTTAAGATTCGTGATCTGGCCGAGGGTATCGTTGTCGCTCTTGTTTGCCGACTGCATTCGCATCTTCATGTTTTGGAGGCCGTAACCGAGTTTCTCCCAAATATCGCGTCGCATGCCGATGATCATGGAACCGTTGTCGAGGACGCACTCAAATATGAATTTGCCGTTGATGAGCGGGTAGACCGCATGGAGAGGGACTGAGTCGCGGCTGACGACGAGCGGGATGTTTTCCTGACAGTGTTGACAGGCGCGAGTGGGGATTTCGGGTGTGTGAAAATGGAAGACCTCGACGTTGTTACTCTCGGCGGTGACCTTTTTCGATGTAGTGAGGTCCTTCATGTGATGGCGGGCGTCAGACGACATGGCTAAAAGTTCTCGCTGCGAAATGCAGACTTGAGAATTGAGCGCACGGTCGATGACGGATTTGGCAATACCGGGATCTTCGATGGGGGCCTGGTAGCGGTATTGGGGGTGCGATGCGGGAAGGTTCTGGGGAGTGTGCGGTACAAGGGCGGTCGGCTCTGTCGGCCGCGTGTTCGAAGGGGGGACTATGGTGATCGGCTGCTCGTTGATAGGTCTGGCCGTTTTCTCGGCGGGTTTCGCGGCGGGGATGGACGTGGAAGTGGCGGGCGGATTGGGAAACGTTTCTCTAGACTTGCCTTTCGCCTTCAATGGGATCTCTACACCGTCGAATCTAACCCGTTTATGAAGCCACTGCACTTCGGCTTCCAGAACCTTAATCTGTTCGTTGTCGTTGTCGATGTCGGACGTCGTGGACTGAAAGATGTCGGCATACTCGGTGGTGGCCTCTGGTTCATAGGTGGGTACTTCGATGGCGGAGACGAAGTTAGCTTTGACATGAGGCGGCGGGTCGCGTTGGAACGGTTCTGTGGGGTTGCGGGCAGGGGGAGCGCGGTTGCCGGGGTTCTGTGCGTGCCACGCGTCGAAGCGATCCTTCATATTTTTGCCGACGATAGCCTTTGGAAGATACATTCCATTAGGCAATACGATGCGGCCGTGCTCGTTCTTGCGGCATATCCCGTCTCAAGTGTACTGCTCGCAGATGGGACAATCGCGTATACAATGGAACGGGTCACAGTAGACCCAGTCGTTTTGGTTAACCCGATCGCAGATATAGTTGCAAAAGGTAGGTACACATAGCGCAGTTGCTTGCTGGGGGGGTAGGTTAACCCAAAAGACAGCTCTTGCTGGGGAAATGTGGTGTGGTAGGTTGACCCAGGTACAGATCTTGCTGGTCAAGGGCGCCTGGGTGGGTCAACCCGGTGTCAGCTCTGCCATGGGGTAGGTTAACCCAGGGCAGCTATTCCAGGATGGATGGGTTGACCCAGGTCCAGCTGTTCAAGCCATGTGGGTTTACCTGGCTTCAGTTATTGCTGCAGCACTGGGTTGACCCTAGACCAGTTCTTGCTGCACACTGGGGTTGACCTGGACCCAGCTGTTGCTGCGGCATTGGGTTGACCAGGGCCCAGCACATGCTGGAGGGGGTGACTGGGGTCCAGCAATTGCTGGGTTGACCTGGCCCCAGCTCTTGCTGCAGGATTGGGTCAACCCAGGTCCAGCTCTTGTTGCAGCATCGGGTCAACCCAGGTCCAGCTCTTACTGCTGCACCGGGTGGACCCAGGGCCATCTTTTGCTGCAGCACTGGGTCAACCCAGGGCCAGCTATTGCTGGAGCATTGGGTTGACCTGGTCCCAGCTCTTGCTGCAGCACTGGGTTGACCCAGGTCCAGCACCTCCTGCAGGGCTTGGGTTGACCAGGGTCCAGCTATTGATGCAGCACTTGGTTGACCCAGGTCCAGCAATTACTGTGGCATTGGGTTGACCTGGTCCCAGCTCTTGCTGCAGCACTGGGTTGACCCAGGTCCAGCACCTCCTGCAGGGCTTGGGTTGACCGGGTCCAGCTATTTCTGCAGCACTGGGTTGACCCTGGCCCAGCACTTGCTGCAGGGCTTGGGTTGACCAGGGTCCAGCTATTGCTGCTGCACTAGGTTGACCCTGGCCCAGCACTTGCTGCAGGGTAGGTTGACCAGGGTCCAGCTATTGCTGCAGCACTGGGTTGACCAGGGTCCAGCACTTGCTGCAGGGCTTGGGTTGACCAGGGTCCAGCTATTGCTGCTGCACTAGGTTGACCCTGGCCCAGCACTTGCTGCAGGGTAGGTTGACCTGGTCCCAGCTCTTGCTGCAGCACTGGGTTGACCCAGGTCCAGCACTTCCCGCAGGGCTTGGGTTGACCGGGTCCAGCTATTTCTGCAGCACTGGGTTGACCCTGGCCCAGCACTTGCTGCAGGGTAGGTTGACCAGGGTCCAGCTATTGCTGCAGCACTGGGTTGCCCAGGGTCCAGCACTTGCTGCAGGGCTTGGGTTGACCAGGGTCCAGCTATTGCTGCTGCACTTGGTTGACCCAGGTCCAGCAATTACTGCAGCATTGGGTTGACCTGGTCCCAGCTCTTGCTGCAGCACTGGGTTGACCATGGTCCAGCTATTGCTGCAGGGTAGGTTGACTGGGGTCCAGCCCGTTCTGTAGCATTGGGTTGATCCTGGACCCACCCAATTGGCAGGATTGGGTTCACCACGGCCCGGCTATTGCTCCAGCACTGGGTTGCCATGCTCAGCTCTTGCTGCAGAATTGGGTTGACCCTGGCCTAGCTCTCGCTGCAGGATTGGGTTGACCAGGATCCAGCTCTTGCTGCCATGTGGGCTCATGTTGGTCCACAGGCTTGAGCCACACCCCAGTCTGCCTGCAATTATTTCATGTTCACAACATTGACAGAGCTCACACCAGCTCAAGCCAATATTTACTCAGAAACTGCCATATAAAGTCATCAAAAATTTTCAATCTGTACATGACACACAATGTACCACGTAATATAATTTGAATGCACTTATTATTGTTGTTGTCACGTGACTTGGCGGTTGCCGCTTTTGAACATGTTATTGAGAGGGTACTTCAAAGAGCTGTAGCTCACTCAATTGTGAATGGTTTGCTCTGAAATTTTAAATGTGAGGTATTTAGTAGTATAGCTAGGTGCAGCTGACAGGTGGAGTCATAATTTAAAGTATATAAAAAATCAAAATTTCCAGAGTTAGCAGTGAATAAAGTTGACTTTTTATATACTTTAAATTATGGCCCCACCTGTCAGCTGCACCTAGCTATACTACTAAATACTTCACGTTTAAATTTTCTGAGCAAACCATTCACAATTGAGTGAGCTACAGCTCTTTGAAGTACCCTCTCAATAATATATTCAAAAGCGGCAAGTGCCAAGTCACATGACAACAACAATAAAAGCACAGGGAATAGCAAAATTAAAACATTATTATTTTGACAATGCACAATATCTTACTTTCACTATCAGCTATCAGCCGTTACAGGAGCTATTTATTCCCAATGACAATCTATGACAAAATCAGAACTTACCACACTTCAAATATTGTGCTTTTCTATTTAATATTGCTCAATTCTCCATTGGAATCAATATATATAACCTCACTATTACTTAAAATAGACACATAAATTTAATGATTATTTTATCCAAATACATAATTATATAGTGAAGGGCAGAAGGCAGGTGAGAGGAAGATAGGGGAGTGGGAGAGGGAGGAAGGTGGGAGTAGGAGAGGGAGGAAGGTGGGAGTAGGAGAGGGAGGAAGGTGGGAGTGGGAGAAGGGAGTGGGAGTGGGAGAAGGGGGAAGGTGGGAAGGCAGCAGGGACGGGAGGGAGACAGAGATGGAGACGGAGAGGGAGAGGGAGAGGGAGAGGGAGAGGGAGAGGGAGGAGGAGAGGGAGGAGAGTCGGAAGTACATACCGGTTGCGTTCCCGTTGTCCTCGTCGTCTTTGTCTACGTCTCCGCCGTCCTCGTCCTCGTCGTTCCCGTCCCAGTCGTCCCCGTCCCCATCGTCCACGTTTCCGCCGTTCCAGTCCCTGTCGTTCCCGTTCCCGTCGTTCCTCTCGGTGTCGTCATCGTCCTCGTTGTCGTTGTCATCGCCCGTAGTCCTCGTCGTCCGCCAGATCGTCGTCGTCGTCTGCGTCGTCCTATCGTCCCCTCGCTAGCCGTCCCCGTCGTTCCCGTCCCCGTCGTTCCCGTTCCCGTCGTCCCCGTTCCCATCGTCCTCCTTGTCATCGTCATCGTCATCGTCATCGTCGTCGTCATCGTCGTCGTCCTCGTCGTCGTCACCGTCGTCGTCCTCTCGTCCTCGTTGTCGTCATCCCCGTCTCCGTCCCCGTCGTCGTCCTCGTCGTTCCCTGGATGCTCCCGTCGTCCTGTTGTCTCTTCGCTGGCCGTCTCCGTCCCCGTCGTCTTCCCTGGCTGGCCGTCTGTGCCCTCGTCGCCTCTGTCCCCGTCGTTGCCTGCCATCCGCCGTTTCGGCCCTTCAGTTGGGTGTTGACGTGACATGGCGCGGGCATGCCTGTTGCGGTTAATTTCAGGCGCGGCAGTGAGAAAGTCCTTCATAAAAACAATAATATTATCTAGCATAGTAATAGTAATAAATTTTGAGAAATCTACTTACCTTCTACTTGATTTTGCTGCTGTTGCTGTTCTCGTGGACGCATCGTGGAGTACGCGACGATTTGAACCCACGCCGGAGGTTGCCGATAATCTGCCCAAACGGGCGCGAGTTGCCTTATATGTAACCAAGATCTTACTTTTCTCAGTGTAATTGCATGGAGCACAACGACTGTGTAGCACATTTAAGACCATGTAGAGATAGAATTAGCCTCTAACTACATCCTCCCCAAATTTTGTATTTTATTATGGCATACATAGAGAGATATCCATGATTCATTGATACCTCCCTGCCAATTCCGGACCCTTAAAGTGCTACATTACCAATATTGCTCTGAAAAATATGAGAATAATTTGGAAACTACTATGTAAAGTATCTATTGTATTGATGATCAGTGCCTGGCACTTGGTGGTCCCGGAATCTGTTGTAGCCAAGAAATGAAAGGTTCAAAGTAAAGCTGAACTTGAAGTTCGGACTCGGTTGATGGGTCAGCCACAATGCACAATTCTGTGCATTTGCTTGGCTGAAACAAAGGTCCTGGTCCACCCACAATCAGGCACTTATGTGTACCACAATGAGTACTCATTAAAGTACTCCTTAGATTAATTTCAGATTTTTAAGACAAAGTTAGATCATTAAGGGTCCAATTCTGGCAGAGGAATGGAATAAATTGTGAATAGCTCTTGATGCAGGGCCGAATAAAATACAAATTTTGGTATGAGGGTAGATATACCATATTTACACCTTTTGAGGATCTCACTTCGGGTATGCATGCATTGTTGTGCATGCTAGAAGATTCAAAAGCGTCAGCGACACTTCCATGTTTGGCAACTCGAACCCGTTTGGGAAATCGGCAACAGCCGGTTGGCTTTCCCGCGCGAGTTCAAAGCTTCGACTTGTTGATTTCAACAACGCGTCAACGCGTCAGACGGGTGCAGAGGAACACCCAAGGTAAATTTCTGATTTGAACATTTTTGTCTTCTTTGCTAATTGTTGACCTTTTGCAGCTACACCACGCCAAACACAGGCGAATCCAAAAACCCATCACCAGAACACAACGCGCCAGCAAACAGAACGGAAGCCGACGAAAACGGCCACCGTGAGGATGGCGGAAACGAGGCCGCGAGGCCGGGTACGAGGATGCGCCAACGACCAGGACGGACGGCCGAGACAACCACGACGGCAACGACGAGGACAGTCGACGAGGTCACAGACGGCCGGCGACGGGACAACGGGACGGAGAAGGATAGCGACGGGACGACAGGACGACGGAGACGACGACGACCATCCGGGGGACGACGACAACCATCCAGGTGGCGACGAGGACGACGACGGGGACGGAGACGCGGATGACGACGACAACGAGGACGATGACGACGAGGACGGGAACGACGGGAACGGGAACGACAGCGACGGGGACGACGGGGACGAGGACGGCGGAGACGCAGACGAGGACGACGGGACGAGGACGGCGGAGACGTAGACGAAGACGACGAGGACAACGGGTACGTATGTACATTCCACTCTCCTCCCTCTCCCTCTCCCTCTCCCTCTCCGTCTCCGTCTCCATCTCTGTCTCCCTCCCGTCCCTGCTGCCTTCCCACCTTCCCCCTTCTCCCACTCCCACTCCCTTCTCCCACTCCCACCTTCCTCCCTCTCCTACTCCCACCTTCCTCCCTCTCCCACTCCCCTATCTTCCTCTCACCTGCCTTCTGCCCTTCACTATATAATTATGTATTTGGATAAAATAATCATTAAATTTATGTGTCTATTTTAAGTAATAGTGAGGTTATATATATTGATTCCAATGGAGAATTGAGCAATATTAAATAGAAAAGCACAATATTTGAAGTGTGGTAAGTTCTGATTTTGTCATAGATTGTCATTGGGAATAAATAGCTCCTGTAACGGCTGATAGCTGATAGTGAAAGTAAGATATTGTGCATTGTCAAAATAATAATGTTTTAATTTTGCTATTCCCTGTGCTTTTAATAAGTGCATTCAAATTATATTACATGGTACATTGTGTGTCATGTACAGATTGAAAATTTTTGATGACTTTATGTGGCAGTTTCTGAGTAAATATTGGCTTGAGCTGGTGTGAGCTCTGTCAATGTTGTGAACATGAAATAATTGCAGGCAGACTGGGGTGTGGCTCAAGCCTGTGGACCAACATGAGCCCACATGGCAGCAAGAGCTGGATCCTGGTCAACCCAATCCTGCAGCGAGAGCTAGGCCAGGGTCAACCCAATTCTGCAGCAAGAGCTGAGCATGGCAACCCAGTGCTGGAGCAATAGCCGGGCCGTGGTGAACCCAATCCTGCTGATTGGGTGGGTCCAGGATCAACCCAACGCTACAGAACGGGCTGGACCCCAGTCAACCTACCCTGCAGCAATAGCTGGACCCTGGTCAACCCAGTGCTGCAGCAAGAGCTGGGACCAGGTCAACCCAATGCTGCAGTAATTGCTGGACCTGGGTCAACCAAGTGCTGCAGCAATAGTTGGACCCCAGTCAACCTACCCTGCAGCAAGTGCTGGGCCAGGGTCAACCTAGTGCAGCAGCAATAGCTGGACCCTGGTCAACCCAAGCCCTGCAGCAAGTGCTGGACCCTGGTCAACCCAGTGCTGCAGCAATAGCTGGACCCTGGTCAACCTACCCTGCAGCAAGTGCTGGGCCAGGGTCAACCTAGTGCAGCAGCAATAGCTGGACCCTGGTCAACCCAAGCCCTGCAGCAAGTGCTGGACCCTGGTCAACCTACCCTGCAGCAAGTGCTGGGCCAGGGTCAACCCAGTGCTGCAGAAATAGCTGGACCCGGTCAACCCAAGCCCTGCGGGAAGTGCTGGACCTGGGTCAACCCAGTGCTGCAGCAAGAGCTGGGACCAGGTCAACCTACCCTGCAGCAAGTGCTGGGCCAGGGTCAACCTAGTGCAGC
This sequence comes from Hygrocybe punicea, assembly GCA_963556145.1. Classification (NCBI taxonomy): domain Eukaryota; kingdom Fungi; phylum Basidiomycota; class Agaricomycetes; order Agaricales; family Hygrophoraceae; genus Hygrocybe; species Hygrocybe punicea. The sequence goes on along the minus strand of OY744466.1, from coordinate 4,557,440 downwards.
AGCAATAGCTGGACCCTGGTCAACCCAAGCCCTGCAGCAAGTGCTGGACCCTGGTCAACCTACCCTGCAGCAAGTGCTGGGCCAGGGTCAACCCAGTGCTGCAGAAATAGCTGGACCCCGGTCAACCCAAGCCCTGCAGGAAGTGCTGGACCTGGGTCAACCCAGTGCTGCAGCAAGAGCTGGGACCAGGTCAACCTACCCTGCAGCAAGTGCTGGGCCAGGGTCAACCCAGTGCTGCAGAAATAGCTGGACCCGGTCAACCCAAGCCCTGCAGGAAGTGCTGGACCTGGGTCAACCCAGTGCTGCAGCAAGAGCTGGGACCAGGTCAACCTACCCTGCAGCAAGTGCTGGGCCAGGGTCAACCCAGTGCTGCAGAAATAGCTGGACCCCGGTCAACCCAAGCCCTGCAGGAAGTGCTGGACCTGGGTCAACCCAGTGCTGCAGCAAGAGCTGGGACCAGGTCAACCTACCCTGCAGCAAGTGCTGGGCCAGGGTCAACCTAGTGCAGCAGCAATAGCTGGACCCTGGTCAACCCAAGCCCTGCAGCAAGTGCTGGGCCAGGGTCAACCCAGTGCTGCAGAAATAGCTGGACCCGGTCAACCCAAGCCCTGCAGGAGGTGCTGGACCTGGGTCAACCCAGTGCTGCAGCAAGAGCTGGGACCAGGTCAACCCAATGCCACAGTAATTGCTGGACCTGGGTCAACCAAGTGCTGCATCAATAGCTGGACCCTGGTCAACCCAAGCCCTGCAGGAGGTGCTGGACCTGGGTCAACCCAGTGCTGCAGCAAGAGCTGGGACCAGGTCAACCCAATGCTCCAGCAATAGCTGGCCCTGGGTTGACCCAGTGCTGCAGCAAAAGATGGCCCTGGGTCCACCCGGTGCAGCAGTAAGAGCTGGACCTGGGTTGACCCGATGCTGCAACAAGAGCTGGACCTGGGTTGACCCAATCCTGCAGCAAGAGCTGGGGCCAGGTCAACCCAGCAATTGCTGGACCCCAGTCACCCCCTCCAGCATGTGCTGGGCCCTGGTCAACCCAATGCCGCAGCAACAGCTGGGTCCAGGTCAACCCCAGTGTGCAGCAAGAACTGGTCTAGGGTCAACCCAGTGCTGCAGCAATAACTGAAGCCAGGTAAACCAACATGGCTTGAACAGCTGGACCTGGGTCAACCCATCCATCCTGGAATAGCTGCCCTGGGTTAACCTCCCCCATGGCAGAGCTGACACCGGGTTGACCCACCCAGGCGCCCTTGACCAGCAAGATCTGTACCTGGGTCAACCTATCACACCACATTTCCCCAGCAAGAGCTGTCTTTTGGGTTAACCTACCCCCCCAGCAAGCAACTGCGCTATGTGTACCTACCTTTTGCAACTATTTCTGCGATTGGGTTACCCAAAACGACTGGGTCTACTGCGGGTCATCGCAAAAGAGGCAGTTGAAATTGGTGAAACCCTGTCCCGCGGTGGTCGGCTCAGCCCTATTTGCACACGGCTTTGGGGGGTTGTTGCGTTCGGTGAGGGCTTGCGTGAGGACGGCGAGTTGTTGCGAAACGAGACGAAATAGGTCGGATACGTTAGGTTCGACCGGTTCCGCTTTAGGAATGACTAGGTCATAGCGAGCGGGTGGCGGGTAGCGGGTGGCGGGTTCTATTGGAGTCGAGTACCGAATGGCGGCAGGTGACGTTGACGATAGACGAGAGACGGTGGATGGTTCAGCCGCGGTTCCGGCCAGCAGGAAGTGGGCGCAATTGTGGAAGTCCTGGAAGTTGTAAGGGTCGCTATGGAAATGGTTCGGTTTTTGGTACTGCAGACGGGTTTTGATGTCCTTTTTAAGCTCGAGATGGAAGCCGTTCTCGTACGCGATGTTGCGTTCTCGAGGAGAGATTCAACCCTTGTCTAAGAGGAATCCCGAGATCCGAATGAACTCGTGGTAATATTCGCCAAGTTCGGCGTGGGTACGGATACCATAAGCGGTTTGGGTGTGCATAAGACGGTCAAGATCTGCCATAGTGTACCAGTGATCGTCTTCCGTGCCCGGGTATAGCACGAGTACGCTCCTTTTGAATGCGGCATAATCGATGCCGGTCACACTAGGTAAACTCGCCCATAGCTTGTAGTCGCTAAGCGACGCGTAGCGCAGACTATGCTTAATGCGTCCTGCGTCGTCAAGAGCGGCATCGGCAGCAAGTATCTCGACTTCTTCGAAGAAGCGGTTTAAATTGAGCGGGTTCCCATCGAAGGTCGGGGCCATGGAGTGACCGCAAGCGGGCATCTGTCGAGGACTAACATGGGGAACGGTAGCAGTCGAGGATCCGGCGGTCGAAGTCATTGTGGGTGGAGGGCGCTGAGATGTCGATGAAGCGGTTGTTGGGTGTACGATGAGCGGGTCGGGTAACGTGGATGATGACGGCGTGGACGAAGACGAAGACGGGGACGATGACGATGACGGAGTTTTCGATGTCGAGAGCGAAGATGTGGACGGGGGTTCTAACGAGGTCGAAGTCGGGGACGTAGGCGATGCGGGTGTCGAACTGAGATTGGATGAGTCGGGTGTAATGGTAATTATCGGTATATCGACCGATTCGAGACTGTCGGATGAAAGATATAGGGGGGTGTTTGACCCTGAGACGAGCGGGAGATTGTTATGTCGAGCGAGGTGGTCGGGTACTAGCTGGAAGAAGTCATCGTCGATTGTCGGGTCGAAGGCGGCTAAAGCAAGTTCTTGTTGAAGAGTTCTTCGAGGAAGATCTTGAAGATGACGGTCAGAGGGAGGGATACAGGAAGAGGAAGCTATGGTGGTGCTAGACTATTCCTCGCGGTGGGCTCCAGATGTAAAGGCGAGGTCGGGGTGGCTGCGGAATAATAATCCTAAGCCTGTGGGGGTCAGCGTGAAAGTGACTAGGAATAGTCTAACGAGCTTCAGTAAGATGATAGGATGTAAATGATAAGAAGCCGCCAAGTAAACTACTGAAATCTATCGAGGCCGGTCGAAGCCGACTGTTACGTTTTTCAACTCCGCAACTCCGATCCCGACTCCATTACCCACGATGACGATTCCACTTTACCATACCTTCCTTTTTCGTTCCCCTTTACCTTTTGTCTTCTTTTGGACATTGTTGTTTATTCTTGTCCTTGTTCTCTTTTCTTCCTTTCTTCTTCTAGAACAATCCAGACCGACCATGGACACATCCCCACGTTACCTTGCTGTACCCGAATAGTCTCCTTGCCGACGGACATCATCGCTATTGTCTTTTCCCTCGCCCTGACATATTGTTGACTTCATCCCACGACAAACCGATTCACAATGGCTGTACTCCCGACACAGCTCATTACCGTAATTGTTATTGGCAGCATTGCCATCACCTTCCTGATCGGTTTCTACTTTGTTATGATCTATCTTTGGCATCGGCATCGAAACCCTTCCGCCATTGATACTTCTGACTTCCACCTCAACAATATCTCGACACGTAATTGACAATTGCCATTCCCGGATATATGGTTTCCACTTTCATATTCTGTGCCTACCATCATCCTCCCTGACGATCCGACGACATTCCTCACCTGCACGCATGCCCTGGACAATCCTCGATCACGGGACATTTCACTGTTCTCTCTAATCCAACCATCGCCGGAGCATACTCTTTTGGACTTTGACCACAGACCATACGACTTCCCAAACAGTGAACCAATCCCTATCGTATATTGTTCGCACGACACTGCTTCAATGCAGTACCCGACGACTTGTTCCCACAGCTTGTCACTCATGCCATGACTCGAAACCTGGACCCACATTCATTTATCCTTTTCCATCTTTCATCTTGATACCTCCCACACTCGTTTACAATGATACCCTTTCTTGGACAAATATCGACATCACGTGGACCTTCTTGTTCCACAAACAGGACAAGACATCACTCCTCGATACGTCATCAACACAGACATCATCATCCGGTACAGCTTATGCTGTTCACATGTCTGACCTCGACTAGCCCACCGTCCTAGTTGGTTTTCCTTCCACACATTCCTTTGTTTTCTTTCATGCAAACCTTGCCACTACATCCACACCACCTCAAGACATTCTCATCACCAATCCCACATTGGACGATACCCATCTTCGACCCGACCGTGCAACGCATTTGCCAGACTGCGCACTTGCCTGTTACAGCAAGTGTAGACCCCGAATAGGCAATTCTGCACATCACATGATCCGATGACAAATCATCCGAGTCATCCGGACCCCCTCTATTCCTCAATGACACCCGGGCCTCCAGTTGGATCGCGAGAACATCGACATGAGGACGCCTCATGTACGCCTCATGGTGAACACATGGTAGAGTTGGACATATTATGGCTTCATGGTTGTATTTCTATTTACCTCCCCTCAAGACCAGTCACTATATATACTGTTCTTGTTGTTGGTTCGGACTTTTTCTTCTTTTCCTTTCTTTACGTTTAGTCTGGTTCTTGGGGCAGACTCATCTTGTTTTGGGTAACCCCCACGGCTCGCAATGACATTAGACCTTGACCCCCCCCTCTTAGCAGTGTTGTCTTAGCTGTAAGCAACAATGAAAACTGCTGTCCTCTCCTCTGGAATCCAATCCCTAGTTAAGTTGATTGTTGCCGGAGCCCGCTGCAGAAGCGATCCGTAACACCGACGAAGCCGACGGTGTCGGGTACGGCGGGTCGGGTGTCGGGTGACGAGAAATGTAGAGATTAAGACGGTAGAAGGACAGGGAGAGCGTCGAGGAATCCAACGAGTAATGTGTGCAATGGATTTTACTGAGAGACTAACTCTCAGAGAGAGGAAACGGGGGAACTGGTTTCTTATTATGAGACGGCGCTTGGGCACCATTTTTATACTACAAATTTCTGTACCTAGATTCGGACGAGAGTCCTCGGCCGATGAGAGGAAACAAAGGAGAATAAAAATGGGGAAGTAGGAAGAGCGTTGCGAGGCGACGATGACAGGGAAAATGGGTGGAAGATATAAAAACCGTAAAAGATGCAATATACTTTACTATATCCCCATAAGGGAGACGCTAGGCGTGAATAAGGCAAGTCCGATGTCGGGATCCCAGTCCGATGAGATCTATCTTTGATATTTGAAGTTCCGTGAGTTTAGGAGATAGACCGACCAGGTACGTGAGCGGCCGTGCTAGTCGGTATGCATCGGGTTGCATCGGGTTGCATCGGGTTCGAGCGTAGATTGCTAGAGATGTCGGGTTCGAGCGGATTCGCTAGATATCGATGTTACAGCCTCAGAGGGTCGAGGACCCTCTACACCGAGGCTAATTTAAATACATTGGCATTATATTCTATGTGCTATATATTTTATTTGTGGTCATTTTATAGTTGATATGCAAAATAAATGAATGTGACATGTGTTACATGTCCGAGTCACATGCTCACACTCAACAACAACAACTTGGACAGCAACAAGAATGATGGAACAAGGCTGGGAGGGTCACGGTGGTGCGCCCACCAAACAGGCCAACTTAGTACGTGCCCCCAACCCAGCCTCATTGACATTGGCTAACCATTCCAACAACCACACCTTGCAAATGATGTCAATGCGTGTTCGTGAGGTCTCCAGCATGGAAGCATGCACGGGGACCTCTCGAACATGCACTAACATGTCGACTGATGTCTCCAGCATGGAAGCACACATGGGGACCTCCCAAACATGCGCTAACGTGTTTACTAATGTGTAGGCGTCGTTCGCGAGGTTCCCTACACCAAGGAGGATTATGAGAGCATGGGTGTAACCCACGCTCCCATTTCCATGGCTCATGATCTTGCAAGGGTGCCGACCATGCAAGGTATGCCACCCCTCGCTGATACGCATGCTGCGTGTCTGAGGTCCGAATCACCTATTTTACCTATTTTTATTAGTTGGTTTTTGTTATGTACTTATTGTCGCACAACAAGTACAAACAAAAAGGATTGGATTCCCCTTTTTCCCCCATCACAGTTGAGCTCGGAGCCTCCCTTGGATCAGCACTCGCACCACACACTTAGAGACCCTCACTCTACCTCTCTGTGTATCATTTTGGAGCCCACCACGAGGGATTCAACAGGTTTCAGCTCCCTTTCCAGTACTTTTACCACTCTCGCTCAGTGGCTCAGCCTATTGCGCCTCCATTGGCAGCATTCTCCAGTACATTCCACTTCCCAGCTATTGCCCAGGTCCTCCCCGATGTCTTCCACCCCTCAGTTTTATTGCCTAGTACCAGTTGCGCCTCCAGGGCTGCAAAACTCGACACCTTTGTTATTTTGTCACATTGTCACACCAATGTCACACGCGCAACATCCCCACCCCTTCGCGCCTTCTTCATATTTCATTAACCCGTTCCCCCCACACTCGTTCTACAACCCCAATGCACTCGGAAACCCATGCCCCACCGAATCTGGTTGAAAATCCGCACCCAGAAAGCCCCAAAACGGCACCAACAGCCACGTCCAACATGGAACGCCACTTGCGTGTCACTCGCGAAACACAGATGAATGGAACCATGAAGCAGAAGGAAAACACACAGCGTGCAATGGGTTTAGCCTGTGCACCCCCAGGTACGCCCGTCATTGCCGTTTCTGCAGTTGCCGAGCAGGAAGACGCATCCCAATGCCTCATATGCCATTTTCGATGCGTCCCAGCACACTTGCCCCCATTTCGCCCCCGTTTCGCCACCCGTTCACATCCACAGCCTCGCCATCATGCCCGGATATAAGCCCGGACCTCTCCCCATCGTCAAAACCCTCGCTGTTGCCAGAACAACGTGTCGAGAAGATGCGTATCGACACAACCATGCCCATTTCGCCCTCAATTCACCAGCCGTCCGTGTCTATGCCCTCGCCATCACCCCCAGACATGATCTATCGCAAAACCCCGCCATCTGAGCGCACGCCATCCCCAGAACAACCCAATGCATCCGCCCCCGTTTCCCCTCCGTTTGGTCCATCGTCCTCACCTACGCCCATTCCATCGTCCCCGGAAGCAAGCCATGACATGGCCCTGCTGTCTGAATGCTTGCCATCACCAGGAAGATGTGTCCGCACGCGCCCAAGCTCGTTTTCCATGCGTCCCAGCGCGTCTGCCTCCGTTTCGCCCCAGTTTCGCCCCTTGTTCATGTCTATGACCTTGCCATCATCCCCAAAAGCGACCCGCGACACTGCCCCACCGTCTACGCCTGTGCCATCACCAGAAAGCCACGCCAAGGCCCAGCAAAACCTGTTCTCAATGCGTCTCAGTGCATTCGCCCCCGTTTCCATCTCATCTCACCAGCCGTTTGGATCTATGGCCTCACCGTTGCCCCAGGAGACCAACCGTGATGTGCCCATACCATCTGCGCCCCCCACAGCCTCAGGACAATGCGCCAATGCGCCCCAATGCGTCAAAAACACGCGTATCAACACATCGCACCTGTTAACCCCTTCATTTGGCCCCCCATCTTCGCGTACGCCCTCGCTGCCATTCCCAGAGGCCAGCCGTCACACGCCCTCTCCGTCCGAAGCCGTGCCATCCCCAGAAATCTGCACCAATGCCAAAAAGACACCTTTTTCAATGGATTCCAATGTTTCTGCCCCCGTTTCGCCCTTGTTGCACTTGCCGTCACCTTCTACAGCCTCTCCATCATCCCCAGATGCAATCCCAGACCCGTCCCCAGCATATGAGCCCGAGCTGTCCCTGAGAAAATACGCCAGCACCCAGTATACATCGTTTTCGACCAGTTCAACCATATTAGCCCCCATTTCACCCCCATTTTGCCTGCTGTCCATGCCCACACACTCGTTGTCATCCCCAGAAGTGAGTCCGGACCCATCCCTAGCATCCCAGCTCCCACTGTTGCCCCAGCAGACACCCTTGACACCCCATTGTGAAAAGTTGCAACATTTTGTCGTGACCCGATTTCCAAAGTCACAAAATGTTGCAGACCCCCCCAGAAGCTGTATCCCGGTTCTCAAAGGCCGTCAAAGGTCCCAGACGACCCCAGTGTGCCTTCCGAAGACCCCAGAATCGACTTCATCGCCTGATCATGAAAGGTTGCAACATGTTGTCGCAGCCTCGTCTCTGACTTCGCGTACCATTACCAAGCCCCCCCGCAGTCTCATTCTGACTCTTCGTGGTCACCGCCTGTCGCCAACAGCCCAAAAGAGTCCTTGTAGTCATTTACTAGCACCTTCTAGCCCATCTACTCACATTTTGCCCTCTGTTAGGGTATAGCATGGGTTCGGGTAAACCCGCGGTTTTTGGGCCGCGGGTTTCTCGGGTATGGGTACGGTGTCCCAATTTGGCAACCCGTGCACTACCGCACACCCTTACCCGCGGTAGATGGGTATCCACGGGTTAGCACAGAGGGCCCCAATGGGCCCCACAGGTAAGTTTTTTTTTACTTTTAATTCATTTATCTAACATATCTAATAACTAAGTTATACCCAAACCGCCGCCACCACCACCACCACCACCACCACCACCACCAACCAACAACAACAACAACAACAACACGGCGATGAAGGGAAACGGCTGGGAGGGTGGTGCGTCCACTTACCAGCACAGGTACGTGCCCCGATTCTTTCACCACCGACATCGGCTAACCCCCTGCCTTCGAGTCCACACCTTGCAAACGACGTTGACGCGTCAGTCAATGCGTCAACGCGTGTTCGCGAGGTCCCCAGCATGAAAACACGCATGAAGACTTCGCGAAAGCACGGTGACGCGTCAACTGACGCGTCAACATCGTTAATGAAGTCGCCAGCACCAAACTACAAACAAAGACCGTGCAAAGACAAACGAAGACCTCGCAAAGACAAATGAAGACCTCGCGAAGACAAACGAAGACCTCGAGTGCCCCCACAGACCTCAAACTAATCACCTCGCGAAAACGGGCTGGCGCATCAACTGATGCGCAGACGTTGTTCGCGAGGTATCTGGCCCGTGAAACGACGACGACGGCGACGACTTCCACTGCCAACTGGCAGCAGCAAGGCGATGACGACAGTGGTGGAGCAGGGAGGATGGCAGTGGGACAAGACGACGGAACCAGCCCAGCCCAGCCCCACAAATGCGAACCGTCGCGTCAATTGACGTGTACGTTTCATTTGTGGGCTTGAGGAGCTCGCTGCCGCTGTCGTCGACACTACCCGCATGGCCACACGGGCAACCACTACACCCGCGTCCGACCGCGGGTAATGCAGACCCGCACCCGTCACGGGTACGGTGTCTGCGGGTACGGGTACGGTGTCCGGCCTGGCAACCCGCGGGTCACCCGTGCTACACCCTACCCTCTGTTTGCCCCCCATCTCCACCTATCGTCTCTTCACCAACTCTATCAACAAATATTAGCCTACCCACACCTTCACCATCCCCTAAATCACCATCGCCATCACCTCCTTTGTCCTCGCCAGCACCCCATATGCTTTCCCTCCTCGAAATTATCAAGAAATCGCCAGCCTCATCTATGACCCCATCAACTTCATTTACCACATCCCGACCTCCGCTATTGCCCCATCAAGCTCCGTTTTCGACTTGTCTCAATGCATTTGCCCCCACTTTATCCCCAATTTGCCCCTCAACCATGTCTATGACCTGGCCATCATCCTCAGAACCACCGCTACCACTCCCTCCCCTTACGACCTTACTATACGACATCTTCTCTGCACTTCCCTATGGCCTCATCAATCCTGAAACCCATCAACAATTCATGGATTGGGTTGAGAAGCATGAATGCGATCTTATCCACCTCAAGGTTGCTCACAATGGCTTTCACAGACAAGTGAAGAGATTGGAGGATCAATTTGCAGGTTTGGAAAATCGTGTTGCTTGTTTAGAGTAGAGTTCTCCTTCCTTTGGATTTTCTTTTGATTTTCTTCTTTATATTTTCTGATTCCATTTGATCTTTTGGTTTGATTTCACTTTTTCTTTTTCTTTTTCTTCATTCACTCCCCCCCCCCCCCTTCTCCTGACTGGGACAGTCAGATTTTCAGTGACTGGGAGGATGATACGCATGCTGCGTGTCTGAGGTCCGAATCACCTATTTTACCTATTTTTATTAGTTGGTTTTTGTTATGTACTTATTGTCGCACAACAAGTACAAACAAAAAGGATTGGATTCCCCCTTTTCCCCCATCACAGTTGAGCTTGGAGCCTCCCTTGGATCAGCACTCACACCACACACTTAGAGACCCTCACTCTACCTCTCTGTGTATCATCGCGAACGAGGTCATCCCCGAGCTTGCAGCCCACAAGACATGACAGAGGGCAATGGGACGATGATGACATGGCCAACACAACAATGACAACATCCGGTGATGAGGTGTCAAACACCTCGCGTGTGAATGCTGCAACGTCAATTGACGTTGGCATGATGCACGTGAGGTGAATTGAGGGCCGGGGTAGGGTACGGGTATCTACTCACCTGCTACCCACACAGCTTGGTTGCGGCTTGGTTGGTCAAGCTGCAACCAAGTCGCTGCATCAACTATAGCTGGCAGTAGTCAACTGTAGTTGGCTACCTTCGACTACTGGCTACAACTATAAAAATCTGGGTAGTTAGCTTAGTCGTAGCCACGGCTAACCTTAACCGGCTTGCGGCTAGCTTAGCCACAGCAACACTAGGTCCAGGTCTGGGTCACACTTTTGTGACCTGCGGCTGTACCCATACCCACGATGGGTAACCTGTGACTACAGGTCACACAAGTGACGCATTGCGTTCAACTTGAACACGACACGTTGAATGACAAGGCAGAGACCAGTACAAAGCTGGTCTCTGCTAAAGGTAAGTTGTTTTCTTTCTTTTACATCATTACTTACGAAATTTACAGATACAACTACAGCTTCACCCAAGAAACGCAAATGCAAATGCAGCTGCAAATGGCCACAATGAAATGACAATGATGAAAACGACAACAGTGCAAATGACGACGACTAAAACGATGACGATGATATGGTTTCCACGTCTATGACCCCAGATAAAAAGGTAATAAAAGATGAAAACGTCGCAAAGGTGCGAATGGGACTTGGGACACTCCCAACAATAACGCAATAATGCGCAAGAATATGTGCGATCAAATAAACAAATGCGAAGAATCATGAGATAACATGATATCGCAACACAGTGATAAACAAGAATTGGAAGGCTTAGCTGGGTGCCCTAGATGACAACGCAATATGCAGTGATGACGTGATGAGACGAACGTTCTGCACTATGACTTAGGTCGCGATAGCAGAGAGTACACAACGAGCAAAGACACAGATTTGAGTGGGAATGACTGGATCTTTAAACTTAAGACAGAAACTGGTGGAGAGGGGAGAACTGGGTTCTTCTTCTTTTATTTTCTACTACAGGACAATTTTTATACTTTAGAGGATAGGGGTTTAAGGGTGAACGAGTGAAATAGAAACGCAGTGAGATATCGCATGAAAACGACGAAATGGTAACGGAATGGCGAAGGATTTGAAATAACGGCAAATATCACATGAAAGTCAGTGAAAAGACGAAGATAAACTGGATGAATTACATTTCTGGTATTGGACTCAGTGTCCAAACGTATAGGACGAGTTTAGCGGTGGTGTTTCAGCATATTGAGACCAGGTTGCTTGGTTAAGATACAACGAAGATGTCGAAGCCACGCACGCGTAGATCGGCGTAAGTCGTGCAGGTCGCACACAGTGCACTGATGTTTCACTCGTATGCAGGATGCAGAAGAGTCGTAGGGAAACTAGGATTGACCATATGAGATTCCGTGCCCAAAGGGAGAGATTGCGTATCCACAATGACGACAGTGACAGCGAGTGCAAGGGCCACGGCGGCAACGCCAAGCAAAGCAAGCCCGGGGGAGTGGTGCACCCACCCTCTGGTCACCAGGTGAGTCGACAATGAATCTATTCATTGCCACTTACTGGCAATTCCCCCAGCCCAGGACCACCGGTAACAACTACGGCCCACATGTCCAACGATGCAGCCTCCGCTCACCCGTCAATATGTCTGGATCAGTGCACCATGCCAGGCCAGCCTGTTCCACCTCATGAACAGCCCATTCCACCTCACGAACACACAGCGACATGTCAATTGACGTGCGTCTGGTGTCGCAAGGTCGAATAGGTGGCGTGGGCTGGCAAAAATAAGAGAGACCTGAGGGTTACCCACCATGGGTATGGGTCCCAAGTAACCCTCAGCTTGGAATGTGAGTACCCACGACAAAACCCATACCCCGAGGGTGGGTATGGGTTTTCAATGGGTACGGGTATGGGTACCCCTGGAATTACCCAGGGTTACCCGTGCCATTCACTAGAGGGAGAACAAAGAGCAAGAGAAATGGGGTAGTGATGAGAGGGTTGTGATGCAATGATGACAGGAAAATGAGTGGGAGAAGTGAAAAGCCGTGAAAAGATATGAAATACTTTTATATATCTCCATAAGGGAGATGGTAGGTGTGAATTAGGCAAGTCTGATGTCAGGATTCCAGTCCGATAAGATCCATCTACCATGTTTGGGATTCCATGTGCTTAGGAGTTGGACTGACCCTGTACGCGAGTGGCCATGCTAGTCGGTATGCATCAGGTTACATCAGGTTCAAGTGTGAATCACTAGGGACGTCAGGTTCGAGTGGATTTATGAGATATCGAGTTTACAGCCTCAGAGGGCTGACAGCCCTCTACAACGACCATACAAAAAGAGATACCCTTAGTCCCCATTTCCTCATAGTCAGAATCATCTTTTAATCCCTTCAAATGCTCGTCCTTGCAGACTCTTAGACTTTTATAGTTCACTTTGTCATCTTTATCATTGCTCCATTATTCGTTCATCGTTCCCAACCCGATCCAACCCGACCCACCATACCATACCCATCATCATTGGCATTGTTGGGTTCATTTGTTTTCAGTCCATTCATCATCAGGTTCCTTCTTATTTCAGTCCGGATTATCGATATTTGTCTATTTTCTTAGTTTATATGGCGGCTTTACATTCCATTCCTTTTACTATTATTCCTGACACTGATTATCCACCATCACTTCTACGCTGACACCCCTAGGTTAGGATCTTATGTTCCGAAGCCACCCCGAAGCCACATCTACATCGGCCAGTTAAGCCAGTGTTCAACCTGCCCTTTGTGATTCCAATGAACATATAGCTATTATATGTATCTGTAGACAAAGATATCATATCTGGTTCATCCATTGCACTGGCAATTCATCAGAATACAGCTAGGATACTAGTTGGACAATGCAGAACTCTTGGTACTGGACAGAGTTTCAAGTCATCTATATGTCATAATGTGCACATTACACTAACAATGCGTTTGATTATTGTAAGCTGTCAAGCATTGGACTACCCATTGCCAACTTGGCATGAACCAGTGACATTATTGTTATTGTTCTTGCTGATTGGGACAACAAATTCTCAAAGTCAGCAGTCACAGGGATTCATAATTATTCCCAGGGCTTCAAAATTGTTCCCACTGTTTGCCAAAGTTGTTCCCACGGCTTGGCAAACTGAGTTGAAAATAGAACAATTCCCTTATAGGGACTCGTAACACGTGCTCAGCAGCTATACGACAGGACGAGAGTAAGCAAGTATTGAAGATCTAGATTGTAGTCTATGCACAGGCTGACGATCAGGCACTAGGGCATCCCACGTGCCACCGTCTCCGAAGATAAGGTGCACGTGGTCCAGCTTGCTGCGCTGACTAAGTTAGAGGATTACAGGCAAGAGGTTTCGATCTGGTGAAGGATCTCGTCAGAAGGCTACCGCATGCCCTGACCTCTAGACCATCTGTGTTCTTTTTATGGAGTACTACCTCTAAGCGTGTAATGCTGGAAGGGAGTGGCCCGGTTAGGGTAAGACCTGAACCGGTAGCATGGCGGAGTAGCCATGCAGACCCAACCAACCGGAGGTGTACTGAATGGGCCAACGATTCGGCACTGGGATACATCCAGCGGGGATACCGAATCAGAGACGTCGAAGGACCCTTTCGGGTATTCCCGCGCTCGCACATCTTATCGTACTCCTAGTTCATAGACTACGGGAGGTGACATTCTGAACATACTGAGGTGACCCAGGTACACCCAACATCTTTTTCCTTTGTTTTATCCTCGAAAATACATGTATGTACCTCATTACCGGCATTATTATGATAACATTGTCGCATACAGACAATCTAGTGATTAAAGAAGAGTCCAACCGAAAAGAGCACACCCCAACGAAAACAACCGTTGACATTATATCAGGTATCAACCACAAACCCCAACGCGTCGCCTATTTTCAACAGCCACGCGGGAGAAGGAATCCAGGATGAGCAATGTTGATCGTGTAGATCGCGAGAGTTACCATCACACCGTCGAGAACAACTGTCATTCGCATGATCAGGTCAGGGAGAGGTTAGGCTATTAGAAACAAGCTCGCAAAACTCACTGAAGTAGATCTGGGTAGAGATAATACGCCCACCCCACCCATCGCTGAGCTCGATTGTTCGGTACACGGCACTGCGGAATTGGAGTTTTTGGTTGGCCAAGGATTATTTTTTTAGATAAAAAACGCTAGTGAATTCCATCGAACGTACCGGATGAACAAACACGTGGTATTGAAGGCCATAGCAACGAGCATCGCTTTCGTCTTCGGATATAACTCTCCTCTTCCTTTGCGGAAGACGTCTTCATTGGAATCCTTACTAGCAAGTCGGCGAACAGGCCGGTCCGTGATGTACCGAATCAAAAATTCAGCGGCACAGAGGAGGAACACTGTTATCGTGGCTGGGAGACATAAGTGTTTATGATAAGCTCAACCGATATATTGGGGATGACACAAGGAACACACCAAGTTGGAATGCGATACCACCCAGCATGATATTCCCGCCCTAGGATCCATTCCAGGGTCAGGAGAAATTGTAATGTCCAAGCTGTGGAGATGTGCACTCACCGGACGTGCATTTTTACCTGCAGAAGCTTCCGACGAGGCCAACCCACCGCCAACGCCTTGTACAACAAGCGAAATGACATCCTACATAGCAAATCATCCCAAGCATCAATCAACAAACCAATTCAGGGTCCAGGATACAACGACTTACGCAAGTGCAAAATATGATGGTGTCTACAGGTTGACAATCAAAGAAAATATATATCGATCAGATTTCGGGTAGTGTAAAAATATTGTAAAGGGCACGTACACCACTTCGGGCTAAGCCGGCTATATTGAACGCCGAGTTGGTTTATGATGTGGCTGAGGATGATGAAGTTGGCAGCAAGGAGCGGCGTTGGTCCCAAAATGGTCGCCGTAATTCTAGAGACAACTATAGTCAGGGACAATGTACAGACGAGAGAGACCGAGAGAAAAGGCGCGTACTGCATTTGGAATGGACCAATTAGCGGTGGGTTCAGGCTCGACCACAGTCTACCGCTCCACCCGACGACCTCGAGCACGCCTGCAAGGCACACTGTTGGGAAAAGCCACCACATGCGGAAATGGTACGTTTGGGCAACATGAAGTACTGGTGTGATGGAGGTTCAGGTGTGGTTTAGTAGTGAACCGGTCTTAAAGGAGGGCGGGGGATACGACGTACATGTAGATATGCCGTATAGCACTATAAAAGCAATGGCAACGCCTTCGGTAGGGATATAGTTGTATGGGGCTGAGAGGGGGGCAAGAACAAATGTTATCAAGTCTGAAAATGCAAACTAGCGGCATGAAATTGACGAACAATCGACGCCATGGTGAGGTCTATGCGTTACTGTTGAATTACTTGCCATGTTGTCCACGAAATATATCTTCCTTGGCGAGAAATGAAACCAAATAAGTGTGGACACATTTGGCTGGGAGAGCCAAATCACATACTTGTTAGGGATGAGTCAGAAGCAATGAACCCCGGGAGGTGAAAATCCTGGGACGTTTTGTTCCTTTCATATAGCAGGAAGTGACAGTCACCTTGGCGCCAAATTGACCTAGCTCCGCAGTAACCGCAGCCGGGTATCACAGCCTCTTGCTAAGCCCTGACAGTCACCGGAATTGTGCACCCCCAGATCTCTGTACTATCATATATTGATAGTGAACAAAACGGTGGCGGCCGGTCCGACCTGAGCACTGCTTCAAGTCACTCGGCGGCCGATGAATATATCTGTAGGGGCGTCATTGCCAGCTAAGGAGAGATAGATTTGGCTTGTTGTTACTACGACCAGGGGGGGCAACTGCTAGCATTCCTTGAGGTCCAGGACCAGGACTCGTCCGACTCGGATAACGTCAAGCATGTGCATGTGGTGTTGGGCAGGTCATCACATGGAGATATCGAAGCCGACGGACATGTAACAACGACAAAAATCTGAGCTGCGCAACCGTCGGGCTCTGCGCAGAAATATTATGTAATATTTCCTTCCGAGTCTCTGCAGGCTGTAGTAAATCTCACTGCCAGGCACATGTTCGCATTGTAACGTCCAGTCGTCGTCCGAAGTTGGGCATAGATTTCCCCCGCACAAGACCTTCCGTCTGTTTGTCTAGGAGGAGAAATCACTAGAATATTAATATTATAGCCAACCGGTGCAAAAGCGGGAACATTTTAGCTCAGGGTGAAACCGGTGCGTGTTACTACTAGTTCTAGTAGTAATGGGAGCCAGGAAACAATGTAATGGAATGTTACAGCCAATGATTTAAGTACCTCCGAAAACAATACTGATTTCATTACAATTTACATAGTTCCAAGCTTGGCTAGCAGTACTGAAATTGTTTATTTTCCAGTGTACGTTCTAAGCGCTGTGGATGTCCCTCCACTAGGCGAACTTGAGGTCTATCATCATTGATTCATCAAGTCCTTTTTCGATCGATACTTTGGAAGCAAATATTCATTTGGCGGGTTACCCGAGCCAAGAACTGGATGGCGTTGGTGGACACTCAGACACTCAACGCGCCTCATGCCACCTTCAACGAGGTTCACGGGAATCAGTATAACTATCATGCGCAGCAGATCCATTTGGGGACAGCCCAAGGCGAGTGATTCTTAGACTACTAGACCATTAATATTGCATGTTGCAATGAATCAATGGGCTTAATCGTATCTGTAGATTCGGGTGAGTGGTAAGATACGTTTTCAACACAGGAAATTCATGGTTGTCGTTTCCACCCCACCCTCGAAAATAAGAAAGTACCGCCCGCGCTGTCGTAAAGTGGCTCTATTCACTACCATTTGACGCCAAACATCAGTATATCTCATCCAAACTCCGGCAGCCCGGTACCGGACTGTGGTTGCTGGAGGATAACCGTGTCAAGAACTGGTTATCGACCAAAGGATCGTTTCTCTGGCTCCACGGTATTCGTAAGTCGGCTTCCTTGTGGTCGATCTCTCCATGGAGTTCTGATCTGCGTTCTCGTCTAAGCCGGCAGTGGTAAAACGGTCCTCACGTATGTCCGATTTGGCTAGTGTGATGCCTCCATTTCACTACAGTCTCGTCATGCGACAGATCAACCGTGATTGACACAGTCCAGAAGTTAAAATCACCAACCGACCATGGCTTTGCGTACTTCTATGCAGACTTCTCTGAAACCAAGACGCGTGAACCAAAGCAAATCCTGCGGTCTTTCCTCGCTCAGCTGGTGTCAAGCAAACCGGAACTGGCACAATTCGAGCTTGCTAACATGGTGAAGCAGATGAACGATAACCATGAACCACCATCGGAGGTTTCAGACCTTGCCGATTTGATCGTGAAGGCGTGCAATCAATACACAGATGTGACTATTATCCTAGACGCCCTTGACGAATGCGTGGCTCGTGAGGAGCTTATTTCCAGCTTCGAAACGCTGCACGAGCGCCCCAACATCAGCATTTTTGTCACCTCCCGCAAGGAGAAGGATATCCGCGATGTCTTCAGGAACCACGTCACGATTGCGTTGGAAGGAGAGGGTATGCATATACTTCGCGATATGGAGAAGCATATCTACCAGGAATTGGCCAACCGTCGTGGATTGACCAAAATTCCTCAGAGGGTGAAGGATGTCATCATCAATTTATTGTTAGAACGGGCTGATGGCATGTACGTGGGCAGTCTTTACTACTCGCTATCTCACAATCGTGACTGAAAGCTCCCGGTGATCTATCCGTTCGACAATAGGTTCCGGTGGGTGCAGTGTCAGCTAGATCAGATCCGCTCCATCAGAACGAACAAAAAGATTATGGAAGCATTGAAGAATCTCCCGGTAGGATTGTTCGCAACATACGATAGGATCCTCCAGAACATTACCGAAGACGATATTGAGTTTGCGCGAAAGACACTTTCGTGGCTTCTCGTATCCGAGAAGCCACTTCACCTCACAGAAATAGTCGAGGCGTTGGCCGTGGACATTGAGTCGAGGTGCCTGGACAGAGACGCTACTCTCAACGACGGAGAAGATCTGCTGGAGATCTGCAGCAGTCTAGTTGCGTATAACGAGGACACAGGTGTTTTATCCTTCTCACACTACTCCGTCCAAGTACATCACCGCTCTTCCGCTGAGATAATACTGATTGTAAGAACTTCTGGGATCTTTTCTAGGAATATTTTATGTCTCCCCACTTGTCGGGTCCACTGGCCAACTTTGGGATCAACGTCTACGAGAGTCATCGAAACCTCTCCCGAATTTGTTTGACATACATCTTATTGGACTGCTTCAGTTATCCTCCTGGTGAAAGGCAAGGCGGGTATGGGGGTCTAGCGCTTGAATATCCTTTCCTCAAATACGCTGCGAGTTGTTGGCACCTCCACGCGGAGCGATGCCCCGGTGCAGATGATGTCTTTAAGCTTTCGATGGAGTTATTATCCTCCGATCCTTCCCGACAGAACTATGTCACCTACATCCACACACGCCACCCTACAGAGACTAGTTTATATCTCATCAAACCCCCCTTGTCTTACTTGGCTAATGCCCGGCTGACATGGATGCTCAAGCGTATATCCACAAGCCCGCCAAATTGGTATAATGACGACCTAGGAGCGCATGGAACAGCTTTGGCCGGCGCGATCTATCGGAACGATATTGAGATGATAAACTTCCTCATTGACGCAGGAGCAGACGTCAACAAGCCCACCGATCATCACCAATTTATAGCTGGTATGACACCCCTTTACATTGCGGTGATGCTGGGATACCAGGAAGCTGTCGATACGCTCTTGGATCGCGGGGCGGACCCTAGCAAACCTCATACTTTCTCACGGTCGACAGTGCTTCACGAGTTCTGCAGTCAGGGGCAGATCCGCAGGGTGAAGCAGTTGCTGGAACTCGGTTTCGACCTCAACTGCAAGAACAGGCAGGGCTTAACGCCTCTACACTTTGCTATTCAGGGCAGGTCTCTAGAGGTTGTAAAATTACTTGTAGAGGCTGGTGCGGAAGTTCTACGTGATACCGTTTCAAGTTCAAAACCAGGATTCGTCAAGACGGCAGTCCATTATGCGATTGAACTACAAGACGAGGCCATTACCGAATATCTGTTGGATCAATGCAAGGACTTGGGATATTTAGAGACTCTCAGCTTGGAGCAGATCCGCTGGGCAGAGGGAAAGCCGTGGTGTGCACGGTTAAGACAGGCCATCGGTTCGGACAAAACAGGTCTCCACGGATGGGTGGGCGCAAAAGTCTGGACCGCAGAGGACGTCATGCGTGCCAAGTGCATTTTGCAACAACGCCTCTTGCTCCCATCCGTGGTGACAGCCATCATTTTAGATTATGCGGAATATTGGGTATGGAGCGCAGGAAGGAGGGCCGAACTGGTGGTGGTGGACAAGGACACACCTGAGCATCCGTATGTGTGTGTGCGTGTACCCGGGTGGGGCGGCGTATCGCCTGTGCGCAGAGTCGTCTTCCGGACGCGTTCGCATGATCAAGGAACGTCAATAAGCTCTTTTCCTGACATGTGGTTTTGTAGAGCTGATCTTTGGTGTAATATACAGGGTTCAGTGATTATCCTGAACAGCATCTCACCTACCGAGAGTCTTCTTCCTGGTTCGAAGTCAGGATACGTCCGGCGCAGGCTGGGATCAACCCAATATGCTTTCAGCACAATGTACATGCCTCAGCTCTGAGCCGCGAGCACATCAATGTGTGGGACGTGCGGAATGCGCATTCTGGTCTGAAAGACTGGTTTGCGAGCTTGCAATGTGGGGATTCAGTGGATGTGCATGCTATGGCACGGTACCCGGGATGGGAGAATTATGTCGAGTATGTGCAGGTCGAGGTGTATTGTGCTTGGGTCGCAAATTTGGAGTGAGATCACATTTTAGCATGCTATTGAACAATATGCCATGTGTTACAGCCATTTTTGATGATCTTGGCACTTTTGTGATTTTTTGTTGTATAAGGAAATTCAGACTTGGTATGGAAACTGAGAGTGATCAGGTCCAAATCGAGCATTGGCAGGTCCAAATAGAGGGGATGCCGAGCCATTATCCCTCAGCCGCCAGCAATGACCCCATACAGTGCTGAAGCAATATTGTTGTTCATAGTATACAAACTCCGAGTGTAGGAAGAAGAATCAAAATTTTAAGCTTTTCCTCAGCATGCAAAGATGTCAACCAACCAGGTGGCCAATTTCACCACTGGAGGTGATGAACCGGTTGTATGCCAGCGGTGCAAGCTTTCTTTTCCAGAATGCACACAACTATTCTACATGCATGACAAAATTCCCAGTAGGCCAGGTAAACACCTTTGTAGTGGTTGTCACCGCTACCATGTTCAGAAAACTGAGTCACTTTGATGTGCACAAGGTATGTTACAAGCAACCTACATGTTCAGATTAATAATAACTGAAGGTACACTCAGATACCAGTGACAGTGCAAAGCACAGTAAAATACATAAAGATGTCGCTGCAGCACAACGAGAAGGTTCTCAATCCATATATCTAAGTGTGCAATTCTCAACTCTTATTTATAGGAACCTCCCATCCTACATGCATTGGGCCAACCCCAGCAATTGGACAAAACTGTCAATTACCTAACCATCAGATGCTTCCCCCACCAGTACCAGGCGCTTTTGCTGACCAGGAGCAAAATAATACCATACTGCGACAGCCTTGGCCTAAACAGAACAATGGGCAACAGCTGACCAGTGGCCCAATAATATTCACGCCAGGTCAACTTGCACCAAGCATGAATATACCGGATTTTTTTGTCCAAGGTTCGGCATGCCCAGGATACCAAGAAGCCCACCAAAAGTATGACGAGATGCGGGACTATTTTGCAAAATGTGCCTATGCATCCAACAACCATGAGCTAGTAATTGTCAAAGCAACGATGATGTTACTGAAGCCTGGTTATAAAAATCCATCCATAGTATCCGCAAGTCTGTCCAGTTTTGTTTTGTCCTTATTCTGCTAATGGTTTGCATAGAACATTTCTGAAACTATCAACAATGTCCCCATTCATATTGGAGTTCACGACCTCAAGAATGTCACATTCCTGATGCTTCGTCCTCTCTTCCTGAAGTGGTCAAAGGATGTTGTTATCTCCATAGATGATGTCTGACTTCACAGCAAGGATTGGGTCGAGATGATACCACTTCTGGGGGTCCCAGATGTTGATGCGATCGCGCAGAAGTTCTTCGTAGCAAAAGGAAAGGCGAGGCATGTTCAATTTCATGCTGGAAAAGGCGTTGAAGTATATCTTGAGCTGGAGCATGAGAAATACCAAGAAATTTTATTGCGTCTCGAGGAACTTGAGACAGTTGACCGTGACATGGCAACTCAGGTTTGTTCTGTAAATCTTATGTGACAATGGGCAATAACTAAATGCATCAACTGCCGGCATAGCATCACATTCCTTCCACCACCCCGGTGGAGTAGTGGGACCTGGCCAGTCACGTGACCGGGCTCCCACGGTTGACCTAGTTAGTAGCCTTCCCGATGTAGTAGTCAGTCCATCATCCATCCTATCCATCCCGTCTTACCTCTCGAGTCCTGCGTGAGCCCCCGGAGAGGTACCTCGGTACCTCTCCATCGTGGTGATGAGAGTGTCTTCGACTCACTGATGCTTCCTTTTTTGGATTTTCTCCTCTTTTGCCTTTCTTTGCTGGATTTTCTTGCGAGACGACCTTTTTTCGGCCTCACCACCCACCGCTGTGCAACCGCGGATTTTCCCTTTATTCACAGCCATACATCAATTGCGTTACCCCCCGGCACTCTCGCTCAGTCCACCAGGGCCCCGCGTTGACCATTGTTGACCCAGAGACGCGGACTCGACCCTTTTTGAGCACCCAAAAGCCCCAGGCCGTGTCACCCGCGTTCATGCCCGGTTTCTTCTTCTCAGACCCAGGACGGCCTCTCAAGCCTTCCTTGGACGTCTTATGGCCCCCGTTCCGCCCCACGTCGTCCCAGGAAC